>CM029018.1:139536915-139789384 GCA_016801055.1 Panax notoginseng
TAGGTAGGAGTACCGTAGGCTATAACCTTAGAGAAGAGAGTTGAAGATAAAGAACGAATAAGCTCAAATAGAGTT
The DNA here is from genome assembly GCA_016801055.1 of Panax notoginseng. Lineage (NCBI taxonomy): Eukaryota > Viridiplantae > Streptophyta > Magnoliopsida > Apiales > Araliaceae > Panax > Panax notoginseng. Next base: position 139,536,991 of record CM029018.1, read on the forward strand.
TGAACAATAAGGGATTAAAACTGCTTGGAAAGGATTCATAAGAAGAATCTCGCAGAGTTATAAGGAATATAAATGTGTGGGTTACCCAACTCCAATAATAAGGATGTAAGGTGATAATAAATAGACAATGTCTATAAAAAGAAGAATGATAAAGAAGTTATGAATAGAGAGTTATGTCTAATTGTGGTACAATTGTACTCTTAAATATGTTGATGTATGGTATCTGGCTAAACGATTCCTTCATGGAGCGGAGGTATATACGAACTAGCAACTCGGACCTAGTTTGTTGGTTGTTTGTGGGAAATCACTCAGCGTACCATATAGAAACTGTTGATGACTAGATGTTACCAAGTGTAGAAATGGACACAAATGATGAGAACTTAGAACTTGAATGAAATTTTGAGCGATGTAAATGAAGTTAGAAATTCTTAAAGGAAGAATTGTTTTATAAATAAGAAGATTCAAAGAAGAATCTTGAAGATATAAAGATAAGAAATGGGGAGTTTCCTAACTCTAATAGCCAAGATAACGAATAATGTCGTAAATGATGAAAAAGAAAAAGAATGAGGATCGTAAAACAAAACGATCACGAGGTAAACAAAAGAATTTTAAGAGAGTTGATTTTTATTAAGGTCACGAAAGTGATCTGTTTAAGTTATAAAAGAAAGATGGTCTGTAATGTTTGAATGATTATAGCTTAATGTTATGAAGATGGTGTACTATGAAATAGTACGAGATAACTCATGAGGAGTTATAGATGATGTGATACTAGAATTCGTATCGAGCAAAGAGCAATTTAAAGAAAGATAGAGTTAAGTGGATTTCAATTGAGAACTCATGTAATGGCTGAGTTGTACAAACCTTTGTATGGGCGAGGGTTTTGTGCTTGCACTCAGTTTATCACATTGATAATCATTGGAATGTTTATGTCGCGCTATTTGCTATATGCCTGTTGAGAAGGTGATTCTTTTCTCATGTGTATAACAGATAGGTAGAGTATAGTTAGAGAATATTATAAGGTTAAGTGCGAGTTCGTAAAACTCATACTTATGGTAGGTTCGCGACTCATAATTATATGGTATGTTTTTGAACCCCTCAGCGAATGGACGCTTATGGTCTGACTAGGATAAGTTCTTAAACTCATATGATTGTGGCAAGTTCCTGAACTCATAACGTGTGGTAAGTTTGATGAACTAGGGTATAATTAAGTGTGAATGGAGTATTGAGATGGTAGGAATAGATAGACCTATTAAGCAATGATCATTATAGAAAGTGGAGTTGATGTGGAAGCATAGGTATTCTAAATCTACTAGCTATGCTAGACTTTCAAAATTTATTGACTTCGTGCTGATGTTTACACTTTTATTTCTTGAAAAACATTGGATCAAATGATGGAACTAATGAGTTTTAAACAACAATACTGTTATTCGTATGTCTATGCTAATTGGTTCGGCTAGACAAAAATGATTTGCAATATATCAAAATGTATTTTATATATCAAAATGCATCATGTAACCTGGTGCAAAGATGATAAAAACGATGGAGTCATCAATGCAATATTACCTAGTGTTGGATGTGATCTAAGGATCGTCAACCCACTATGGTATGATGTAGTATGATAAAATCACCAAATGACGGAATCCTCAACGGACTGTAAATACAGTGCGGTATCATGACGTCAAAAAAAAAAGATTTTTGAGATTTTCTTTAAGATATGAGAATATATATGTATGTATGTATATGTATATTTCGGTTAATGTCCGAGTTATTGTAAAGGTCTATGCTATTTGATTCAACTAGACAAATATTGAAAGATGTTCATGAAATTCAAGAGTTTCTTGAGAAGTTACGCCAAACCAAATTATTTTGGTGCAGATTCAGATGTTGAAAAGCTGAGATGAACAACCCTTTTATAGGGGATTATGCGGAGGCGTTGAGATGTTTGTGTACAATACATTGTACGAAGGGCTGATCACCCTAAGTACGAGGAGTCCCTATAGTCTTATGACTATTAAAGTTTAAGTTGAAAGATTACTTATAACTATGGATATATGCATAGCGTTTAAATGTTTGTGCGCAATACATCGTACGAAGGGCTTAACACCCTAATTACGGGGTCCTTATAGTCTTATGACTGTTAAAGTTGAAGTTGAAAGATTACTTGCAACTGTGGACATAGTTCGTGGTCTTATGACCCTCAGCATGATTTGGAATCTTTTAAATTTCTGTTATTCATATCGCTTCCCAATTATTGAGCAATTGTGGAAGATTCTTGATATTCTAAAAGGTGAATGTGGTAAGGAAAATATTCCTTAGAAAGAAGTAAGTCGTAGAATACGACACTGGATGATGAATATGTTGAATAAGTGAGAAAAGAGATTTTGAAGTGAGAAATAGATGAGTTATCAAAGAATAATGTTAAACTTTTAATAGAAAAGTTAATAATTGTAGAATGATCTTTGTGGAAAGAAAGTGGTTATAGAAACCAATGAATGAATGAGTAGTGATGTAAAATCTACTTCAATAGAGTGAATGAATAAAAATTAATAAATAAAATTTCGAGGACGAAATTCTTAGAAGAAAGGGTGAATGTAATATCCCGAGTGTTTATGATAGCGATTCCCGAGTGTTTATGATAACGATCCTTAGAAAAGGAAATGAATTGGTTAAAAGATATATATTACTCAAAATATAATTGAGTTCAAATGAAAGTTATGAAATGAAACATAGAATTTGTTAGGTAATGAATGTAGTAGGAAATATAAAATCTATATTTAGATAAAATGATGAAAGATTTCTCTGAGTTATTTGTGTAATTTGTGTCTTCGATTCTGGGAACAGAATCTTTGTAAGTAGGGAAGATTGTAACGAATGAGTGGCTTGAGTTGTGATTCTGATGACAGAATCCTTGTAAGAAGGGAATGATGTAACAATCCAGATTTTTATTATAATATTTAAATATTTATTGAATTATATAAATATTTAATGGATGTGTTTATTGTTGAATAAGTATTTGATTTTATGTGATTTGATTATTTATTTGTTTAATAAATAATTAATGAGTTAAGGAAAGTAATTATTTTGAAATAGTAATCTAATTTAATTTAATAATTAAGTTAGAGAATTTATAATGATTAAATAAATAATTATATTATGCAATGAATTGTTATTAGAATTAATTAAATTAAGTATGAAAACTTAATTAATTAGAAGTGTGACAAATAATTATATTATAAGTGGTTATTAAAATAAATTAATGTAGTTTTAATTTATTTTGCCAAACAAGGCTTAAATATATTAAGTCTTTAGTTTTAAATTATTTTGCCAAACAAAGCCCTATGGCTTTTGGTTTTTAAATTTTGAATTTTTATAAATAATATATAATAAAATATTTTATAATGGATATACACTTATTATTTTGGTAACTGATAATAGTTATGGTGATTATTAAGGCCATATCAATTTTAGTTTACGCATAAATGTTATCAGTTTAGTTTTACGTACAGTGTGTTTTGGCTTAAGACTAAGAAAGGAAAAAGAAAAGAAAAGTGAGAGACCAAAGAGTTTTGAGAGAAATTGTCAGAGGTCTTAGAAAGAGAAACAAGAAAATTATGTATTCTTCGAACTATTATCAGTGATTAAGCAAAGATTGTCTGAATAAAAAGGTATGTTTATACTCTTAACAAATATGTTTTATAATATAATTATTTAGCCTCTGTGTTTCATGAAACTCAACTTCATTGTATATAAGTTTTACAAAGGTTGTCTGTAACTATGTTTTACTAAATGATTATGAAAGCATGTGTTCTGGTAATAACTAACATGTATATATGTATATATATTTGGTATGCTAAATTACGTTCATATAGAAAGAGAAATTAGTTTTTACAATAAACATTCACGTGTGAAAGTGGTTTGTAGAAATATCAAAATTAGTATATGTTAATTGTGAAGTTATGAAATTGAAGTATGATTATGTTAATTGGATATGAACTACAAAGAATTGTAGTTTAAAAGTAATCAAATTTGTGGTTATTAGAGATTATAGTGTTCACTGTGTTTAACAAATATCAAACATGGAGTTTTATTTTAAAATATGATTTTCAAGGAATTTAGTTTTCTGTGATTATTGTTTAGTAATTTAAACTAGTATACGCATGTTGGGTAGTGTGTATATGTGTAATTTATATAAGTTATACATGTTAATTGGGGTTAATTGATATTAAAAATAAAGAAAGTAGCTTCGTTATGTTCTTCGTGGTTGGGTTCTGCAAGTTTCGGCGCCCCAGCGCCAAAATTTGAGCCCCCGCCAAAAATCGCGCCCCGGCGCCAAAATTCGCGCCCCAGCGCCAAAGGTTGGAGCCCCAGCACTGAAATTCGTGCCCCAGTGCCAATCTCGCGCCCCGGCGCCACTGTATAGCCTAGTCCTCGCGCCCCAGCGCCGGACTTGTAGTCTGACTTGGACAGTTTTGACCTCCTGTAGTAAAATAGTCATAACTTCCTCATACGAACTCCGATTGAGGTGATTCAAGATGATCCGGAACGAGCACGAGTAGACCTACAACTTTCGTTCTTTAAGTGTTTCAATTTGAGGTCATTAGGTGGGGTAAAAATGGTCATCTTTAGGACTATTGTGTTTTCAGAGGCAATCGGATGGTGTCGGGCATGCACATATGCATGTGTAGTGCTCTAGACCATAAAAGATGATGTCCTAAGTTACAAAACATGAATAATAGTAAATATAATGATACTTAACATTAATACATGATGTATTAAATGAGTTATAGAAGCATAGTAAGCTTACACAAGAGAGGCAAATCGGGCGTGTGACGAATGAACGTCGAAACGCCGTGCCAAGTGTTAATGAACTTAAAAAGTGTTTCAATTCAATTGAAATGGATATTATTAGATATGGAATGGGTTTAATATAAAACCAATAAGTAGTCCTAGCAAGACTTAAGCACTTGAATGAACTGCGAATATGAAATACAGTGAGATATAAGTTAAAAGTTAACACAATATAATTGAACATTGTGTGCTAATTAATAGGAAAGATTATGAGATGTGGAGTAGAGTTTACATTACAATTACTATGTATTGTTATGTGACTAATATTTGATGTGTATGATTATATAATTGCGTAGGGCACGTGAAGTGCAGATAGCTGTAAGCTGTTAAACTGTTATTGGTAAACAACGATCAAGGCAAGTCTTTCGGTTCCTATTTTCTACGTGGATTTGATGAACTGTTTTAAATTACATGATATGTTATGCATGTTGAAATCATGAAATGTTAAAGTCAATATATGACTGCATTGTTTTACCTAAGTAATGATGATTGAGTAAGGAACTCAATCTTTATATTTGTTATGTGAATTAAAAGCATGTATGCCATGTTACTTTAATGAGATGTATGTCGAGCAGTTTATTAGTGCTTTGTGATGCATGAAAACTGTTAGACTTTGCTGGGCTGTCGAGCTCACTCTTGCAAATAACCACTTTTGCAGGTCAAGATTTTAAGGTAAAGATACGTGCTATGTGAGTTATAGAGATCTATATTCACGAAGATTACTTATGTTTTATGAGAAATGTATTTCATATTTTGAACGTAACATGTTGTTGAAATGTAAGTTGAGCTATCCAATTTATATGGATATTTAGTTATGATGTAAGCCTTTGTATAGTCATTTTTGTTGTAACGATTCATGATATAAGATTGAATCAAAGAGATGTAATGTAATGGTTGCGATTCAGGACAAGAAAGAAGGAAATGTATAAAAGTTTTAAATATTCCTCAATTTTAGTGTTTTTAATATCGAATAATGATGTAAAATTTGAGATTTAATGTATGGTAACGACCGAAGTAGAGATTTAAATGGTATGAATTTTGGGGTCGTTACAGGGACTCAGCTTAATAAAATAATCCACATCATCGAATCACCCCTGCACTACAGCCAAGGATATTCGTGTATTCATTAATGGTCATGATCATGCCAACAACTGTCCATAAATGCACTACGGGCCAATGAGGACTTTTACCACATCGTTTGTAACATTACAGTCATGATTATACCGAATAATCCCTGGTCATAATCATACCAAGTCCATCTATGCACTACAGGCCACAGATGACTTTCAACATTTTATAAACATGAGGATGATGACAATGATATAAGAATTCAATAAAACAAGTTCAAGAATTAATTTATCCAAGAATTAATAACGTCCAAATTGTCAACATGATACTGCTTTGTGGAGTAAAATTCAAGAATGCTTAGAAGAATATTTTCATGAAAAGATACTGGATGAACCGCAATTATCAAGGATATCCCACTAATTTCATGGAGTATAGAAGTTAAAACTTAACCAACTGAGTATAATAAAGAATGGAATAACAAAAGAAATCACCCGGCATGCGATAGACCGCACAGACAAGTTATTCCAACAGAATAATAAATAATGGAATCAGGTCCGCCGTAAACGCACAGACAGGATATTCCGACAGAATAATAAATAATGGAACTAGGTCCGACGTAAACGCACAGACAGGATATTCCGACAGAATAATAAATAATGGAACCAGGTCTGGTGTAAAACACACAGACATGATGTTCTAACAGAATAATAACAAGATAGAACCAAGTCCGGTGTAAAACACACAGATAGGATGTTCCAACAGAATATAATAAAAAACGGAACCAGGTCCGATGTAAAACACACAGACAGGATGTTCCAACAGAATAATAATAAAAATGGAACCAGGTCCGGTGTAAAACACACAGGCATGATGTTCAAACAGAATAACAGAAGAATGTCACCAAGTATAGGGTAGACCGCGTATACAGGTTATTTCAACAGAATAATAAGAAATGGAATAACAACAGTTCTCTTCATGAATAAGAAAGAATAACACCCCTTACCGTTTTAAAGAAGAACTGAAATAAGGAAGTAGTTAAGTAGCAGAATACTTTTCTTCTCTCTCTCTATAGTTTCTCTCTCTAAAATTCAGTGAATTCGTAAGAAATAATGAAGGAATGAGCTGCAATTTATAGAAAAATGGAATGCATAGTAACTAATCCATGAACGGTCCAGATTGATTACTTTAATCTGACGGTCCATATTTAAAGAAAAATCTTTTAAATAAAATATAATATATTCTATTTATAGAATATTTTTAATAAAGTATTCTGTTTTAAATAAAAAGATGTTTCTGTTTTATTACGTTAATAATACGAATAAAACAAAACTTCATTATCCCTAAATAATTCATATTATTAACTGACAATAATTGAATCAAACTGAGTGACTTCTCACATAAGCATTAATAATCAATACCGTGTGCTACTATGCAACCACACGTATTACTGTACTTTTACTACCGAGTAGTTCAACAGTATCAATGGTAAAACTTCCGCCGTTATTTTTAATAAAATATTTTTGTCGTTTTCTCAATTCGATAATAATTCCCTTGTGGGGTCTACCAATAATTGTGCTATTGTACGAATATTCCCTGTTAAAACGAATATTCTCCGACCAATCGAATATTATATAACAACTTGCGTACATTGTAAAATTTATAAATATTACCCACAACTATAACATTATATCAAATTAAATTCATAATATTCAAAATGATATTTATAGAAAATTCATCTTTATTTGTAAAAGTTGGGGTCATACAACCTCCCCTTCTTAAGAAATTTTGCCCTCGAAATTAGGGTACGTACCTGGTATGTCGAAGAGATAAGGATACTTTGATTTCATTTTAGATTCTAACTCTCAAGTCATTTCCTCCACATCGTAGTTTCTCCACAAAACTTTGACTTGAGGTATAACCTTGGAGCGTAGAATATGTTCCTTCTTATCCAAGATTTGAATAAGAACTTCTTCATACGTCAAATCCTCCGCTATTTCGTCCGGTTCTAACTCAATAATGTGGTTCGGGTCTTCAACATATTTACGTAACATGGATATGTGAAAAACGTTATGAACACGAGACATACTTGGCGGTAAAGCGAGTCTATAAGCCACAGTTCATACTCGATCGAGGATTAAAAATGGACCGATGAATCGAGGATTGAGCTTTCCTCTATTTCCAAATCTCGTAACTCCTTTCCATGGAGCAACACGTAAGAACACATGATCTCCTATATCAAATTCCACGTCCTTTCGATGAAGATCAGCATAACTCTTTTGTCGATCTTGTGAGGATTTTATACGTTGTCGGATCGTTTGAATCTTTTTTGTAGTCATACGTACCAACTCCGGTCCCAACAACGTTGCTTCACCCACCTCATCCCAGCATACTGGAGAACGATATTTTCTTCCATACAATGCTTCGAATGGAGCCATGCCAATACATGTTTGATAACTGTTGTTGTAGGAAAACTCCACTAATGGTAAGAACTTGTCCCAACTTCTCTTGAAATCAAGGACACAAAGTCTTAATAGATCTTCAAGAGTTTGAATAGTCCTCTCTGATTGTCTGTCAGTCTGAGGATGATATGCTGAACTAAATCGTAAATCCGTGCCCATAGCTTTTTGTAAACTAACCCAAAATCGTGAAGTGAATCTTGGGTCTCGATCAGAAACTATGGATACTGGCATACCATGCAGTCTTACAATCTCGTTTATGTACATACGAGCAAGACGTTCAAGTGTATAAGTTTCTCGTATCGGTAAGAAATGAGCAGACTTGGTCAATCTATCAACAATGACCCAAATCGCATCTATACCTTGAGAAACCTTAGGAAGATCGGTAATGAAATCCATGGTAATGTGCTCCCACTTCTATTCTGGAATTTCAAGTGGTTGCAATGGACATTTTGGTACTTGATGCTCCGCTTTGACTCGTTGACAAGTTAGACACCTTGAGATAAACAGCGCTATCTCTCTCTTCATATTGCTCCACCAAAATGTATGACGAAGATCATGATACATTTTGGTACTTCCATGATGGATTGCAAATGGTGTGTTGTGCGCCTCCATCATGATTTCATACTTTAAATCAGGGTTGTTAGGAACACAAAGTCTGGAGTTGACTCGAAGTATTCCTTCGTCATCGATTCTTGCTTCCGGTATAGCACCTTCTTACACTTTCTTCCTCATACGCATCAGCTCCAGGTCTGTAGCTTGAGCAGCTTTAACTTTATCGATTAAAGTTGGTTCTACTCGTATATTCGCCATCATCACATGAGTCCCTGGAGTCTTTAACTCTATCTTCATTCTTTGCAAGTCACACAAAATGGGCCTTTGTGTTGACAATATCGCACTCGTACTTGCATATGATCTTCTACTCAATGCGTCAGCTACCACGTTCGCTTTTCCAAGATGGTATTGAATGGTATGATCATAATCTTTCAACAGTTCAAGCCAACGTCGTTGTCGCATGTTGAGTTCCTTTTGAGTGAAGAAATATTTGAGGCTTTTATGATCCGTAAAGATATCCACCTTCTCCCCATACAAGTAATGCCTCCAAATTTTAAGTGCAAAGACAACAACTGCCAACTCTAGATCATGAGTAGGATAATTCCTCTCATATTCCCTTAGTTGTCTTGATGCATAGGCTATGACTTTTCCATGTTGCATGAGAACGCATCCCAACTCTTTGCTCGAAGCATCACTGTAGATGATAAATCCCTCCGAGCCAGATGGTATTGTTAGAACAGGTGCTGAAATGAGTCTCCTCTTGAGTTCTTGAAAACTCTTCTCACATTCTTCGCTCCAACCGAACTTTGTATCTTTCCGAGTCAGCTGAGTTAATGGAGGAGCGATTCGAGAAAATCCTTCCACGAATCTCCGATAATAACCAGCTAAACCAAGAAAGCTACGTACTTCGGTCACTGATTTAAGTTGCTCCCAGCTTTGAATAGCTTCAATCTTTGTCGGGTCAACCGATATTCCACGACTTGATACTACGTGCCCAAGGAATGCTACCTCCTACAGCCAGAACTCGCATTTCTTTAACTTGGCATAAAGCCTGTATTCACGAAGCTTTTGGAAGTACCAGCCTCAAGTGTTTCTCATGATCTTCACGGCTTTTGGAATAAATAAGGATGTCATCAATAAAGACGACCACAAAGTGATCCAAATATTCCTTGAATACCCGGTTCATCATATCCGTGAAGGCAGCAGGAGCATTAGTCAATCCAAAGGACATGACTAGGAATTCATAATGCCCGTACCGAGTTCTGAAAGTCGTCTTGGGAATATCCTCAGTTCTAACCTTCAGCTGATGATATCCAGAACGAAGATCGATCTTTGAAAAGAATTGTGCTCCTTGCAACTGGTCAAACAGGTCATCAATACGTGGCAATGGGTACCTATTTTTGATGGTGACATGATTCAACTCCCGATAATCAATACAAAGTCGCATACTTCCATCTTTCTTCTTCACGAATAGAACAGGAGCACCTCAAGGAGAAGTACTAGGACGAATAAAGCCAATGTATAACAATTCCTGTAGTTGGATCTTTAACTCCTGAAGTTCAAGAGGAGCCATTCGATATGGGGCTTTAGAAATGGGTTTTGTACCGGGTTCAAGGTCGATACAAAATTCAATTTCTCGCTCTGGGGTAGGCCAGGAAGTTCTTCAGGGAATACGTCAGGGAATTTATTAACAATTGAAATATCATTCAAAACTGACGTATTTTTGTTTAGATCCGTGACATGAACTAAGAAAAGCTTGACATCCGTTTTTTAATAAACGAATAGCTTTATGGCTTGAGATGACAGCGATTGATTTTAATGGTTTGGTTGCTTGAATTCGCATAATAGGTCGATTAGGAATATGAAAGCTAACAACCTTACGAAAACAATCAATTTTTGTATGATGAGTAGTTAACCAATCAATCCCTAGAATCACGTCAAATGCAAGTATTTTTAATGAAATAAGATCGACAGGTATTGTGTGGGTACCAACTTGAACCAAATAAGACTTATAAACAGTGGATGTAATGAAGGTTTCTCCTAATAGAGTTTCAACAGATAAGTCAAAGTCTAATTTCTCCGGAGTCAAATTTAATCGATGAGCGCAAGTAGGAGAAATAAAAGAATGGGTAGAACCGGTATCAAATAAAGTATAGACTTCGTTAGAGTTTATGATAAGCTTACCCGTGATAACCTCATTCGGGTTCCTTACTTTCAGGGAGGTCACAACAAACGCTCTCCCTTGCACTACCGGTTTTGACTTTTCTGGGACGGCCTTTGGTGTCTCCATCTTAGCTGAACTTGTTTTTGGTAAACGATAAAATCGAGCTAAATGATCTTCTCTTCCACAATTATAACATGCTTTAGACGGCATCGCGCAGTTTGGACTGATATGTCCCTCCCCTCCGCATTTGAAACATATGATAGGTGGTCGTTCTCCTTGCTTAACAACGGGTGCTAGTGCTGACGTCTTTCCATCATTGTTGAATCTTCTCTTCTTGAAATGACCATTCTTATTATTTTGGCCCTGATTACCACCGAAGTGGTTACTATTTCTGGCATGTTGATTCCCTTCACGCTTGTTGTCACTGCTTCAATGACTGCTCTCACTGGTATTATCTATTTGCCGACTGCTCTCTTTTGGTTGCGTTGACTCGTTATCGCGCTCCACTAACTGAGCCCTATTCACAACATCTGAATACAAACACAGATTATGAGAAATCAGATGTTGACGTATCTCAGGTTTCAAACCTCGCAAAAACATTCGCGTCATTCGCTCTTTATTATCCACCAAGTGGGACGCAAACCGGGATAACTTAGCAAATTTAGCCTCATACTGCGACACGGTCATATTATTCTGCTCCAATTTGATGAACTTCACCTCCTTCATGTGACGAACACTTTCGGCTAAGTATTTGTCATTGAACAGCTCTTGGAACTTCTCCCAAGACATCTTCAGTGCGGAAGATTGAGTACGCTTAATCGATTCTAACCAGTAATCTGTCTCTCCTCGCAACATAAAGGCGGCAAAGGGAACCTTTTGCTCCTCGGAGCATCCCAAGACATCAAATATCTTGGTGATCTACTTTATCCATGTTTCCGCTATAAGTGGTTTTGGCTCTCCCTTAAACTCCGGTGGTCCCAGCTCCTTGAACTGTTTAGCGGTGACCGTCCGAGAGTTTTTAGTGTTTCCACTTACATTTTAGATAGGAACCGCTCTCGCCTGCTGTTGCATGAACTGCATAAAGCTTCTGAACATTCCATCATTCATCATCTAGTCAGTGTTGTTGTTTGCATGAGGATTGTCACATTCCTGATGCACATTATCCTGATTATTGATATGTGATGAATCAACAGTCGCCTGTGCTCCATTGCTATCCTCAACATTCTCAGATGCCATTTTCAGATACTGCCACAAAACAAAAGTTAATTGATATGTCATATATTATCCTTATATTCTGACCGACCAATTAAATACCATGCAAATAAACTTAGGTAGGTCATACTAGCGAAGGAATTCCCCGTCTCTTCCCTCCTAGTTCTATTCTCACATCTTAGTCAGGGATCATATCCCTAAGCTCTGATACCAACTGTGACGCCCCCAAAATTAGGTATACATCACCCATCTTGGGTCGTCAGATACATGGAACAGAATACAAATACAACTTACTAATACAACTGTCGTGTACAATACGACAAAACATAATTATGAGTTTGAATACAATTATTATCTACTAGAGACTATACAAACTCAAAAGGAGTCCTCATTATAATTATTGTCACACTATTTAATAGAATAGTGAGGACTACTAATACTATCATTTGGTCCATCACTCCGTTCCCCGACTCGTCCCAACTATATTCTCATTTCCTGAAGAGAACAGTGAAAGAAAGGTTGAGCTCAACTAGCCCAGTAAGAAATATTATGACTAAGATAATGCAGAATAAATTATCATTAGCCTTCAACAATGTTAAACTTAAAAAATATAACGAACATCAAGTTTAACTGCAGCGGAACAAGCAATCCATTAAAAGAGTTAAGTAGAAAATAAAATCTACTATCTTCTATGATTTAAAAGGTTTTTCAACACTGTTATCGCTGGGACTCTACTTAATAAAATAATCCACTTCATCGAATCACCCCTGCACTACGGCCAAGGATATTCGTGTATTCATTAATGGTCATGATCATGCCAACAACTGTCAATAAATGCACTACGGGCCAATGAGGACTTTTACCACATCATTTGTAACATTACAGTCATGATTATACCGAATAATCCCTGGTCATAATCATACCAAGTTCATCTATGCACTACAGGCCACAGATGACTTTCAACATTTTATAAACATGAGGATGATGACAATGATATAAGAATTCAATAAAACAAGTTCAAGAATTAATTTATCCAAGAATTAACAACGTCCAAATTGTCAACATGATACTGCTTTGTGGAGTAAAATTCAAGAATGCTTAGAAGAATATTTTCATGAAAAGATACTTGATGAACCGCAATTATCAAGGATATTCCACTAATTCCATGGAGTATAGAAGTTAAAACTTAACCAACTGAGTATAATAAAGAATGAAATAACAAAAGAAATCACCCGCATGCGATAGACCGCACAGACATGATATTCTAACAGAATAATAAATAATGGAACCAGGTCCGGCGTAAACGCACAGACATGATATTCCGACAGAATAATAAATAATGGAACCAGGTCCGGCGTAAATGCACAGACAGGATATTCCGACAGAATAATAAATAATGGAACCAGGTTTGGTTTAAAACACACAGACAGGATGTTTCAACATAATAATAACAAGACAGAACCAGGTCCGGTGTAAAACACACAGACAGGATGTTCCAACAGAATGATAATAAAAACGGAACCAGGTCCGGTGTAAAACACACAGACAGGATGTTACAACAGAATAATAACAAGACGGAAATAGGTCCGGTGTAAAACACACAGACAGGATGTTCTAACAGAATAACAGAAGAATGTCACCAAGTATAGGATAGACCGCGTATACAGGTTATTCCAACAGAATAAAAAGAAATGGAATAACAACAGTTCTCTTCATGAATAAGAAAGAATAACACCCCTTGCCGTTTTAAAGAAGAACTGAAATAAGGAAGTAGTTAAGTAGCATAATACTTTTCTTCTCTCTCTCTCTATAGTTTCTCTCTATAGTTTCTTTCTCTAAAGTTCAGTGAATTAATAAGAAATAATGAAGGAATGAGCTGCTATTTATAGAAAAATGGAATGCATAGTAACTAATCCATGAACGGTCTAGATTGATTACTTTAATCTGACGGTCCATATTTAAAGAAAAATCTTTTAAATAAAATATAATATATTCTATTTATAGAATAACTTTAATAAAGTATTATGTTTTATATAAAAAGATGTTTCTGTTTTATTACGTTAATAATACGAATAAAACAAAACTTCATTATCCCTAAATAATTCATATTATTAACTGACAATAATTGAATCAAACTGAGTGACTTCTCACATAAGCATTAATAATCAATACCGTGTGCTACTATGCAACCACACGTATTACTATACTTTTACTACCGAGTAGTTCAACAGTATCAATGGTAAAACTTCCGCCGTTATTTTTAATAAAATATTTTTGTCGTTTTCTCAATTCGATAATAATTCCCTTGTGGGGTCTATCAATAATTGTGCCGTTGTACGAATATTCCCTGTTAAAACGAATATTCTCCGACCAATCGAATATTATATAACAACTTGCGTACATTGTAAAATTTATAAATATTACCCACAACTATAACATTATATCAAATTAACTTCATAATATTCAAAAATGATATTTATAGAAAATTCATCTTTATTTATAAAAGTTGGGGTCTTACACTAAATACTGTCACTGCTATGTGAAAGTTTACACATCCTAAAATTATTCAATTAACAGCTAAAGTACCTGACTCTGCACCGCACATAGCATAGCCGGACCAATTCTCTCACGAATAAGTCTACCACTTAATAGGATTACAATGACATCAATCTGCAAAAGTTTTGAAGTTTCCATAAATTTTTTAGTCAATCTAAAAGTATTTTCAATTTGTATTTGTAGTTTGAAAGGCATATTTGCTAAACTAACAGTTATAAGATTCACCAACGGCTAATCTATCTCTTCATTTCTCAGAAATCGGAAATAATGATTTTATAAACCTAAAATCTAAACACATAAGCAGTTAGCTAAGTTGTTCACCAAGTACAGAAGACAGCCAAGCCCGGACTCGTCTGATTGCCATAGAACAAGAGATGATTCGAACACCTCAATAGAGAAAACAACACCCGATATGGCTCCAACTGCAGCACCTCGAACAAACCCACTCTCGGTTTCTTAACCTATCAAAGCTCTGGTCATGGCACCCAATAAAGTACCGACTGCACAAAGAAAACCATTCCCTTCATTAATCTAAACTACTAGAGCAAAAATAACAATTATGACATCAATGAACTGTATTACAGTATACTAATATAATATAATTCTGATAGACTCTTGATATTTTATGATTCATGAATGTAATCAAGGGCAAATGCTAGAACTGTATTATAGTATACTGATACGATATATGAATATTCAGTATCAAGCTATTCATGAACTAGTTAAGCACTAACATCTAGATTAATAGCAAATCACATTTGTTACTTGTAATAACATTGGTAAACAATCCCCGTACATAAGGCCAATATTACCTATAAGAAAACATTGGTACAACCTATATACTGAGTCATTGATCACGTAATGTAATAACAATTTAGTTTAGTTCAGTGCAGCCAGATATTAAGCAATTCTTTGTCATTATGGATTTGCCAGTCAAACGCATCCAAAGAACTGTTCCAAGGACGAAGAGCTCAGAATGTTCGAGGCAGTTCGTTTAGGCTTCATTGATGAAATGTGAAGCTGATATCTTATAAACCTCTATAACCAATAAAAAGTAAAAGCCAAAAGTTAGATGCAATGCTGCAATAAGAGATGTACTTGATATCTAATTCATTATGCTTACTATTTAAAACATCATTGCATCGATTATATAAAAAAAGATAACAGAAGCTGGGAAAGGAGAACTAAAGCCTGTCCTCTCCAACAGTTTCACGGCAAGAATGAAGCAAGAAGTATCTTACATCATCAACACACTGCTTCTCAATGTCCAAAGCTTTCCTCAAATTCTCCTCTCGCTTCTCAACTTTAGATATTGAAACCATATGCATTGTCTGCTCCTGTTTAAGCATATCTTGTGATTCTGCCAGTGCTTGTCTGATTTCTTCATACTTTGAAGTCCATTCCTTCTTCTCAATCAGAAGAAACCCCATATTATATTGATAATCAAAAAGCTGTAAGGAACGAATATTTAGTTAGATACTAATGAACAATTAATGTACACCATCAAAACCCTTTTACCAATTCTAAAATGTACGGTGGACTCCCCACGGTGTTCCTTTCATCCTAAAACTTAAAAGCATAGCCTATATACAATTTCTGATCATCAATAGAATGAAGGTAGGTCTTGCATTCAAATGAATAACCTATTTGCCCATTTCGTCCAGCTAATTAGCTACAAAAAATAGTAAATAGATAACACCATTAGAAGTAAACAGTTTGTCATTGGTGACCATATTTCACATGGGACATTATCTTTGTATTCACTAAGTCCAGCAAAAGTAATTGAAATCAGAACAGCAAATCATAGTAACAAACCATATGTTTAACATGGTATTCTAAGGCTACAACTATGTATATCAATTTCCCAACCTTTCTTAGAGAAGATCTGCTCATGATAGATACCATTGCTACCTATACTAGAGTCGATCATTGACGTTCTGAATAGATTGGGCAGGAACTTGGGAATTATGCTAATTATGTCCAAAATTGATACGATCACATCTGAGAGAAAATACAGATCGACCGTCATCATTTGATACCATTTCTATTGATTCCTCTAAGTCAAATTCACTATTACAAAGATGTCTAGGATTATTATGATTATATAAGCGAGTGCGCACACTCAAATTCACTATTACAAAGAAAATGTGAAAAAATATTAGTTTAGAGAATGCATATTAATTATGTAGCAAGAACCCTTGATTAAACCATTTCCTACCTTTGAGTCCACAAGCCATATCTTCTTACGCGACTCATCCACAGGAAAGTTTCGTCTATAGAAAACATATCAAAGTCGATGTAAAAGAATCAGAAAAATTATATAATAATTTTACTCTATATTATCCTCCCACATTCAGTATCCAACAAGCATGCATTGGTATTAAGATGAATAGATGATACCTGCTTCGACATCTCGAGGGTAATGAGTTCAGCTATACCAGTTGCGACCTGAAATTATGAAAAGACATATATGAGACAAGTGTAATCAATAATACAATTTTTTTTCTTATATTTGAAACATTTATAACCAGTACACTGCTTAATAGATTAGTTTTGCTTAACAGCAGTCATGAATTCATGTAGAAGGTTGGCATAGTCCTAGAAAGAAAAAGTGTCAGTACTACCAAACACTAAAGATAACTGATGAGTACTATGAGATGTAATCTTTTGTTTGCCAGTTTTCTTAATATAATTTGTATACCTTTCCAGAGTCCCTCCTTTGTTTGAACCTAATGTAGAACTCATTATTCAATAACTTCTCCTTGTTTGTACCCATGTCAATAGTTATAGGCAAACACTGGACAGGAAAATTTAGAGAAAAAACATATTAATTAGAATGGTAAGGGGAAAAGATAGGGCCAAACTTAGTTATTAAAGTTTATATGCTTTTAGTTAACCTAGATGTGACGAACGAGATTTTTGTAAATTAATTTTAATATTTATTGAATTAAATAAATATTTTTTGATGATTTAATTATTGGATTAAATAATTAATTGATACAATTGTGCTAGATTAATTTAATTATATGTGTTGCAATTATTAAATTAATGTAGAGAATTTTTATTATTCGAGTATGTGATTATGTGAGCTTATTGAATTAAATGAAATATTTAATTAAGCATGATGTTATTTAATTAATTTAATTATTAATTAGAGATTTAATAAATTGACATTATTTATTAATGAGAAAATTAATTATATGATTATGTGAATTTATGATAGATTATTATATTTATTTTATATTAATTTAAATAAGATATTTGAATTGGGTGTGACATTAATTAAACCATATGATAAAATTTTATTAAATTAATGGGTTTTATAAATATTAATCTAGCCAAACGTGGCCTTAGAGGGAGTTATGGCCAGTTAACCCATGATGGGCAATTGACCATGATGCACGTCAGTTTTCTCCCTTATTATCTTACGTCTTTTATTTCTTTCTTCCTAAGTCCTTAGAGTTCACAGAGAGAAAGATTGAGAAATTTGAGAGAAAAGCTTGAGTGTATAATCAACAGGTACTTGTGAAAAGATTTTCATTGATCATCTCCTAATCTATACTCTGGGTAATTTTTTCCAAACCAATTTCTATTTCACGTATTTAAGTTTTCTATAAAATGGCTTTCAAAACCTCTGTTATATCTCTGTAATTGAAATTGTGAGAGTTATGTGCATATATGTGTTAAGATGTCATTTTAATGTGTTTTAATATATATTCTATATAATTCCTTATCATCAATTCATAATTTTACGTCGTATATGATTGCTGCAAAATTACAGAGTTTGGGTTTTGGCCTTATGGCCTTATATGTGAAATTTTATGTAGTGATCGTATATTATCCCTAAATTTTACACTCCTATATTATTATGCATGTTGATACGAAGAGACCAAGCTTTAAATGAATGGATTTGGCTTTATAACGAATCCGTGGCGTTGAATTTTAGGAATTTATGTTAAAAACTTCAAGAACATCAAGAACAGAGGAAAATTTTATGTTTTAATTCTGTGATTATATGTTTAATGGGTTAAAATCACTTTATAGATGTTGTATTATGATTATACATGAATTATAACATGCGGGTATATCTAAATTTGTGTAGTAATAAATTAAATTGGAGTTTTTGGCTGTGTTCTGCAATTTTCGCGAATTGCAGAACAGTTTCTGGTTCGCCGCGCCGCGGCGCTAGACTCCCGCCTAAACATCCGCACCGCAGCGCCACAGCGCTGCAGTGCCATGTATCTGGCTGCAGCGCCACGGCGCTGCAGCGCGAAGATCAAGTATAACAGTGGCGTCGCAGTGCCACTCTCTAGAATGTCCAGAAATGTAATTTTTTTAAATGTTAAGTCTAGCAATGTGTTAGTAACTTAATGTAATGAACATGTAAACATGTTAGAAATATAATGAAATGATGACATAGTTGTTTAACATGTAAATAACATAATTACATGTGAATTGAATTATTGAATACATAATTAGCTTGATAATTCGTGAAGTGTAAATTATGTGACAAAGTGGTAAATTGATTAAGTATAGTCAATAATCAAAGTAGACAAAGAGAATGAGTTTATGATGATTAGTTAAGTTATAATTAACTGGTATTGTGAATATGAATGGTGTGTAGGATTTAATTCAAAGAACATGCTTAGTTAAAGTGTAATCTACGTACGAGGCAAGTTTCCTAAACTTAAACTCTTAAATTTGAGCAAGTTTCCTAACCCTACTTGTCATTATTATTCAAGTTTATTATTTACCTCGAGTAAATTATCATTGCCATTATTCAAGTTCAAATGTTATATTAAAGATTGATTATCTTTTCAAAGTATGATTTAGTTATACAATAATTGTTCTATTGTATACTTCTTGAGATTATTATTCAAATTGAATATCATTGTTGTTGAACCTTATTAGACTAGTGAACCCTTAATGATTCAACTAGTCCATAGTTGATGAGCGTTCTAAATTTCATAACCCTTGATGAATTATCCAAACCAAACTTCCTTTGGTGCGGACTCGAATGTCAAACTGAGATGAACAACCCTGTATAGGGGATTATTTACGCTTTAGCGTTAAGATATTGTGCACAATATGGTACTAAGGGCTGATCCCCCTAAGTACGAGAAGAAGGTCCATAGTCTTATGATTGTTAAATGTTTCAAGTATAACCCTTGTTAACCTAGGACATAATTTAAGGTCTTATGACCCTCAGAATTCTTTTGATTCTTGTTATTCACTCTTGATTCAAAAGTTGAGCTTTTATTCAGATGTCTTTGATTTATTCGCATGTTATTATACTGTTATTTCATTTTTATACTTGTGGGCATTTGTGCTCACTCTTGCTTAATAATAACATTGCAGTTAAGAATGAAAGAGCTGACGAACCTTCCACTAGTAAGGGCAAGGGCAAAGTTAGCAAATGATGGAGACTTGTTATTTTATATGATGTATTTGTTTAAGACTTAAGTTAAAGATGTTATTTAAGACTTATTTATTTATAAATCCGCACAGATGTTTAAGGTTAGTTTAACCTGGGATTGTATTATTATTCAGATGTTGTAACCCTTAAGGGAAAGATTTTATTTCTATTTAATGCATGGTTGCATTTATTATGGGTAGATAGATAGATGATATTTGTATAGTGAACACCAAATTTTGTGGAACTGGAAGTACCGGATTTGGGGGTGTCACAGGTTGGTATCAAAGCTGTAGGTTATGAACCTTAGGTGGGGGAACAACCTTAGGTAGTAACCTTATAGAAAGAAGATAGTAAAGAAAAACTCTTATCGAGTTTTAAGAAATGAATTTTTGGTAATTCATTGAAGATAATAAAATACATTATGTGTCTATGTGTTAATTTATGTGCTCGTTAGTACGATTTAGTAACTAAAACTTAAAATTTTGTTGTCAGGATGACGAATGTTGGAGAAGCTAGTCAAGCTGGGGAGGAAGAACCCCGATTACCTATAGTACCTACAGAGGAGGAGCCCCGAGACATACATGTTGTTAGGGAACAGTTAGTTCAGAGGGAGTCATCTCCATTGATCACCGTTGTTGGTCAGGAGCATGAGCCCGAGACTGATCCTGAGAAGGATCTTGAGGAGGAGTTTGGTGAGGAAGAGGAGGAAGAGGAGTTACCACGGTACACCGTTGATGCAGAGATGTATGACACGTTATACAACCGTAACGTCGAATTACAAGACGAGGTTCAGGAATTGACTGAGCGAGCGACTATTCAGTAGTCTACTTTAGAGGAGAAGGAGAGGGAGATTTCTTCTCTTCACACACGATTGGGAAATGTAGAATGAGATTTGGTCCATGAGAAGGATCAAACCGAAGATAAGACTGAGGAGATAGAGAAGTTGAAGAAGGAACTGAAAGAAACCTCCAGAAGACTGAAGATAGCAGAGGAAGGATGGGTAAGAGAATCACGTCGAGCTGATCGTGCAGAAGATGATAGTCGTGCAAAGAAGGCAAAGCTTGAAGAGACATACTCCACACTTAATCATGCAATGAATGAGGCTCAGGAACGAGTTTTGAGATATCCCATCCAGTTCGAAGGACTTCCGTCGTATATGCTGGATCACAGGACGATGTCTCGTATCATGGATGAGGAGCGTGGCAAGGCTTTTCAGCACCTTGATAGACAGGATTAGAATCCGTTTAATTATGTGAAAAACTTAATTAGTTTTTATATGTAAATTCCGATGTGTTTATGAACGAAGGAATATGTTAATATTTTAAATCCTGTGGATTCTTTATTCCAGGATAGTTGATGTAAATAGCAGTTATGCTATAGTTTGATGTTAAAACTTTGAGTTGAATTAAATATATTAAGTTGTTTGAGATGATGTGACAAATGAGTATGTCAAATTGTTGAGTAATGTCTTAACTATCTAGAGAAATAAATAAAGTCTTAATAAGCGTTTATTTTAATAGAAAATACCGCCAAGGAGAAGACAACAACGTCAACCGACTCAGGAAGAGTTAACAAATAATAACAATAACGCCAACGCTAATCATGTTCAGCAGTTGGTGAACTTACTAACGGGAGCAATGAACAATCAACCTCAAGCTCCACCAAATACAACGTTTAAAGACTTCAAGGTGGTGGGACCGCTAGAATTCAAAGGTTCCAGGAACCCAATCGAGGCTCAAACGTGGGTCATGGAAATGGAGAAAGTATTTGACGTTGCTAGGGTTAGAGAAGACCAGAAGACCGCTTTCGCAACGTTTATGTTGAAGTCTGAGGCTAGCTACTGGTGGCAAGCAAACAAAGTGCGTGGAGGTGAAGGTGTAATTATGTGGGAGAAATTTAAAGAAATATTTTTCGAAATGTACTTCCCAACTAGTTCGCAGAATCAGATGGAAATTCAATTTTTGGAGCTGAAGCAAGGAAACATGAGCGTACCTGAATACGTGGCTAAATTCAATGAGTTGGCAAGGTTTGCCCCGTACCAAGTACACACTGACAAAAGAAAGGCCAGAAGATTTGAACAAGGACTAAAGCCTTGGGTTTTCAGTAAGGTGTCAATGTTTCAGATAAACACATTTGCCGGAGTACTGGAAAAGGCCATCCTCGCTGAAGGTGGGAGCGATGCGGTGACCAAGTACAATAAAGAGCAGAAGAAGAAGAAGAGTGAAGGTGAAGGAAATAACAAGACTGGTGGAAGTAACACTGGGGGTAGTCATAATCAGAAGAGGAAATGGACGGATAACTCGTCAGCGGGAAGTCAACAAGGAGGGCAGAAGAAGAAAATTGAAGTGTGCTCAAACTGTGGAAAAACTCATACGGGAGTTTGCATGAAAGGGAAGCGAGTGTGCTACAATTGTGGTCAGGAAGGCCACATAGCACCAAACTGTCCAAACCCAAAGAAGGGTGCTTGTTTTAACTGTGGTTCTAAGGATCATCTAGCAAGAGACTGCCCTAAGAAGGGATCAGGAGGAGCAGCACCAGGAGGTAACCGTGGAAATAACAGTGGGAATGCCTTAACCATCACCGGACCAGCGGCAACAAACCGACCGACTGCCAGAACTTTCAATATGACAGTGCAAGACGCAATCCAGTCTCGTGAGGTGGTGTCAGGTATCATTCTGATCAATGAAATTAATGCTTATGTTTTATTTGATTCGGGTGCTACTTGTTCCTTTATATCCGAAGACTTTGCTAATAGTTTAGATTTGCTTATGGATGAGTTGGAATATCCCATGAATATAGAAATTGCGAATAGAGAGATAATTCATGTTAAGTACGTGTTTAAGAACTGTAGGGTGGATATTAAGGGTAATATCATGAATGTAGATCTTATCCCTATTCGGTTTGGGGAATTTGACGTTATTTTGGGTATGGATTGGTTATCCAATTGTAGGGCGGTAATTGACTGCCAGAAGAAGCGTATTAACCTTATGACTCCGTCAAAGATTATGTTTTATGATAGCAAGTCGCCTAGACAAGCGAGTTGTCTAACGATGATGCAGGCCAGGAGGTTGTTAAGACAAAGCTATGTAGGATACTTAGCTTACATAGTCGACACTCGAAAAGAGAATCCGAAGGTAGAAGAAATACCGATTATAAGGGACTTCGTCGACGTATTTCCAGACGATTTGCCAGGACTTCCACCAGATACAGAGGTAGATTTCGTGATTGATTTGGAGCCCGAAACCGCTCCAATATCAAAGGCACCATACCGAATGGCACCAGTAGAGATGAAAGAACTGATGGTCCAACTACAAGAATTGCTGGATAAAAAGTACATTCAACCGAGCGTATCGCCGTGGGGAGCGCCGGTGTTGTTTGTGAAAAAGAAGTACGGATCGATACGGCTTTGCATTGACTACAGAGAACTGAACAAGGTCACGATTAAGAATAGATATCCATTACTAAGAATCGACGATCTGTTTGATCAATTAAAGGGAGCAAGATACTTTTCCAAGATAGACCTGAGGAGTGGTTATCACCAACTGAAGGTGAGGCCAGAGGATGTACCGAACACAGCGTTCAGAACGCGATACAGTCACTACAAATTTTTAGTAATGTCGTTTGGTCTAACGAATGCTTCTGCAGCATTTATGGGACTAATGAATGGTGTGTTCAAGCCGTTTTTGGACAAATTCGTGGTGGTATTTATAGACGACATTCTGGTATATTCCAAAACCAAAGAAGAACACGAAGAACATTTGAGGTTAACGTTGGAAGTATTGAGAAGGGAGAAGTTGTACGCTAAATTCTTGAAATGCGAATTCTGGATCGAGCGAGTACAATTTCTTGGTCACGTGATTGATAAAGACGGAATTTCGGTAGATCCATCCAAAGTTGAAGCCGTGATTAACTGGGATCAGCCGAGAACGCCGTCAGAAGTAAGAAGTTTTCTTGGATTGGCGGGATATTATAGAAGATTCATTCAAGATTTTTCCAAGATCGCAACTCCGTTAACGAATTTAACTTGAAAAGCTGTAAAATTTGTTTGGACGGAGAAGTGTGAGGAGAGCTTTCAAGAATTAAAGAAGAGGTTGAGTACGGCACCTGTGTTATCTCTTCCGGATGATACAGGCAATTTTGTTATTTTTAGTGATGCGTCGCATAAAGGACTTGGCTGTGTGCTAATGCAAAACGGTAAAGTCATCGCGTATGCATCACGACAGTTGAAGGATTACGAGAAGGGGTATCTGACCCATGATTTGGAGTTAGCTGCAGTTGTTTTTGCTTTAAAAATTTGGAGGCACTATCTCTACGGGGAGAAGTGTGAGATATATACGGACCACAAGAGTTTGAAATATATTTTCACACAGAAGGATTTGAATATGCGTCAAAGAAAATGGTTAGAATTAATTAAGGATTACGACTGTGAGATTTTATACCATCCGGGTAAAGCGAATGTAGTTGCCGACACCTTAAGTAGAAAGGGTCGTGAGAAATTAATGATGTTGACTGCTCAGGAGGAGCTAATCACAGAAATGGAGAAACTGGAGTTGGAAGTGAAGTATCCAATGGAGATTTATGAGAAGCTATTTCGGATGCAATCTGGTACAACTTTACTAGATAAAGTGAAGGAGGCTCAGCTTCAGGATGATGAATGCAAAAAGGTGGCAAAGAAGATTCGAAGGGACCGAACCGAGATTTAAGATGGATAAGGAAGGAATACTGAGATTTGAGAGTAGAATTTGGGTACCGCCAGTACAAGAGATTAAGGAGGATATTTTAAGCGAGGCTCATAGTTCACGATATTCGTTTCACCCTGGTAATACCAAAATGTACCAAGATCTTAGACAACATTTTTGGTGGCCGAATTTGAAGCGTGATGTTGCAGAATGTGTTGTCAAATGTCTGACCTGTCAGAAAGTGAAAGCGAAACATCAGAGACCGAGTGGATTGCTACAACCGTTAGAGATCCCAGAGTGGAAATGGGAACATATTACAATGGACTTCGTGGTTGGCCTTCCGATGACTCAGAAAGGCTACGACGCAGTATGGGTTATCATTGACCGACTGACGAAATCTGCACACTTCCTTCCAATCAAAATAAGATTCAACTTAGATCAGTTGGCCAGGCTATATGTAAAAGAAATTGTTTCGAGGCACGGAGTTCCGGTATCAGTTGTTTCAGATAGGGATCCGCGCTTCACATCAAATTTTTGGAAACGTCTTCAGGAATGCATGGGTACGCAATTGCGAATGAGTACAGCTTACCACCCTCAAACAGACGGACATAGTGAGAGAACGATTCAGACATTAGAAGATATGCTAAGAGCCTGTGTAATGGACTTTAAAGGAAATTGGGATGATCACCTACCATTAGTAGAGTTCGGCTACAACAACAGTTACCACGCTAGTATTGGCATGCCACCTTATGAAGCTTTATACGGCAAAAAGTGCAAAACTCCGCTTTATTGGGATGAAGTTGGTGAGAGACAATTGCTAGGGCCAGAATTGGTACAACAGACAGCAAAAATAGTCAAAGTGATCCGAGCACGACTGGTAGCGGCTCAAGATCGACAGAAGAAATATGCTGACCCACATCGTAAAAATATCGAGTTTGAATCAGGTAGTTATGTTTTCTTGAAGGTCTCTCCCTGGAAGGGGAAGATCAGGTTCGGAAAGAAAGGAAAATTGAGCCCAAGATTCATTGGACCCTTTGAAGTACTGAGAAGAATCGAAGAAGTTGCGTATGAGGTAGCCTTACCTCCAGCACTCGAGAATATCCATAACGTCTTCCATGTTTCTGTGTTACGACCCTACAAGCCTGATCACAAACATGTAATCGAATACGAACCACTACATTTTGAGAAAGTTCTGAGAAATAAAGTTATACCTTCAGTGAAGGTAATTTGGAGAAACCACAACGCTAAAGAAGCTACGTGGGAACTAGAAGAAAATATGATGAAGAATTACCCTCATTTATTTGCTTAAATATGTATATGCGATTCTGGGGACAGAATCTCTGTAAGGGGGGGAGAATGTAACGGGTCAAAATTTATTGAGTCGTGATTCTGGGGACAGAATCCTTTTAAGGGGGGAAATACGTGACGAACGAGATTTTTGTAAATTAATTTTAATATTTATTGAATTAAATAAATATTTTTCGACGGTTTAATTATTGGATTAAATAATTAATTGATGCAATTGTGATAGATTAATTTAATTATATGTGTTGCAATTATTAAGTTAATGTAGAGAATTTTTATTACTCGAGTATGTGATTGTGTGAGCTTATTGAATTAAATGAAATATTTAATTAAGCATGATGTTATTTAATTAATTTAATTATTAATTAGAGATTTAATAAATTGACATTATTTATTAATGAGAAAATTAATTATATGATTATGTGAATTTATGATAGATTATTATATTTATTTTATATTAAATTAAATAAGATATTTGAATTGGGTGTGACATTAATTAAACCATATGATAAAGTTTTATTAAATTAATGGGTTTTGTAAATATTAATCTAGCCAAACGTGGCCTTAGAGGGAGTTATGGCCAGTTAACCCATGATGGGCAACTGACCATGATGCGCGTCAGTTTTCTCCCTTATTATCTTACGTCTTTTATTTCTTTCTTCCTAAGTCCTTTGAGTTCACAGAGAGAAAGATTGAGAAATTTGAGAGAAAAGCTTGAGTATATAATCAATAGGTACTTGTGAAAAGATTTTCATTGATCATCTCTTAATCTATACTCTGGGTAATTTTCTCCAAACCAATTTCTATTTCACGTATTTAAGTTTTCTAGAAAATGGCTTTCAAAACCTCTGTTATATCTCTATAATTGAAATTGTGAGAGTTATGTGCATATATGTGTTAAGATGTCATTTTAATGTACTTTAATATATATCGTATATAATTCCTTATCATCAATTCATAATTTTACGTCGTATATGATTGCTGCAAAATTACAGAGTTTGGGTTTTGGCCTTATGGCCTTATACGTGAAATTTTATGTAGTGATCGTATATTATCCCTAAATTTTACACTCCTATATTATTATGCATGTTGATACGAAGAGACCAAGCTTTAAATGAACGGATTTGGCTTTATAACGAATCCGTGGCGTTGAATTTTAGGAATTTATGTTAAAAACTTCAAGAACATCAAGAACAGAGGAAAATTTTATGTTTTAATTCTGTGATTATATGTTTAATGGGTTAAAATCACTTTATAGATGTTGTATTATGATTGTACATGAATTATAACATGTGGGTATGTCTAAATTCGTGTAGTAATAAATTAAATTGGAGTTTTTGGCTGTGTTCTGCAATTTTCGCGAATTGCAGAACAGTTTCTGGTTCGCCGCGCCGCGGCACCAGACTCCCGCCTAAACATCCGCGCCACAGCGCCACAGCGCTGCAATGCCATGTGTCCAGCTGCAGCGCCACGGCACCGCAGCGCGAAGATCAAGTATAACAGTGGCGCCGCAGCGCCACTCTCCAAAATGTCCAGAAATGTAATTTTTTTAAATATTAAGTCTAGCAATGTGTTAGTAACTTAATGTAATGAACATGTGAACATGTTAGAAATATAATGAAATGATGACGTAGTTGTTTAACATGTAAATAACATAATTACATGTGAATTGAATTATTGAATACATAATTAGCTTGATAATTCGTGAAGTGTAAATTATGTGACAAAGTGGTAAATTGATTAAGTATAGTCAATAATCAAAGTAGACAAAGAGAATGAGTTTATGATGATTAGTTAAGTTATAATTAACTGGTATTGTGAATATGAATGGTGTGTAGGATTTAATTCAAAGAACATGCTTAGTTAAAGTGTAATCTACGCACGAGGCAAGTTTCCTAAACTTAAACTCTTAAATTTGAGCAAGTTTCCTAACCCTACTTGTCATTATTATTCAAGTTTATTATTTACCTCGAGTAAATTATCATTGCCATTATTCAAGTTCAAATGTTATATTAAAGATTGATTATCTTTTCAAAGTATGATTTAGTTATACAATAATTGTTCTATTGTATACTTCTTGAGATTATTATTCAAATTGAATATCATTGTTGTTGAACCTTATTAGACTAGTGAACCCTTAATGATTCAACTAGTCCATAGTTGATGAGCGTTCTAAATTTCATAACCCTTGATGAATTATCCAAACCAAACTTCCTTTGGTGCGGACTCGAATGTCAAACTGAGATGAACAACCCTGTATAGGGGATTATTTACGCTTTAGCGTTAAGATATTATGCACAATATGGTACTAAGGGCTGATCCCCCTAAGTACGAGAAGAAGGTCCATAGTCTTATGACTGTTAAAGGTTTCAAGTATAACCCTTATTAACCTAGGATATAGTTCAAGGTCTTATGACCCTCAGAATTCTTTTGATTCTTGTTATTCACTCTTGATTCAAAAGTTGAGCTTTTATTCAGATGTCTTTGATTTATTCGCATGTTATTATACTGTTATTTCATTTTTATACTTGTGGGCATTTGTGCTCACTCTTGCTTAATTATAACATTGCAGTTAAGAACGAAAGAGCTGACGAACCTTCCACTAGTAAGGGCAAGGGCAAAGTTAGCAAATGATGGAGACTTGTTATTTTATATGATGTATTTGTTTAAGACTTAAGTTAAAGATGTTGTTTAAGACTTATTTATTTATAATTCCGCACAGATGTTTAAGGTTAGTTTAACATGGGATTGTATTATTATTCAGATGTTGTAACCCTTAAGGGAAAGATTTTATTTCTATTTAATGCATGGTTGCATTTATTATGGGTAGATAGATAGATGATATTTGTATCGTGAACACCAAATTTTGTGGAACTGGAAGTACCGGATTTGGGGGTGTCACAGTTTCAAACAAAGACTAAGAATTTTCCCCTGAGCTAACTTTCAAAAAAAAAGTAAGAATTTACCTCGCTGAGACCGAAGCCTCTCTCCCTTTCCTCATTTTCCAAGCATTCTTCCGACCAATCTCTGGCACCGACTTGTCATCCTTAGCTGAAACATCTGTAGTCACTCTACTGTTATCGACCTTCCAGTGGAGCAAAGGAGTCTCGGGTCTACTCCGCTTACCCACGGGAGCTCTGTCCCTCTTCAATCGAACTCCGGAAGCCGGAAGGCCGGGGTTCCTCACCTTCTGGTGAGGCGACTTGCGAGAAGTGGGTTTTTGACGAAGAAGATCAGAATCTGGTGAATGGGGGTTTAGGGCTTTAGAAGAAAGAATAGCTGGGAGGAAACAAAATACTTCAAATTTTTCACTTCCGCATTTTTTTTTGCTCCGTGTTTTTTACATAGATAATATTTTTTTTTAAAAAAAAACGTTATCTATTTAAAACCAAAAATTGCCCTTTTAAATACATAACGTTTTTTCATATGTATCTGTAACGTTTTGTTAAAAATCGTTGTCCAAAAAAAACCCACAACATTTTTTATAAAAACGTCATCTTTTAAGTGTTGTCTTTGTATGGTTTTGTACTAGTGGAGAAGTTAAGACATAATAACCTCTTAGCTTAACAAGGTCAGATCATCAAGGATCAGATTCAAAGATTAGGCTTTAAAAGGTATAAAACCCTAAAACTTTTAAATCTTGTATTTTATGTTAGATGTTGTTGTTTGTTGTTTTAAGTACTGTTTAAGGATGTTATTTAGTGATATGGGTTGTTACATCCTAGATCCATAACATCTAGAGGAACGAAAATCAAGTTTTTATCAACTGACTATAAACCCTACATTTTGGTCTGACAACCGAATGTCAGGGCTCATAGATCTCTCTGTGTTAATGGTTAGGTGTGTTTTATGTTATAGATTTATTCTATGCCATGTGGACTATGATCTGAAATTGGAAACAGGGTCAGATCATGGGTAGATTGCAAGATATAAGCGGTCAAAGTGCGTTGACCAAGCACGAAAGCTGATTTCTGGGTAACCCAAATTTTCCAGAGACCACTGACAACGTTTTTGCAGGCCCTAGATCTTGCCGTGTTTAATGATTTAGGTTATGTTGTTGACTGGATATTGTAGTCTGACATATGGACTACACATCCGTTGCTTTATATCATCCAGATCCTTAACAGAATCAAATATAATTGTGACGCCCCCAAAATAAGGTATACATCACCCATCTTGGGTCGTCAGATACATGGTACAGAATACAAATACAACTTACTAATACAACTGTCGTGTACAATACGACAAAATATAACTGTGAGTTTGAATACAATTATTGTCTACTAGAGACTATACAAACTCAAAAGGAGTCCTCATTACAATTATTGTCACACTATTTAATAGAATAGTGAGGACTACTAATACTATCATCTGGTCCATCACTCCGTTCCCCGACTCGTCCCAGCTATATTCTCATTTCCTGAAGAGAACACTGAAAGAAAGGGTGAGCTCAACTAGCCCAGTAAGAAATATTATGACTAAGATAATGCAGAATAAATTATCCTTAGCCTTCAACAGTGTTAAACTAATAAAATATAACGAACATCAAGTTTAACTGCAGCGGAACAAGCAATCCATTAAAAGAGTCAAGTAGAAAATAAAATATACTATCTTCTATGATTTAAAAGGTTTTTCAACACTGTTATCGCTGGGACTCAGCTTAATAAAATAATCCACATCATCGAATCACCCCTGCACTACGGCCAAGGATATTCGTTTATTCATTAATGGTCATGATCATTCCAACAACTGTCCATCAATGCACTACGGGCCAATGACGACTTTTACCACATCATTTGTAACATTACAGTCATGATTATACCGAATAATCCCTGGTCATAATCATACCAAGTCCATCTATGCACTACAGGCCACATATGACTTTCAACATTTTATAAACATGAGGATGATGACAATGATATAAGGATTCAATAAAACAAGTTCAAGAATTAATTTATCCAAGAATTAACAACGTCCAAATTGTCAACATGATACTGCTTTGTGGAGTAAAATTCAAGAATGCTTAGAAGAATATTTTCATGAAAAGATACTGGATGAACCGCAATTATCAAGGATATTCCACTAATTTCATGGAGTATAGAAGTTAAAACTTAACCAACTGAGTATAATAAAGAATGGAATAACAAAAGAAATCACCCGGCATGCGATAGACCGCACAGACAGGTTATTCCAACAGAATAATAAATAATAGAACCAGGTCCGGCGTAAACGCACAGACAGGATATTCCGACAGAATAATAAATAATGGAACCAGGTCCGGCGTAAACGCACAGACAGGATATTCCGACAGAATAATAAATAATGGAACCAGGTCCGGCGTAAAACACACAGACAGGATGTTGCAACAGAATAATAACAAGACGAAACCAGGTCCGGTGTAAAACACACAGACAGGATGTTCCAACAGAATAATAATAAAAACGGAACCAGGTCCGGTATAAAATACATAGACAGGATGTTCCAACAGAATAATAGAAGAATGTCACCAAGTATAGGGTAGACCGCGTATACAGGTTATTCCAACAGAATAATAAGAATTGGAATAACAACAGTTCTCTTCATGAATAAGAAAGAATAACACCCCTTACCGTTTTAAAGAAGAACTGAAATAAAGAAGTAGTTAAGTAGCAGAATACTTTTCTTCTCTCTATTTATAGTTTCTCTCTATAGTTTCTCTCTCTAAAGTTCAGTGAATTCGTAAGAAATAATGAAGGAATGAGATGCTATTTATAGAAAAATAGAATGCATAGTAACTAATACATGAACGGTCCAGATTGATTACTTTAATCTGACGGTCCATATTTAAAGAAAAATCTTTTAAATAAAATATAATATATTCTATTTATAGAATAACTTTAATAAAGTATTCTGTTTTATATAAAAAGATGTTTCTGTTTTATTACGTTAATAATACGAATAAAACAAAACTTCATTATCGCTAAATAATTCATATTATTAACTGACAATAATTGAATCAAACTGAGTGACTTCTCACATAAGTATTAATAATCAATACCGTGTGCTACTATGCAACCACACGTATTACTGTACTTTTATTACCGAGTAGTTCAACAGTATCAATGGTAAAACTTCCGCCATTATTTTTAATAAAATATTTTTGTCGTTTTCTCAATCCGACAATAATTCCCTTGTGGGGTCCACCAATAATTGTGCCGTTGTACGAATATTCCCTGTTAAAACGAATATTCTCCGACCAATCGAATATTATATAACAACTTGCGTACTTTGCAAAATTTATAAATATTACCCACAACTATAACATTATATCAAATTAACTCCATAATATTCAAAAATGATATTTATAGAAAATTCATCTTTATTTATAAAAGTTGGGGTCTTACAACCTCCCCTTCTTAAGAAATTTCGCCCTCGAAATTAGGGTACGTACCTGGTATGTCGAAGAGGTAAGGATACCTTGATTTCCTTTCAGATTCTAACTCCCAAGTCATTTCCTCCACATCGTGGTTTCTCCACAAAACTTTGACTTGAGGTATAACCTTGGAGCGTAGAATATGTTCCTTCTTATCCAAGATTTGAACAGGAATTTCTTCATACGTCAAATCCTCCGCTATTTCGTCCGGTTCTAACTCAATAATGTGGTTCGGGTCTTCCACATATTTACATAACATGGATATGTGAAAAATGTTATGAACACGAGACATACTTGGCGATAAAGCGAGTCTATAAGCCACAGTTCCTACTCGACCGATGAATCGAGGATTGAGCTTTCCTCTCTTTCCAAATCTCATAACTCCTTTCTATGGAGCAACACGTAAGAACTCATGATCTCATATATTAAATTCCACGTCCTTTCGATGAAGATCATCATAACTCTTTTGTCGATCTTGTGAGGTTTTTATACGTTGTCGGATCGTTTGAATCTTTTTTGTAGTCATACGTACCAACTCCGGTCCCAACAACGTTGCTTCACCCACCTCATCACAGCATACTGGAGAACGACATTTTCTTCCATACAATGCTTCGAATGGAGCCATGCCAATACTTGCTTGATAACTGTTGTTGTAGGAAAACTCCACTAATGGTAAGAACTTGTCCCAACTTCTCTTGAAATCAAGGACACAAAGTCTTAATAGATCTTCAAGAGTTTGAATAGTCCTCTCTGATTGTCTGTCAGTCTGAGGATGATATGTCGAACTAAATCGTAAATCTATGCCCATAGCTTTTTGTAAACTAACCCAAAATCGTGAAGTGAATCTTGGGTCTCGATCAGAAACTATGGATATTGGCATACCATGCAGTCTTACAATCTAGTTTATGTACATACGAGCAAGACGTTCAAGTGTATAAGTTTCTCGTATCGGTAAGAAATGAGCAGACTTGGTCAATCTATCAACAATGACCCAAATCGCATCTATACCTTGAGAAACCTTAGGAAGACCGGTAACAAAATCCATGGTAATGTGCTCCCACTTCCATTCTGGAATTTCAAGTGGTTGCAATGGACCTTTTGGTACTTGATGCTCCGCTTTGACTCGCTGACAAGTTAGACACCTTGAGATAAACAACGCTATCTCTCTCTTCATATTGCTCCACCAAAATATATGACGAAGATCATGATACATTTTGGTACTTCCAGGATGGATTGCAAACGGTGTGTTGTGCGCCTCCATCATGATTTCATACTTTAAATCAGGGTTGTTAGGAACACAAAGTCTGGAGTTGACTCGAAGTATTCCTTCTTCATCGATTCTTGCTTCCGGCATAGCACCTTCTTGCACTTTCTTCCTCATACGCATCAGCTCCAGGTCTGTAGCTTGAGCAGCTTTAACTTTATCGATTAAAGTTGGTTCTACTCGTATATTCGCCATCATCACATGGGTCCTTGGAGTCTTTAACTCTATCTCTATTCTTTGCAAGTCACACAAAATGGGCCTTTGTGTTGATAATATCGCACTCGTACTTGCATATGATCTTCTACTCAATGCGTCAGCTACCACGTTCGCTTTTCCAGGATGGTATTGAATGGTATGATCATAATCTTTCAACAGTTCAAGCCAACATCGTTGTCGCATGCTGAGTTCCTTTTGAGTGAAGAAATATTTGAGGCTTTTATGATCCGTAAAGATCTCCACCTTCTCCCCATACAAGTAATGCCTCCAAATTTTAAGAGCAAAGACAACAGCTGTCAGCTCTAGATAATGAGTAGGATAATTCCTCTCATATTTCTTGAGTTGTCATGATGCATAGGCTATGACTTTTCCATGTTGCATGAGAACGCATCCCAACCCTTTGCTCGAAGCATCACTGTAGATGACAAATCCCTCCGAGCCAGATGGTATTGTTAGAACAGGTGCTGAAATGAGTCTCCTCTTGAGTTCTTGAAAACTCTTCTCACATTCTTCGCTCCAACCGAACTTTGTATCTTTCTGAGTCAGTTGAGTTAATGGAGTAGCGATTCGAGAAAATCCTTCCACGAATCTCTGATAATAACCAGCTAAACCAAGAAAGCTACGTACTTCAGTCACTGATTTAGGTTGCTCCCAGTTTTGAATAGCTTCAATCTTTACCGGGTCAACCGATATTCCACGACTTGATACTACGTGCCCAAGGAATGCTACCTCCTCTAGCCAGAACTCACATTTCTTTAACTTGACATAAAGCTTGTATTCACAAAGCTTTTGGAGTACCAGCCTCAAGTGTTGCTCATGATCTTCACGGCTTTTGGAATAAATAAGGATGTCATCAATAAAGACAACCACAAAGTGATCCAAATATTCCTTGAATACCCGGTTCATCATATCCATGAAGGCAGCAGGAGTATTAGTCAATCCAAAGGACATGACTAGGAATTCAAAATGCCCATATCGAGTTCTGAAAGCTGTCTTGGGAATATCCTCAGTTCTAACCTTCAGCTGATGATATCCAGAACGAAGATCGATCTTTGAAAAGAATTGTGCTCCTTGCAACTGGTCAAACAGGTCATCAATACGTGGCAATGGGTACCTATTTTTGATGGAGACATGATTCAACTCCCGATAATCAATACAAAGTCGCATAATTCCATCTTTCTTCTTCACGAATAGAATAGGAGCACCCCAAGGAGAAGTACTAGGACGAATAAAGCCAATGTCTAACAATTCCTGCAGTTGGATCTTTAACTCCTAAAGTTCAATATGAGCCATTCGATATGGGGCTTTGGAAATGGGTTTTGTACCGGGTTCAAGGTCGATACAAAATTCAATTTCTCGCTCTGGGGGTAGGCCAGGAAGTTCTTCAGGGAATACGTCAGGGAATTTATTAACAATTGAAATATCATTCAAAACTGACGTATTTTTGTTTAGATCCGTGACATGAACTAAGAAAAGCTTGACATCCGTTTTTTAATAAACGAATAGCTTTATGGCTTGAGATGACAGCGATTGATTTTAATGGTTTGGTTGCTTGAATTCGCATAATAGGTCGATTAGGAATATGAAAGCTAACAACCTTATGAAAACAATCAATTTTTGTATGATGAGTAGTTAACCAATCAATCCCTAGAATCACGTCAAATGCAAGTATTTTTAATGAAATAAGATCGACAGGTAATGTGTGGGTACCAACTTGAACCAAATAAGACTTATAAACAGTGGATGTAATGAAGGTTTCTCCTAATAGAGTTTCAACAGATAAGTCAAAGTCTAATTTCTCCGGAGTCAAATTTAATCGATGAGCGCAAGTAGGAGAAATAAAAGAATGGGTCGAACCGGTATCAAATAAAGTATAGACTTCGTTAGAGTTTATGATAAGCTTACCCGTGATGACCTCATTCGGGTTCCTTGCTTTCTGGGAGGTCACAACAAACGTTCTCCCTTGCACTACCGATTTTGACTTTTTTGGGATGGCCTTTGGTGTCTCCATCTTAGCTGAACTTGTTTTTGGTAAACGATAAAATCGAGCTAAATGACCTTCTCTACCACAATTATAACATGCTTTAGATGGCATCGCGCAGTTTGGACTGATGTGTCCCTCCCCTCTGCATTTAAAACATATGATAGGTGGTCGTTCTCCTTCCTTAACAACGGGTGCTGGTGTTGACGTCTTTCCATCATTGTTAAATCTCCTCTTCTTGAAATAACCATTCTTATTGTTTTGGCCCTGATTACCACCTAAGTGGTTACCATTTCTGGCCTGTTGATTCCCTCCACGCTTGTTGTCACCGCTTCGATGACTGCTCTAACTGGTATTATCATTTTGCCGACTGCTCTCTTTTGGTTGCATTGACTCGTTATCGCGCCCCACTAACTGAGCCCTATTCACAACATCTGAATACAAACACAGTTTATAAAAAATAAGATGTTGACGTATCTCAGGTTTCAAACCTCGCAAAAATATTCACGTCATTCACTCTTCATTATCCACCAAGTGGGACGCAAACCGGGACATCTCAGCAAATTTAGCCTCATATTGCGACACGATCATATTATTCTGCTCCAATTTGATGAACTCCACCTCCTTCATGTGACGAACACTTTTGGGAAAGTATTTGTCATTGAACAGCTCTTGGAACTTCTCCCAAGACATCTTCAGTGCGGCAGGTTGAGTACGCTTAATCGATTCCCACCAGTAATCTGCCTCTCCTCGCAACATAAAGGCGGCAAAGGGAATCTTTTGCTCTTCGGAGCATCCCAAGACATCAAATATCTTGGTGATCTGCTTTATCCATGTTTTCACTATAAGTGGTTTTGGCTCTCTCTTAAACTCTGGTGGTCCCAGCTCCTTGAACTGTTTAGCGGTGATCGTCCGAGAGTTTTCAGTGTTTCCACCTATATTTTGGACAGGAGCCGCTCTCGCCTGCTGTTGCATGAACTGCATAAAGCTTCTGAACATTCCATCATTCATCATCTGGTCAGTGTTGTTGTTTACATGAGGATTGTCACCTTCCTGATGCACATTATCCTGATTATTGATATGTGGTGAATCAACAGTCGCTTGTGCTCTATTGCTATCCTCAACATTCTCAGATGCCATTTTCAGATACTGCCACAAAACAAAAGTTAATTGATATGTCATATATTATCCTTATATTCTGACCGACCAATTAAATACCATGCAAATAAACTTAGGTAGGTCATACTAGCGAAGGAATTCCCCGTCTCTTCTCTCCTAGTTCTATTCTCACATCTTAGCCAGGGATCATATCCCTAAGCTCTGATACCAACTGTGACGCCCCCAAAATTAGGTATACATCACCCATCTTGGGTCATCAGATACATGAAACAGAATACAAATACAACTTACTAATACAACTGTCGTGTACAATACGACAAAACATAACTGTGAGTTTGAATACAATTATTGTCTACTAGAGACTATACAAACTCAAAAGGAGTCCTCATTACAATTATTGTCACACTATTTAATAGAATAGTGAGGACTACTAATACTATCATCTGGTCCATCACTCCGTTTCCCGACTCGTCCCAGCTATATTCTCATTTCCTGAAGAGAACAGTGAAAGAAAGGGTGAGCTCAACTAGCCCAGTAAGAAATATTATGACTAAGATAATGCAGAATAAATTATCATTAGCCTTCAACAGTGTTAAACTGATAAAATATAACGAACATCAAGTTTAACTGCAGCGGAACAAGCAATCCATTAAAAGAGTCAAGTAGAAAATAAAATCTACTATCTTCTATGATTTAAAAGGTTTTTCAACACTGTTATCGTTGGGACTCATCTTAATAAAATAATCTACATCATCGAATCACCCCTGCACTACGGCCAAGGATATTCGTGTATTCATTAATTGTCATGATCATGCCAACAACTATCCATAAATGCACTACCGGCCAATGAGGACTTTTACCACATCATTTGTAACATTACAGTCATGATTATACCGAATAATTCTTGGTCATAATCATACCAAGTTCATCTATGCACTACAGGCCACAGATGACTTTCAACATTTTATAAACATGAGGATGATGACAATGATATAAGAATTCAATAAAATAAGTTTAAGAATTAATTTATCCAAGAATTAACAACGTCCAAATTGTCAACATGATACTGCTTTGTGGAGTAAAATTCAAGAATGCTTAGAAGAATATTTTCATGAAAAGATACTGGATGAACCGCAATTATCAAAGATATTCCACTAATTTCATGGAGTATAGAAGTTAAAACTTAACCAACTGAGTATAATAAAGAATAGAATAACAAAAGAAATCACCCGACAAGCGATAGACCGCATAGACAGGTTATTCCAACAGAATAATAAATAATGGAACCAGGTCCGGCGTAAACGCACAGACAGGATATTCCGACAGAATAATAAATAATGGAACCAGGTCCGGCGTAAACGCACAGACAGGATATTCCGACAGAATAATAAATAATGGAACCAGGTCCGGCGTAAAACACACAGACAGGATGTTGCAACAGAATAATAACAAGACGAAACCAGGTCCGGTGTAAAACACACAGACAGGATGTTCCAACAGAATAATAATAAAAACGGAACCAGGTCCGGTATAAAATACATAGACAGGATGTTCCAACAGAATAACAGAAGAATGTCACCAAGTATAGGGTAGACCGCGTATACAGGTTATTCCAACAGAATAATAAGAATTGGAATAACAACAGTTCTCTTCATGAATAAGAAAGAATAACACCCCTTACCGTTTTAAAGAAGAACTGAAATAAAGAAGTAGTTAAGTAGCAGAATACTTTTCTTCTCTCTCTCTATAGTTTCTCTCTATAGTTTCTCTCTCTAAAGTTCAGTGAATTCGTAAGAAATAATGAAGAAATGAGATGCTATTTATAGAAAAATAGAATGCATAGTAACTAATCCATGAACGGTCCAGATTGATTACTTTAATCTGACGGTCCATATTTAAAGAAAAATCTTTTAAATAAAATATAATATATTCTATTTATAGAATAACTTTAATAAAGTATTCTGTTTTATATAAAAAGATGTTTCTGTTTTATTACGTTAATAATACGAATAAAACAAAACTTTATTATCGCTAAATAATTCATATTATTAACTGACAATAATTGAATCAAAATGAGTGACTTCTCACATAAGCATTAATAATCAATACCGTGTGCTACTATGCAACCACACGTATTACTGTACTTTTACTACCGAGTAGTTCAACAGTATTAATGGTAAAACTTTCGCCGTTATTTTTAATAAAATATTTTTATCGTTTTCTCAATCCGACAATAATTTTCTTGTGGGGTCCACCAATAATTGTGCCGTTGTACGAATATTCCCTATTAAAACGAATATTCCCCGACCAATCGAATATTATATAACAACTTGCGTACTTTATAAAATTTATAAATATTACCCACAACTATAACATTATATCAAATTAACTCCATAATATTCAAAAATGATATTTATAGAAAATTCATCTTTATTTATAAAAGTTGGGGTCTTACAATAATGATAGTCAAACATAGGTTGACCAACTGCTCAAAAACATTTCTGGAAAACCCAGAAATGTTCAAGAACACGTTCCTGGCAGGTACTTTGACCTGCTTTATTATTTCATATGTGATGTTATTAGACTGGTCTCGTGCATGATATGTCTTCCTTGACATATGTATTACAATATTGAACCATTAGATTACACAAAGTAGAACTAGGATGCAAGTTATAAGGATCGAAAGGTAGGTACCTTGACTATTCTTCATTTCTGGGAAACCCAGAAATTGAAGAACAGTCCTGACAAGGTTTTTGATGGGCTAGAACTCCCTGTTATGATGTTTGAGTGCCATAAATGTGAAGACCCCAAAATCAGGTACTTGAAACCCGAACTCGGTTCTTCACGATACCATTTCTATGAGCGGAATAATACTAATAATAATAACAACAATAATATAAATATCAAACTTAACTTACATTTATCAGAGTCTAATCCCAAGTACGTAACCTTTATTATATTCTTTACATGATATATAATACATATTATTATCTTAATACAGTCTAACTATTACAAAAGATAACATTAAACACGTTCTGTTTGCTTTCCTTTTTCACTTGTTCTTGTCTGAACCTTCGAGTTGTTCATGCCTAGCTGAAAATATTTAATTTAAGCAAGGATGAGCATTTGAGTGCCCAGCGAGTAATAGCAATATATATATATATATATATATATATATATATATATATATATATATATAGCTGAAAGGATTTAAATGTTTTCTTTGTAATACCCTTCTACAACAAGTCAATAGTTGTGAAGTATTCTGAACCGATAATAATAATATAACTACTCTCTTTCAAATTTTTGAAACTACATATTTACTATAACTAGGGTTATGGTGACATGTAATGAACATTGTTTTCATTTTCGATAAGGTTAGACAGAAATTCATCTGCAAACCGTCATAGCTTACGGGCACGAAGGTTTACATCCCATAGACCCTGTATTGATCAATTCTACATTACAAGAACGATAGGATCGTTCACTCTGTCCGCCTTGGGCGCATAAAAGTTTTCCCATGTAGGGATGTTCATACTTGTCTGGGTTCCAAATCAAAGGTTTTATCTTGTTCAACAATAATCTATAATTTAACATATATGTATACGGGTAATTGACAAAGGTATATCAACATGTGATTAAATACTATGATTACCCAAGTGGGGACACTTGTAAAACCATTTATTGAAATTAACGAACAGAATATATATCTGAATTATCATATACTAACATGTTGATATTCAATGAGCGTATATAATATAAGGTTAATAATCTGTACAGTAATAATATAGTTTAAAAATATTCTTACTCATGTCCATTGCATAAAGAAAATGCAAAGGTAAGATACTTGCCTGATGCGCTGCTTACAGTTCGTAACTTAGTTCTATCATTATACATCACCTATCAGTAATAAGATCATTTGATCGATTAGAATAACATACTATAACACATAGCACTACTTATTGCAGTCAACACATAACCTAATCACATTGTCACATAGGTTTCACAACCATTGAATCACAAATAAACACATATTTAATCAAAATATCTAATTTCAGATTAATTCTGAAACATGTCGGTGTACCGACGATTTTATCGGGTAAATATCGAGTCTAAGACTCTATCCTATTGCTCAATATCTATAAGTATCGGTCATATTATTTTTAAATGACTTATAATAATTTTTAAACATTTATTACAATAAATCATGATTTTTTAAACACCGGAATCATAATTAAATGATTTAAATATTAAACAATTCCATTATCATTAATATTTAATTAATATTAAACTATTAATGAAACTATTGCCAAAATATTAAAGTTATTTATAATAACTCAAAATATTTTTAAAGTATTAATATTATCCTTAAATAATTTTTAAAAGAATTAAAATCATTTTTAAATAATTATCATTAATATTAAATTATTAATGTATTATTTATCAAAATATTAAAAGTCATTATTTATAACTTAAAATAATTTTAATTTATTTATATCCTTTTTAAATAATTTTTAAATAAATAAAACCATTTTAAAACTATTTATTTAATATTATTAAATAAACTTAATATCATTTATTATTAAATTAATATCATTAATATTAAATTATTAATGAGATTATCCTTTAAATATCAAAAGTTATAATTTATAACTTAAAATATCTTTAAACACTTTATTTTCATTTAAAATGATTTTTCTAATATAAAAATCATTTTTTAAAACTAATTTATTTAATATGAGTATTAAATAAATCTAATATCATTAATATTAAAATATTAATATTTTTCATGATAAAATATCAAAAGTTATATTTTATAACTTAAAATATTTTTATAACCATCATATAATTTTTATATAATTTTTAAATCATTAAATCTATTTTTCATCATTTATTTAATATATTTATTAAATAACTTAAATATCATTCATACTAATTTATTAATGAAATTTATCACAAAATATTAAAAGTTATCAAAAATAACTTAAATTATTTTCTTATACCATAATATAATTTTAAATGATTTTTTATGTATTAAAATCATTTTTAAATAATTTATTTAATATTATAAATAAATAAATTAAGTACTTTTTATATTCCAAAAATATTAAATATTTATGAAATATACTCTAAATAATTAAAAACTATTTTTTAGAATTTAAAATAATTTTTAAAACCATTTTTGTAATTTTTAGAATTTATTTTCTATTTTTAACGATTTTTCGAAAATTTAGAAAATAAAAATAAAAGAAACCATCGCTATTGGCCTTTAGCGACACTAAGTGTCGCTGTTTGTGTTCTTGAGGCTCAAGAACACTGACAGTCAGCGCACAAGGTCCTTATTTTGACCACGTTTAATTCTCTGATTATCATGTTTCTAGGCCAACTTAGACTAGCATCTTGTAGTCTTTATGTAACACTACAATTATCACACAACACCAGAGCTATAACATAACGATCTAGCAAGATTCGAAGTCCCAAAGCAGCAGTCAGAAGCTTCTGGGCTTTCTGGGTTACCCAGAAACCCAGACAGCTTTAACTGCTTACTTTGTGGCTCAATTCTCTCCATGATCTGGCTATCACATTGATGTTATTAATGTCTAAATCGCTAGTACACATGTCATATAACAGTTTCATAACAACATATCAGTTTAATAACATCTAATTCTTCAGATTCGGTAAGGTCAAACAAGGTCAGAAACGATGTTCATACACTTTCTGGAAATTCCAGAAAAGTGTCAACGTGAACAAATGAGCAACTTTGACCATTCACTACATCCAACATATTTGTTGTTTAAGGAATATAAAGCAATGGGTCTAGAGCCCATATAACAGGGTACAAACTTGATACAAACATAATCAAAACACCTAAACACTAACAGATATGGACGTTACAAATGCTTGTCAGACGCTGCAAAACGCATTCTGGGTTACCCAGATTTTAGAAAGTCATGGTCGGTCAACGACCTTTGACCATGAATAACTTACAATCTACAACAGATCTAACTCTGAATCAAGTTCTAGATTAAAGAGCTCACAGTATACTACAAGATTAAACCTTTAAACAACAAGAACACATAACATACAAAGATCTATGATGACTGACATTTGACTGTCAGACTCAAAATTAAAAACTTCTAGATTCTTAAAATCTTCAAATTCGTCCACTTAGATGTTATGGATCTACAAGATACCAACCCAGATCACTTATTTAGACTCCATAATACATATATAACACAAAAAACTTCATATCTAACATAAGATTAAAAGTCAGATTTTGGTTTTTAAGTTATAACTTTCTTAACCAAATCCTTGAATCTAAGCCTCTGATTTGTTGTGGGTGTTAGTGGGGCTTTGTTTGGGAGCTGATATACTACAAGAATTCGTATCTTAGATAGAGAGGGGGTCTTGGATGAGCAAGGTAAATAAATGAGGCAAAATAATGAATATTTTCTCTCTCCAAATCAATATATATGCTTGGATACAATGCATATAGATGAAATATATGGCTGATATGTTGTAGTTCTCAGCACATGGCAGTCAAGAGTTGGTAAGCTACCACATATATGACAAGATTTACACTCCATCCTAATAAAGAATTGCAAAAGGGCAATTTGGCCTTTTGGTAAATCATTTTAATGGCAAAATTGTAACTTGTCAA
The DNA here is from genome assembly GCA_016801055.1 of Panax notoginseng. Classification (NCBI taxonomy): domain Eukaryota; kingdom Viridiplantae; phylum Streptophyta; class Magnoliopsida; order Apiales; family Araliaceae; genus Panax; species Panax notoginseng. Next base: position 139,580,903 of record CM029018.1, read on the forward strand.
ACCCTTAGGGTTTAGGGTTTGAGCCCTTTTAGGGTTTAAAAAAATAATTTCTAAAATTTCTAATTTAGGGTTTGTAAAAAAACATAAAATAAAATAATAAAATTTTAGTTTCTAAAATACAAAAGTAAGGTTTCTTAATTAATTAAGTTTTCTAATCACGTAGACTTGATAATTAGGTTTATGTTTTACTAATTATCATGAAGCGTGCCTAATTAGCAATTAGAGTTTCTAATTAGCTATTAAATTTTCTAACAATTAGAGTTTCCCAATAATAATTATTAATATCTAAATTAACATTAATCATATAAAACAATTTCTTACCAACCATAAACTCCGGTTTGAGTTTTTAAATTAGAAATAAACCAATTAATACTAGGGTTTATAAATATTAATTAGGGTTTCCAAAAATTAGGGTTTTCCTAATTAACTTTTAAATTCCACAATTCTTATCCTTAATCATGATAATAGAATTACAAAACATTCTTAACTCATAATGGAGTTTTAAATTAGGGTTTCACAATTTAATGCTAGGGCTTGATCATGATACAACATAATTGACCAACCATTATCAGTCCACATATATATAGTAGATATTTATAGCACTGAAAAATCAAAATATGATTAATATTATATTATTATTCTTATTTCTTGATAAAAATTTAAAATTAGGGTTTGGATTCCATATCTAATATATTCTTCATATATAATATTATTAATTAAGTTAAAATACTTAACTTAATTAATTTTGCATAAATTCATATAATAAAATAAATAATTATTATAATAATTCTAAAAATCATTTCATATATTATTTAAATAATATATAATTATATTTTCATAGAAAATAAATAATAAAAATATTTCTACTATAAAATTAATTATTAAAAGAATAAACTTTATAATAATCAACAATTCTAAAATAAAATTATCTATAAACATTCATGTAATAAATATATTTTTATTTATTACATAATTACATACACACATTATCTTGTACAAATCCTCATCCTTAAAATAAATAAAAAAATTATACGCAAAATTTATGATTTAATTTTTATAGAAAATATCGGGTTGTTACATTCACCCTCCCTTACAAAGGTTCCGTCCCCGGAATCACCGTTTTAAAAACCTACACATACACAGTTACATAGTATACACAATCTTTTCGAGTAGATCTCGATCAAAATTGATCGAACTGATCTTTAACTATTCACATAAAGCTTGTCTTTTTGATTAAACGAAAATTTGATTCCTAAAAGAACTCAAATTCCTCCTTCAAAATAATTTATAAAATAATATACTATATATAAGAAAATAATATTGATTAGAATAATACTTGGAGTTGCATCTCCAGCTGCCACGATATCTTGAACAGTCATGCTAAAGACTCCTACGGTTGGTTCTGTTGGTTTGTTTGCTGAAGTCGGTCCCGTTGTCGCCAATGTCCTGCTACCTTTTTCCCGTATTCGCATTCCTTGCCTCCCATCTCCTTCTTGGACAGTCTTCCACCCTATACTCCATTGATTCACACTTAAAACACCTACTGTACATTCTTGGATTGGGACAGTTGGGAGAGACACGTCCCTTTTTTCCACACTTATAACACACAAACTTTCCCTTTATCTCAATTCCTTTTATCGTACAGGTGGCAAAAGCTGTCTTTTGCCCCTTCGTTATCCTAGCTATCACAATTGCGTCACCAGGGTCAGTTGATCTTCCAATCCTGACAGTACAATGGCCTTGAAGTCTTTGACGTTCGTCGATCGATTATCTTGTTGATCTTCCCGTGACTGGTATTTTGTTCTGCATAACTTGATTCGTCCATATTCGCAAAATTCTGTATTGGTTCTGGTTGTCTTCTAGCTTTGTTGACAGGTTCTTCTGTCCATGTATTTCGTTTTCGTTTCCTTGGCGATATTATCACAATTTATTCTTTATTCTAAGCCTTATCATATACGTATAATCATATAACACAAAACTTTCTATTCGTATATTCATGTACTCAAAATATTAGATTTTGAAAATTTAGTTTTCTGCATTAACTTGTACTCATATAATTAACTACTATCTTTATACCAACTTATTTTATTAATCCATATAAATTCATACTCATATCACTTGACATACCATAGCACATATTGCTTTAATCATCCGTTATCCCTTTGTGACTTAAAAGTCGGGAATCACTAACACAAATTATACAAAATTTGAAAAACATTACCTTATACAAATATACCTATCATATACATAACATATAATAATACCTTTTCAAGTAATACTATTACTACTTATTTCTTACGCCTTCACTAAGAATCAATTGCTTAGAAATCTGTCTATTCTCATTATCCTCAATAATCCATTCACACCTAACTACACCTAGTTCGTCCAACTTACCATACATTACGAGTTTAAGAACTCACCACAAACATATGAGTTTAAGAACTCGACATTGACCACATATTCTTTAACTATACTCTACCTATCAGTTATACTATTGGTTTTGGGTCCGATAATATACTTTCCAAAATAACCACCTCATTGAGGTAGCTTTCAATGTGAGCCTTTATTTCAGCTATTGGCTTTGATATTGGCTCGGTTATGGAGGTTGACTTCTTCTTTACGATTTGAGGGTATCTTAATCCTTGTCTATCTGACATCTACACACAAACTATCTTGATTATCACTTAATATATATACACACAACAATTAATAGTTTTATATAAGTTATCTTTTATTTTGTTTGACGATGAATTTATTCAATTCATCTCCTTTTTAAACTTTATATGAGTTATTTGTATTTTCAATGTTTCCCTCTGTTCCAAGGTTATAGTCTAAGGTCTAACCCACCTAAGGTGTTTAACCCTAAGCTCTGATACCAACTTGTGAAGACCCCAAACTCAGGTACTTGAAACCCGAACTCGGTTCTTCACGATACCATTTCTATGAGCGGAATAATACTAATAATAATAACAATAATATAAATATCAAACTTAACTTACATTTATCAGAGTCTAATCCCAAGTACGTAACCTTTACTATATTCTTTACATGATATATAATACATATCATTATCTTAATACAGTCTAACTATTACAAAAGATAATATTAAACACGTTCTATTTGCTTTTCTTTTTCACTTGTTCTTGTCTGAACCTTCGAGTTGTTCATGCCTAGCTGAAAACATTTAATTTAAGCAAAGATGAGCATTTGATTGCCCCAGTAAGTAATAGCAATATATATATATATATATATATATATATATATATATATATATATATATATATATATATATATAAGCTGAAAGGATTTAAATGTTTTCTTTGTAATACCTTTCTACAACAAGTCAATAGTTGTAAAGTATTCTGAACAGATAATAATAGCATAACAACTCTCTTTTAAATTTTTGAAACTACATATTTACTATAACTAGGGTTATGGTGACATGTAATGAACATTATTTTCATTTTCGATAAGGTTAGACAGAAATTCATCTGCAAACAGTCATAGCTTACGGGCACGAAGGTTTACATCCCATAGACCCTGTATTGATCAATTCTACATTATAAGAATGATAGGATCGTTCACTCTGTCCGCCTTGGGCGCATAAAAGTTTTCCCGTGTAGGGATGTTCATACTTGTCTGGGTTCCAAATCAAAGGTTTTATCTTGTTCAACAATAATCTATAATTTAACATATATGTATACGGGTAATTGACAAAGGTATATCAACATGTGATTAAATACTATGATTACCCAAGTGGGGGACACTTGTATAACCATTTATAGAAATTAACGAACAGAATATATATCTGAATTATCATATACTAACATGTTGATATTCAATGAGCGTATATAATATAAGGTTAATAATCTGTACAATAATAATATAGTTTAAAAACATTCTTACTCATGTCCATTGCATTAAAAAAATGCAAAGGTAAGATACTTGCCTGATGCGCTGCTTACAGTTCGTAACTTAGTTCTATCATTATACATCACCTGTCAGTAATAAGATCATTTGATCGATTAGAATAACATACTATAACACATAGCACTGCTTATTGCAGTCAACACATAACCTAATCACATTGTCACATATGTTCCACAACCATCGAATCACAAATAAACACATATTTAATCAATATATCTAATTTCAGATTAATTTCTGAAACATGTCGGTGTACCGACGACTTTATCGGGTAAATATCGAGTCTAAGACTCTATCCTATTGCTCAATATCTATAAGTATCAGTCATATTATTTTTAAATGACTTATAATAATTTTTAAACATTTATTACAATAAATCATGAATTTTTAAACACCGGAATCATAATTAAATGATTTAAATATTAAATAATTCCATTATCATTAATATTTAATTAATATTAAACTATTAATGAAACTATTGCCAAAATATTAAAGTTATTTATAATAACTCAAAATATTTTTAAAGTATTAATATTACCCTTAAATGATTTTTAAAAGAATTAAAATCATTTTTAAATAATTATCATTAATATTAAAGTATTAATGTATTATTTATCAAAATATTAAAAGTCATTATTTATAACTTAAAATATTTTTAATTCATTTATATCCTTTTAAATAATTTTTAAATAAATAAAACCATTTTAAAACTATTTATTTAATATTATTAAATAAACTTAATATCATTTATTATTAAATTAATATCATTAATATTAAATTTTTAATGAGATTATCCTTTAAATATCAAAAGTTATAATTTATAACTTAAAATATCTTTAAACACTTTATTTTCATTTAAAACGATTTTTCTAATATAAAAATCACTTTTTATAACTAATTTATTTAATATGAGTATTAAATAAATCTAATATCATTAATATTAAATTATTAATATTTTTCATGACAAAATATCAAAAGTTATATTTTATAACTTAAAATATTTTTATAACCATCATATAATTTTTATATAATTTTTAAATCATTAAATCTATTTTTCATCATTTATTTAATATATTTATTAAATAACTTAAATACTATTCATATTAATTTATTAATGAAATTTATCACAAAATATTAAAAGTTATCAAAAATAACTTAAATTATTTTCTTATACCATAATATAATTTTAAATGATTTTTCATGTATTAAAATTATTTTTAAATAATTTATTTAATATTATAAATAAATAAATTAAGTACTTTTTATATTCCAAAAATATTAAATATTTATGAAATATACTCTAAATAATTAAAAACTATTTTTCAGAATTTAAAATAATTTTTAAAACCATTTTTGTAATTTTTAGAATTTATTTTCTATTTTTAATGATTTTTTAGAAATTTAGAAAATAAAAATAAAAGAAACCGTTGCTATTGGCCTTTAGCGACACTAAGTGTCGCTGTTTGTGTTCTTGAGGCTCAAGAACATTGACAGTCAGCGCACAAGGTCCTTATTTTGACCACGTTTAATTCACTGATTATCATGTTTCTGGGCCAACTTAGACTAGCATCCTGTAGTCTTTATGTAACACTACAATTATCACACAACACCAGAGCTATAACATAACGATCCAGCAAGATTCGAAGTCCCAAAGCAGCTGTCAGAAGCTTCTGGGCTTTCTGGGTTACCCAGAAACCCAGACAGCTTTGACTACTTACTTTGTGGCTCGATTCTCTCCATGATCTGGCCATCACATTGATGTTATTAAGGTCTAAATCGCTAGTACACATGTCATATAACAGTTTGTTGTTTAAGGAATATAAAGCAATGGGTCTAGAGCCCATATAACAGGGTACAAACTTGATACAAACATAATCAAAACACCTAAACACTGACAGATATGAACGTTACAAATGCTTGTCAGACGCTGCAAAACGCATTCTAGGTTACCCAGATTTTAGAAAGTCATCGTCGGTGAACGACCTTTGACCATGAATAACTTACAATCTACAACAGATCTAACTTTGAATCAAGTTCTAGATTAAAGAGCTCACAACATACTACAAGATTAAACCTTTAAACAACAAGAGCACATAACATACAAAGATCTATGATGACTGACATTTGACTGTCAGCCTTAAAATTAAAAATTTCCAGATTCTTAAAATCTTCAAATTCGTCCACTTAGATGTTATGGATCTACAAGATACCAACCCAGATCGCTTATTTAGACTCCATAATACATATATAACACAAAAAACTTAACATTTAACACAAGATTAAAAGTCAGATTTTGGTTTTTAAGTTATACCTTTCTTGATCAAATCCTTCAATCTAAGCCTCTGATTTGTTGTGGGTGTTAGTGGGGCTTTGTTTGGGAGCTGATATACTACAAGAATTCGTATCTTAGAGAGAGAGGGGGTCTTGGATGAGCAAGGTAAATAAATGACGCAAAATAATGAACATTTCTCTCTCCAAATCAATATATATGCTTGGATACAATGCATATAGATGAAATATATGGCTGATATGTTGTAGTTCTCAGCACATGGCTGTCAAGAGTTGGTAAGCTACCACATATATGACAAGATTTACACTCCATCCTAATAAAGAATTGCAAAAGGGCAATTTGGTCTTTTGGTAAATCATTTTAATGGCAAAATTGTAACTTGTCAAACCCTTAGGGTTTAGGGTTGGGTTTAGGGTTTGAGCCCTTTTAGGGTTTAAAAAATAATTTCTAAAATTTCCAATTTAGGGTTTGTAAAAAAAACATAAAAAAAACAATAAAATTTTAGTTTCTAAAATACAAAATTAAGGTTTCTTAATTAATTAAGTTTTCTAATCACATAGACTTGATAATTAGGTTTATGTTTTACTAATTATCATGAAGCGTGCCTAATTAGCAATTAGGGTTTCTAATTAGCTATTAAATTTTCTAACAATTAGAGTTTCCCAATAATAATTATTAATATCTAAATTAACATTAATCATATAACACAATTTCTTACCAACTATAAACTCCGGTTTGAGTTTTTAAATTAGAAATAAACCAATTAATACTAGGGTTTATAAATATTAATTAGGGTTTCCAAATATTAGGGTTTTCCTAATTAACTTTTAAATTCCACAATTCTTATCCCTAATCATGATAATACAATTACAAAACATTCTTAACTCATAATGTAGTTTTAAATTAGGGTTTCACAATTTAATGCTAGGGCTTGATTATGATACAACATAATTGACCAACCATTATCAGTCCACATATATATAGTAGATATTTATAGCACTGAAAAATCAAAATATGATTAATATTATATTATTATTATTATTATTCCTTGATAAAAATCCAAAATTAGGGTTTGGATTCCGTATCTAATATATTCTTCATATATAATATTATTAATTAAGTTAAAATACTTAACTTAATTAATCTTGCATAAATTCATATAATAAAATAAATAATTATTATAATAATTCTAAAAATCATTTCACATATTATTTAAATAATATATAATTATATTTTCATATAGAAAATAAATAATAAAAACATTTCTACTATAAAATTAATTATTAAAAGAATAAACTTTATAATAATCAACAATTCTAAAATAAAATTATTTGTAAACATTCATGTAATAAATATATTTTTATTTATTACATAATTACATACACACATTATCTTATACAAATCCTCATCCTTAAAATAAAAAAAAAATTTATACGCAAAATTTATGATTTAATTTTTATAGAAAATATCGGGTTGTTACAATGAAAGTTGTTTATGTTTGTAGTGTAACATCATTACTACAACATTGATGCTTTAAACGGACATAAAACATCACGATCGTGATTTGGTGACTGGTCAAAGTGAGCACCTTGAACTCTGACATGAACATTCTGGGTTTGCTCAAGAACACCTTTAGCCACGGTTTTGTCGCCTATAGCACCCTTTAGCGACAGTTTAATTATAAAATTAATTATTTTATTTAATAAATAGAGAAAAATAGTTTTTAATTATTAAAAATTCATAATAAATTCCTAAAAAATAGTTTAAAGCTTAAAAATGGGTTTTTAATAATTTTGAATATATTTCATTAATATTTAATATTTTTGGAATATTAATGGTATTTAATTTATTTATGTATAATATTAAATAAATTGGTTAAAATGATTTTAATACTTAAAAAATCATTTAAAATTATATTAAGGTATAAGAAAATATTTTTAAGTTATTTTAATGACTTTTAATATTTTGTGATGAATTTAATTAATTAATCAATATTAATGGTAATTGATTTAATTAATAATTGAATTAAATAATTTATGAAAAAATAGAATTAATGTTTTAAAAATCATATAGAATTGATTTAAAGGTTATAAAAATATTTTAAGTTATAAAATATAATTTTTGATATTTTGCCATGAAAAATATTAATATTTTAATATTAATGGTAATTATCCGATAATGGATTTAACTATTTAAAAATCATATAAATATGATTTTAAGGTATTAAAAATACTTTGTGATATTAAAAATTATTTATAATATTATGTTGTGTATTTCATTAATATTTGATATTTAATAAATATTAATGATAGTGGAATATTGTGGTATTTAAATCATATTAATATGATATTAATGATTGAAAAATCATGATAAATGATAATAATTATTTAAAAATTATTATAAGTCTTTTAAAAAATATTTTGACTGAAAGATTAATTATCTAAGATAAGTGTTAAGCGTTTAGGCAGAGTCTTAGTGAAATTAGGCTCAATATTTATCCGACTAGGCCGTCGGGATATCGAATTGTGCCGGAATCAACTCAGACTGCAATAGTTTGACTTGATGCTAGGTCTTATGTGCTGTATAGACTGATAGGGTTATGTGTTATGTGTTTATGTTATTTTATAATTATATATAACAATATTATATTGTGATGATATTATTCTAATATTTGGAGATCACTATTATCTATATTAAGTCTTCAGACAAGATAAGATATATTTCGTAACGATAATCAATGATACAGACAAGTTTCTTATACTCGCTTATTGTGCATGTTTTCTATAACTCGACCCTGAGTTATGATTATTCAAATATGTTTGTGGTTAATCATTGTTGATTATACCATGTCTATGAATTATTTATTCGCACTCTGTGCATATTGCATGTGTTCATCAGGTATGAAAGGCTGATCACCTTCATTACCATTCAGTTTAGATATAGTTATTCATGTTCAATGTTCGTTCAGCTATGAAAATTTTTTCATGCAAGTTCACAATTATATTGTAGAATTTTAGTCAGCTTATTATTCAATTCTTTCCATCATGATATATCCTTAATTTATTAAACTTAAACTTGCTGAGCAAACTTGTTGCTCACCCTTGTTATATCATGATAAACATTGCAGATTAGAATGAATACGTCGAATACAAGGAAAGGTCAAAGGCAAGTTCAGCTTGGAAATTATATATGCAGCTAAAATTGTAACAGCAGTGTATGATAATAACATTGTATGTCAGTTAGGTTATGAATTGTGTAATAAGTGAAGGTTCTCGACCTTGGGGATAGTGTATAAAGTTTATTGTACAAACAATTTATGTTTATATCTTTCGCTATAGTTATAGAATGTTAGTATACCAGATCCGCGGTGATTTGGGATCCGAATCTGGGGCTCTCACATTTGGTATCAAAGCTGTAGGTTATAAACCTAGGACAGGGATACCTTAGACTAATAACCGTAGTGATTAGGATAAAGACTAACTCAAATAGAGATAGTGTGTCGGTAAGATTCAAAGACGAATCTCGGCGAGTTATAAAGATATGGAGTTCCCTAACTCTGATAATAAAGTTGAATAGTAGTGATGAATAGATAGAGTCTAAAAGACTAAAAGTACATGGATAGGATGTCGTAAAACAAAACGATCAATACATAGAAATGAATCGTAAGATATATGATGAGATCACCCCGTGATCTGATAAGGTTATAGCAGTGAGAAGGATCAATCAAATGATTGAAAAGTTTACAGCAATATTGTTGTGTGTCAGTTGTACTATGAATTGGTACTAGGCAAATTCAGGAAAGGATTATGAATACGGATTGAACAAAATTCGTATTGAGAATGGAGTTAAGATTAGGTGGGGATTTCAATTGAGGACTCATGTCAGCAGCTGAGTTGTATGATTCCTTATTATGGGCGGGGAATTGTACTTGGTTTAACGACCACTTAGTTTCTGGCAATGATAATAATTGAAATGTATGTGTCCCGCTATTTGCTATACGCGTGATGAGAAGGTGATTCTTTTCTCATGTGTATAACAGATAGGTAGAGAATATAGGGTTAAGTTCGAGTTCTTAAAACTCATACTTATGGTAAGTTCGTGACTCATTTATATGAATTATTTTTGGACCCCTCAGCGAATGGATGCCAAAGGTCTGTCTAGGACAAGTTCTTAAACTCATATGATTGTGGCAAGTCTTGAACTCCTAATTGGGGTAAGTTTGATGAACTGGGTAGAATTAAGTGTGAATGGATTATTGAGGATAATAGAAACAGATAGACAAATTAAGTAATGGATCAGTTGCGGAGACATAGGTTTTCCAAATCTTCTAGCAATGCTAGACTTCGAAATTTTTGACATCAAGCTAAATACGCACTATGTGCCTTTTGAAAATGAATTTTTATTCTCAACTCCTACTGATCATTGTGTATTTGTGGACTTTGGGCCACCGAAACATCGTTACCTATTGAGATGATAAAACTAATTTGCAAAGATTTTTGAACGGTTTAAAGTATAGTCTATGCTAATTATTTAAGCGAGACGATAATGATTTAAAATATCAAAATATATTTTTATTTATCACTTATGAATCATGTAACCTGGTGCAGAGATGATAAAAAGTTGATGGAGGTGTAAATACAGGAATACTTAGTGTTGAATTTGATCTAAAGATCGTTATTCCACTATTGTATGATGTGTTATGATAAAGTCACTCGATGATGACATCCTCAAACGGGCTATTAATATAATACGACATCATGACGTCATTTTCAAACTATTTTTAAAATAATTTTAATTTACCAACGAGGTTTGGCTATACCTAAATATTTCAATTGAATTGAATTGTTGGTATGAGTCTATGCTATTTAATTCGGCTAGACCAACGTTTATGAAAATTCTAAGTGTTCTTGAAAAATTTTCCCGAATCGAATTGTTTTGGTGTGGAATCCGATAAGACTAAGGTATAATTTTTGTGCCTATGGCAGTGACATGAAACATATCCAACCAGCAGTACATGGCCAGTACAGGGCATACCAAGCTAATCACCCTCTATGTCTGTAAGATATGATGGTTTGCTGATGAATTTCCATAAAACCTTTTCAAAAATGAAAGCTCATTGTCTGTATGACTCCTCAGCACGACTTTAAAATTTTAAATCTTGTGAATAATGTTGTGGGTAGCATGTGGTGATGTGTATGAAAGGTGTAAGGTAAATTTCGAGGACAAAATTTTTAGAAGAAGGGGTGAATGTGACAACCCGAGAATTTAGACAATTTATTAAAATCTTAAAAGATCGAATAAAGGTTAAATAATAGACCTAGACAGAAAATAAGTGTATGGATTTGATATTTTTGAAGGACTTTTAAGAATTTAAAATTTTTTGTGGTGAATTATTCAGGATTAAGTGTATAAGTGTATATGTTTTGTGTGTATGGTCATATATGTGTACAATATGTGGTTAAGGATCAATTATTGGTCGAATATGTTATATCGGTGATAAAACCTAAAGTTATATTAAGTACGCCCACGTTCAGTTAGAAAATTCTATTGATTAATTAGAAACCCTAGAAATCGATTCTGAAAACCCTAATTTTAGTACCGAGAATCCGAAACCCTAATTCGGAGGTTGAAATCCCTAAATTGGGAACTCAAAGGCTTAAGTGTTTATGATTATAATTCTAATTAGGGAAAACCTAACAAATTTGTTAGAAAACCCTAATTGCTAAATTAGAAACCCTAACGTACAATTAGGAAAAAACCTAATTATTAAATTATAGATTTTAATGTTAATTAGGAAACATTAATCCCAATTAGCAAACCTTTATGTGATTAGTAAACTTTAGTATAATTAGGAAATCCTAATTATAATTTTGAAATCTTAATTTTCTATTTTAAAATCTAATTAGAAAATGCTAAAAAAATAATTAAATTTTGTAAAACCTTAGGGTTAAACCCTAAGGGTCAAACCCTAAGGGTTCGTCAAGTTACTAAAAAGCCATTAAAAATGTGAGTAAAGTGTCCAAATTGGCCTTTTTGTCACATTTTTTTATTAGGGTGGAGTGTGTATCTTGCCATATATTTGAGCTTACCAACTCTAGATATATCCCATGTGTATATATCTCAGCAATCTCAGACACCTTGCACATTTAGATACATTAGATCAAAGATATAATAGATTTAAAGTAAAGAAAATATCTCACTTTACTTATCATGCTAGCCAACCTCTTCTCTATCTAAAAATTCGGAAATTAGAGTGAAAGGGAGTGAGAAGTTAAGACATAATATCCTCTTAGCTTAACAAGGTTAGATCATCAAGGATTAGATTCAAAGATTAGGCTTTAAAAAGTATAAAACCCTAAAACTTTTAAATCTTGTATTTTATGTTAGATGTCGTTGTTTGTTGTTTTAAGTTGTGTTTAAGGGTTTTATTTAGTGATCTGGGTTGTTACATCCTAGATCCATAACATATAGAGGCACGAAAATCAAGTTTTTATCAACTGACTATGAACCCTAAATTTTGGTCTAACAACCGAATGTCAAGGCTCATAGATCTCTCTGTGTTAATGGTTAGGTGTGTTTTATGTTATAGATTTGTTCTATGCCATGTGAACTATGATCTGAAACTGGAAATAAGGTCAGATCATGTGTAGATTGTAAGATATAAGCGGTCAAAGTGCGTTGACCGAGCACGAAAACTGATTTTTGGGTAACCCGGATTTTCCATAAACCTCTGACAATTTTTTTGCATGCCCTATATCTTGATGTGTTTAATGATTTAGGTTATGTTGTTGACTGGATATTGTAGTCTGACATATAGACTACACATCCATCGCTTTAGATCATCCAGATCCTTAACAGAATCAAATATAATGATAGTCAAACATAGGTTGACCAACTGCTCAAGAACATTTCTGAAAAACCCATAAATGTTCAAAAACACGTTCCTGACAGGTACTTTGACCAGCTTTATTCTTTCATATGTGATGTTATTAGACTGGTTTCGTGCATGATATGTCTTCCTTGACATATGTATTACAATATTGAACCATTAGATTACACAAAGTAGAACCAGGATGCAAGTTATAAGGATCGAAAGGTAGGTACCTTGACTGTTCTCCATTTCTGGGAAACCCTGATAAGTTAGTTTTATACCTACTTATTGAGTGCTAACTAGAATTATGCTCATCTCAAGTAGTTTTTACTATGTTTTAATTGTATTTTATGTTTATTTTGCAGTATTTGTAGTTGGAACCCCTATGACAAGGAAAGGCATGGAATGGCATTAGCATGGATTATCATGGTGGCATGAAGCTAGCAAAGGCATGGCAAGATGAACACGATCAGATGAGGAACTGAAGCAGAGGAGGAATGCAGTACAGAAGAGAAGGGATGAAGAACAAACAACAACAAACAAGAAGTAGCAACATCAAGACAGCAGAAGACAGAATGCAGTAGCAGCGCGGCCGCGTTGCTAATCAAGCCTTACATCGCGCGCCTACGCCACATGAATACAGAGACTGCTTTGTACCATCGCGCTGTCGTGCTCCATCAACAAAGGGACTTGGCACGCCCACGCCATACATTCGGTAGACACTTTCATAGCGCGCCCACGCCCGTTTTACATTATAATCTCGTGCAGCCGTGCGAGTCTTTTACAGTCAGTTTTGTTGACTTTTCGCAATTTGAAATTTGAGCACATTTGGCACAACTGAACAATATGGTTGGTACCATACGTGTTTTTGGGGAGTCTTTTATCAGTTTTATTATTATTATTAGGGTTCATAAGTTTTAACTACTCTATAGAGGTTTTGATCATGGATGATAACATTGTTAACTCCTCTCTTCATCTATATTATTCAATAATTATTAGTTTTCATTGCTGGAGATTTTGGTACATTAGAACAAGCATTGGAATAAACTCGGCAACTGGGTTTAACAGATTTGTTTATCATTTCTCTTACATCTTTTGTTTGCATTTGTTTAATTCCATGTTTTACTTCAATCCCATAATGGCTTTTGGTTCAGAAATGAACTAAAACTCCATTATGGGATTCTAATGGATTTTGATATGTAGTCTAAATTTATATATCTGATTGTATTGTTGTATGTTTATTATTGGATTAACCATTATGATTGAGCTTAATGAATGAATGTTTGATCACCGTTCACATTGTGTGCATATATGGATTTGAAAAATGAAATATGTGTATGGATTAAATCATAATGGCATATGTTCATGAGGCTAATTTATTAAGCTTTGTGATTCGTGAACCGGATAAACATATACTGTTTCATCGTGTGTAGTCATGTAAAGAGCTTGCGCTTTAATTCATTATTGCTGCAATTTAACATAGACATATAGTGATTTTGGTAATAGTGTCGCTTGCATAATTTCTATGAAATGTAGATGTTATGTGATTTGGTCATAGTTCATTGAAAAATGATTATGTCCACTATTGTGTTTTTGACTAGTTTTCCATGATAGATATTTAAACATTACATGATGGTTGCAATTTAGATGAAACATTAAATGAAATTAGTATCCCATTCTTGTCCAATTTGATTACATAATTTTAATAATTATAATTATTATTTCATGAATTAATTTAGAATTAAATATAATTGTGAGTTGATCGTTTAAGCATATAAAAAATAGTGATATAGTTGATGCATGATAATTTAGATTTAACACCTTTCTCCGTGTGTTGATATTGTTCTTACTATGTACTACTTGTTGACCCATGTATGCTTGCATGAGTCCTTTTTGTTAAACTAGAAAGGAGGTAATAAGTTTTTGGCGCCATTGTTGGAAAAATGCGTTTATTTTTAATATTGTCGTCATCAATTAAAGCTAGAATTGTGTGACTTAGACAATTCTAATCTTATTCTTATTTCTATTTTATTTTTGTTTGAATTTCAGGTACTTGTGCATAGTATATTTGCACTCGATCGTCACATCTTGAGTGGATTCCTGCACAGGAAAACATCAATGGTAGTGCTTGGAGATCGAGATCACGTAGAAATATACAAGTAGATTTAGAGAAAACAACATCCAGTATGGCAACAGAAGAGCAAAGAGAAGAGCAACATAGATTATTCAATACTGAATATAAATGGGTTGCAGTCGAGCATTGTGAGGCCAGCTATAGCAGCCAACACTTTTGAGATCAAATCGGGAACTATTCAAATGGTTCAAAATATGGTCCAGTTTGGGGGTGCTGCTACAGATGACCAGAATGAACATCTATTGAGCTTTATAGAGATATGTGACACCTTCAGGTACAATGGGGTGACAGAAGATGCAATCAGGCTCAGGCTGTTTCCATTTTCATTAAGGGATAAGGCTAGAAGTTGGCTTCCATTTTCATTAAGGGACAAGGCTAGAAGATGCAATCATCCAAATTTTAGTCGGTCAAATAATCAAAATAATCAACAAAGTTAGTTTCAACCACTACATCAATTTCAGGCACAACCATCTCATCAGCAGTATGCACTGAAACCACCCTACCCTCCAGGATTTCAACAGCAACAACAACATCATCCACCACCTACACCTCAACAAGAGAAGAAGTTAGAAATGGAGGAGATGATGATTAAGTATATGGCAAATACCGAGGTGATGATTAAAAGCCAAGCAGTGGCTATCAAAAATTTAGAAACTCAGATGGGTCAAATGGCTAGTGTGCTTAACAACAAGCCACATGGTTCATTGCCAAGTACAACAAAGGCTAATCCAAGAAGGGTGGGTAAAGAACAATGTCAGGCTATCACTTTAAGGTAAGGGAAGCAGACTACAGAATTTCAGCATGGGGCGCCCACGCCACTTTTATATGAGGAAACCGCGTGGCCGCGCGGTGAGGAAAATTTTTCTGAGGAAAGTTTGGCTAAAGAAGGTTCTGAAAAAGGGGAAATGAAGAAGAATGAAGAGGAGTCATCTGAGAAACTAGTGACCAAGATACCAGTTGTTCATCCCCCTGTTCCTTATCCACAAAGACTACAAAAGCAAAGGGAAGATAAGCAGTTCAGTAAATTTTTGGAGGTGTTTAAAAAGCTACAAATTAACATTCCTTTTGTTGAGGCATTGGAACAGATGCCTAGTTATGCAAAGTTTATGAAGGGTATCTTATCAAGGAAGAAAAGTTTAGAAGACTTTGAAATAGTGGCCTTAACCGAAGAATGTAGTGCAGTGCTTCAACGCAAGTTACCTCCAAAGCTGAAGGACCCGGGTAGCTTCACGATACCTTATACGATTGGAAAGATGAGTTTCAGCAAATGCTTGTGCGATCTAGGGGCAAGTATCAATTTGATGTCGTTGTCAGTGTTCAATCAATTGGGATTGTCGGTTCCAAGGCTAACAAATATTTCTTTACAGCTAGCTGACAGGTCTATTACTTATCCACGGGGTATTGTGGAAAATGTACTGGTTAAAGTGGATAAATTCATCTTCCCGACTGATTTCATCATATTAGACTATGAAGAGGATAGAAGTATGTCGATCATTCTTGGAAGACCATTCTTAGCTACAAGAAGGACCTTGATAGACATTCAGAAATGGAAATTGACAATGCGAGTTCATGATCAGGAAGTCACTTTCAATGTATTTAAGGCGATGAAATTTCCAACAGATGAAGAAGAATGCTTCAGGGTTGATTTGGCGAAAAAGGTACTGAATGATGAAATAGAGAACTTGGTGGAACATGAACCTTTGAAGAAGGCTATTATAGGAAGTTCAGAAATAGAAGATGGTGAGATTGAAGAAATTGTTCAAATACTTGACACAACTCCACAGTTTAGGAAGTTTAAGACTCCTGTTGAGCCATTAAAGATTGATGGAGAGTCATCAATGAAATTAAAGCCATCTCTTGAGACACCTCCAGAACTTGAGTTGAAACCACATCTAGGCCATTTGAGGTATGCATTTTTAAATGATAATTCAAAATTACTTGTGATTATTTCTTCTGCACTAACATCTTTCTAGGAAGAAAAATTGCTAAGAGTTCTTAGAGAGTTCAAGTCAGCGATTGGGTGGACTATAGTAGATATAAAAGGGATCAGCCCATCTTTCTGTATCCACAAGATCCTGCTGGAAGATGATAGCAAGCCTTCAATGGAGTAGCAAAGGAGACTTAATCCAATTATAAAGGAAGTGGTCAAAAAGGAAGTGTTGAAATGGCTGGATGCAGGAATTATTTATCCGATCTCAGATAGCTCGTGGGTGAGCCCGGTACAGTGTGTGCCGAAGAAGGGGGTATGACCATATTCTCTAATGAAAATAATGAATTAATACCGATGTGGACAGTAACGGGGTGGAGAGTCTGCATGGACTACCGCAGACTTAATAAAGCTACAAGGAAAGATCACTTCCCACTGCCGTTTATTGATCAGATGTTATACAGACTAGCAGGTCATGAATTTTATTGCCTTCTGGCCGGATATTCAGGCTACAATCAGATTGTGATAGCTCTAGAAGACCAAGAAAAGATAACTTTCACATGTCCACATGGTACATTCGACTTCAGAAGAATGTCTTTTGGGCTATGCAATGCCCCATCCACATTTCAGAGATGTATGGTGGCTATCTTTTTGGATATAGTGGAGCATAATGTGGAGGTGTTTATGGATGACTTCTCAATATTCGGTGATTCTTTTGATTTGTGTTTGGAAAATCTAGTGATGGTATTGAGAAGATGTGTGGAGACGAATTTAGTGTTGAATTAGGAAAAGTGCCACTTTATGGTATAAGAATGAATAATATCGGGGCATAAGGTGTCGAAGAAAGGGTTAGAGGTGGACAGGGTGAAGCTAGAACCATTGAGAATTTGCCTCCACCAACTTCTGTTAAAGGTGTTCGTAGTTTCTTAGGACATGCAGGCTTCTACCACAGATTCATTAAAGATTTCTCCAAGATAACAAAGCCACTTTGCAGCTTATTGGAGAAGGATGCACAGTTCAAGTTCGATGAAGATTGCATGTCTGCTTTTGAGCATTTAAAGAGGAAGTTAACTTCAGCACTAGTGATTATAACACCGGAATGGTACCTACCATTTGAGTTGATGTGTGATGCCAGTGACTATGCTGTGGGGGCTATTTTGGGCCAACGAAGGGAAATGATCTTTCATGTGATATACTATGAGAGCAAGACCCTTACTAATGCTCAGTTGAACTACACCACCACAGAGAAAGAACTGTTGGCAGTTGTGTATGCTTTTGACAAATTTCAAGCGTATCTAATTAAAACTAGGGTGATACTATACACAGATTATGCGGCAATTCAATACTTGGTGGCAAAGAAGGATGCAAAGCCTCGATTAATCAGGTGGATACTTCTATTGCAAGAATTCGATTTGGAGATCAAGGATAGGAAAGGTACTGAGAATTAAGTGGCGGACCACTTATCTAGAGTGGAAAATTCGGGAAGAGATGGAGATGACAAAGTTGTGATTAATGAGCCTTTTCCAGATGAACAGTTATTTGTGGTGAAAGGGGAAGTACCCTGGTTCGCGGACTATGCTAACTATTTAGTGAGCAAGATCATTCCTACAGACTTGATTGGTTATCAGAAGAAGAAATGTTTTCAAGATGTGAAGTGGTTTATATGGGATGAACTGTATTTGTTCAAGAAATGTGCTGATCAGATGATAAGGAGATGTATCCAATATTACGAGACAGTGGGGATTTTGCAGGAATGCCACGCTTCATTATATGGAAGTCACTACGGTGGAGAAAGGACAGCGGCTCGAGTGTTGCAAGCAGGATTCTATTGGCCGACGATTTTTAAAGATGCTTACAGTTTTGTCCAAAGATGTGATAGATGTCAAAGAGTTGAGAATATATCGAAAAGAAATGAGATTCCATTGAACACGATCCTCGAGGTTGAAATTTTTTATGTTTGGGGGATAGATTTCATGGGTCCTTTTATTTCTTTATGTGGAAATTTATACATCTTGTTAGCAGTCGACTATGTTTCGAAGTGGGTGAAGTGGTCTCTCTTCCAACTAATGATGTCAGGGTGGCCCTACAATTTTTACAAAGAAGTATTTTGACAAGGTTTGGGACTCCAAGGGATATCATTAGTGATGAAGGCAGTTATTTCTGTAATCGGTAATTTACAGCTCTATTGTCTAAGTATGGGGTAAATCATCACATTGTTACAGCTTATCATCCTCAAACTAATGGCCAGGCAGAGGTTTCGATTCATGAAGTAAAGAGAATTTAGGAGAAAGTCGTGAATCCCACAAGAAAGGATTGGTCATTAAAGCTTGGCGATGTTGTATGGGCCTATACGACTGCCTACAAGACTCCATTGGGCATGTCACTGTTTCACCTGGTTTATGGAAAGGCTTGTGACCTTCCCATGGAGCTTGAGCATAAGGCGTATTAGGCAATTAGGAAGCTCAACTTTGACTTAAAGGCTACATGTGAAAAATGCCTCCTCCAACTTAATAACTTGGATGAATTCAGGTTACAAGCCTATGAAAACTCCAAGTTGTATAAAGAAAAGGTGAAGAAATGGCATGACCGAAAAATTATGGAAAGAGTGTTCGAGCCGGGATAAAGATTTTTCCTGTTTAATTCAAGACTTAAACTCTTCCCTGGGAAGCTCAAATCAAGGTGGTCAAGGCCATTTACAGTGAAGACAGTTTATCCACATGGTGCAGTAGAGGTATTCGACAAATTCCCAAATAAGCCGTTCAAAGTGAATGGACAGTGGCTTAAGCACTACTATGGTGGTGAGGTTGACAGGCAGAAGGTCACCTCTATTCTTTCTTCAACATGATTGAATCATAGATTAGTCAAGCTAATTGACTATAACTTAGCACTCGATGAGAGGCACCCCATTATTTCTATCCTTACCTCTTGTTTAATTCTGTTTTGATCATATTTATTTCTCACTTTCATGTTAGTTTTTAATAGCATAACAAGTGTTGGTATAAGTTTTAAGGAGCGGAATGTGCATATGATGATGATTACGAGTATCATATAAAGCATTGTTTTGGGATAGTCATTCATGCATATTAATTAATTTATGTTTTGATTTTGGAGAATTGATATAGCTCATACTGGTATTTATTATTGGTACAGGTGCATTGCAGATTATCAATAGCCATTTTGCTATACTTAAAGATGCAATTTAGTATGATCAGGATGCAGGGCCGCACGGCCACGCAATGAAACAGTTCAAAAAACTCTAGTATAAATTCTGTGCAGCCGCGCTCGAGACCAGAATTAGAAAAAAAAATTTTAAATTTTTAAGACGTGTCTCCTCCCATCTCTTATATCAGTTACACTTTGAAACGTGTGTATCCATCTCTCCCTACAAAACAGACGCACGACTCTTCTCTTCTCCAAACTGTTCCATTTCAAATTCGTAACTCCTTACCCCATTATATATGCATTCCATTCTCCTATCAATACTCAAACTTCTCTCCTTATCTGCTAATTCAAACACAGAGAAACTAGGGTTTCTTCAGAGGTGAGTTAAAATAGTAAGTTTGGGGGAGTTCAATGCACGTATTTTCTCAGTCCAATTCTTCTTTTCAATTTAAGGTTCTTCTTCGCTTAGTGTAATGTAGCCAAAAAGAGCACGTTCCTTTACTCCATCATCGTCGTCTTCCTCTAGCAGTCAGAGTGAGGATGTAGTGGACCATACAAAGTTTATCAGCCTTGATTCCCAGATAGAATACTACAGGATAGTAGTAAAAACCTTTGTGAAGGAACGAGGTTTCAAGCTTGAGAAAAAAGATGGCCAGTTATGGGATATGATACGTGAAAGAGGATGGGTGGGAGTGACTACTACTCCTATACCTGTACTAGTGGGAATTGTTCGGGAGATTTATGCAAATGCCAAAGACACCATGAGTGGGATATCTATGGTCCGAGGAGTTCAAGTGGACTATAGGCCACAATCGATCAGAGCAATTTTTTGGATACTCGACACACCACCAACTGGATATGATAATTGGGTCGAGGCTGCACGTTTCGATACTGACTTGGACATAGTCATCACTGACTTGTGCATACCAGGGAAACAGTGGAATTACAAGCCAGGAACGAATCATCCTAGAACCTTCCAAGCTTCAGCCCTCAATCGCTATGCTAAAGCTTGAAACTTGTTTATCTGTGCAAAGCGCACGCCATCATCACATCAACACGAGATCACAACTGAACGGGCAATTATTTTATGGGGAATAGTCATAGGAAAGTACATCGATATGGACCACCTTATTCATCAGAATATGTTATGTTATATGAGGGGGAGCACTACAGGAAGTATCCCATATGCGTCCGTTGTTACTAGTTTGTGTGCACAACAAGGGGTCACTTGGGATAACGAACAAATGCAATACCACAACCAAGATATCACCCAAGCTACGATTGCCAAGTTTGATGATTGGGCAAGAGGTGCACCGCATCCAAGGAGAAAGGGCTTTATCCTTCAACCTGCATCATCTATGCCATCACAATAGCACGTGCAAACAACTGAAGCAGGCATGTCAGCCCAAGCTAATGTTGCAATGAGGATCGACATCTCCGAAGGTTGGAGAGGAAGGTTGATGCAATGTATGATAATTTTACAGCATTTGCTACTGGATTGACAAGGTCTTTAGCCGAGGCTTTCACGCAGCAGGGAGCCATGTTTAAGTGGCCACAATTTGGGACAACAAGGCCATATCCACCGCCGGATTCACCACCCGAAGAGGGTGGTACATCTGATAACTAAGGGAGTTCCTTTAAACCCTATACCTTCATTCATTGGGACAATGAATAGTTTAAGTTTAGGGGTATTGGGTAGTAGTGTAGTTGTATATAGTTAATTTGTAATATTTTTATGTTTAGTTTAATTTTTGCATGTTTATGTGCCTAGTATGTGTTAGTTTATAATTGTAGAATTTTTTTTTGCTTTTAGTGCTTATTATATGTTTTAGTTATGTGTTTAGTTGCATATTCCAAGTATCTAGCTTTATGGAGTTTTACTTTAGCCAATGATGAAATAGAATTTTGAAGGATTTTTGAATTTATTGGATAACATGAGCTTAGTTATAATATTTTACAAGATGTAGGCCATGCTTGTTGTTTAGATGCTTTCGGTTAGCACATACGTGTTCACATATGCTTGTTGGTATAAGAATAATGTGTTTTTATTGCTTAGTAGAAAATGTTATTTTTAAAAATAGAATTGTGTAGAAAGTGGGCTTAGGCTATGAAAACATTGATAATCAAACTTTGGGAACACATGGGTATGCTTATTGTATATATATATATATATATAAAGAAAAATCCATTTTGGAACCTTCTTGAGTTGAATTATTGAATCCTTGGAAGGGGCGAGATGGAGAGTAAAACGCACTCTCGCTGCATATATAAAAAAAATATATAGCAATAAACACCACGGGAAAGTGTAAAAATCGCCATCGTGAGTAAAAATAAAGTAGATTAAACCCATTGTTGAGCCTTAGTTTGTATTGATGTGTTGGAGTAGTTTTTGTGCATTAGTATACATGGTTCTTGACTTAGACTTAAATTTTCTATTTTTAGCAGTATAACATGTGTAGTCTTTGCCTTGGTCAAGTGTATTTGTGAACACAATACACACACACAACATCTTTATAATGAGTATGAGTTATTTGATTGTATGATATTATGTCTGTGGTTTGGTTTGAAACTTTAGTCTTGAATCCATGATAATTCGTTGAGGCACATTAAATTGGAATTCCATTTTAGCTGGAAAACTTGGGACTTATTTGCATCATAGTATATTTTGCATAGCATGTAGCTGCATTGCATTATTTATTTTGGTATGTTTTGCTTAAGGACAAGAAGTAGTTCAAGTTTGGGGGTATTTGATAAGTAGGTTTTATACCTACTTATTGGGTGCTAACTCACTAGAATTATGCTCATCTCAAGTAGTTTTTACTATGTTTTAGTTGTATATTATGATTATTTTGCAGTATTTGTAGTTGGAACCCCTATGGCAAGGAAAGGCATGTAAAAGCAAGAAATGGAATGGAATGGTATTAGCATGGATTGGCATGGTGGCATGAAGCTAGCAAAGGCATGGCAAGATGAACACGAGCAGATGAGGAATTGAAGCAGTGGAGGAATGCAGTACATAAGAGAAGGGATGAAGAACAAACAACAACAAACAAGAAGCAGCAACAGCAAGACAGCAGAAGATAGAATGCAGTAGCAGCGCGGCCGCACTGCTAATCAAGCCTTACATCGCACGCCCGCACCACATGAATACAGAGACTGCTTTGCACCATTACGCGGCCGCGCTCCATCAACAAAGGGATTTGGTGCGCCCGCGCCATACATTCGGCATACACTTTCATAGCGCGCCGGCGCCCGTTTTACATTATAATCTTGCGCGGCCGCGCGAGTCTTCTACAGTCAGTTTGTTGACTTTTTGTAATTTGATATTTGAGCGCATTTGGCTCAACTGAACGATATGGTTGGTACCAAGCGTGTTTTTGGGGAGTCTTTTATCAGTTTTATTATTATTATTAAGGTTCATAAGTTTAAACTACTCTAGGGAGGTTTTGATCATGGATGATACATTGTTAACTCCTCTCTTCATCTATATTATTCAATAATTATTAGTTTTCATTGCTGGAGATTTTGGTACATTGGAACAGACTTTGCATTTGTTTAATTCCATGTTTTGCTTCAATCCCATAATGGCTTTTGGTTCAGAAATGAACTAAAACTCCATTATGAGATTCTAATCGATTTTGATATGTAGTCTAAATTTATATATCTGATTGTATTGTTGTATGTTTATCATTGGATTAACCATTATGATTGAGCGTAATGAATGAATGTTTAATCACCGTTCACATTGTGTGCTTATACGGATTTGAAAAATGAAATATGAGTATGGATTAAATCATAATGGCATGTGTTCACGAGGCTGATTTATTAAGCTTTGTGATTCGTGAACCGGATAGACATATACCGTGTCACCGTGTGTAGTCATGAAAATTGCCTGGGCTTTAATTCATTATTGCTGCAATTTCACATAGACATATAATGATTTTGATAATAGTGCTGCTTGCATAATTTCTATCAAATGTAGATGTTATGTGATTTGGTCATAGTTCATTGAAAAATGGTTATGTCCACTATTGTGCTTTTGACTAGTTTTCCATGATAAATATTTAAACATTACATGATGGTTGCAGTTTAGATGAAACATTAAATAAAATTAGAATCCCATTCTTCTCCAATTTGATTACATCATTTTAATAATTATAATTGTTATTTCATGAATTAATTTAGAATTAAATATAATTGTAAGTTGATCGTTTAAGCATATAAAAATAGTGATATAGTTATGCATGATAATTTAGATTTAACACCTTTCTCCGTGGATCGATACTGTTCTTAATGATAATGGAATATTGTGGTATTTAAATCATATTAATATGATATTAATGATTGAAAAATCATGATAAATGATAATAATTATTTAAAAATTATTATAAGTCTTTGAAAAATATTTTGACTGAAAGATTAATTATTTAAGATAAGTGTTAAGCGTTTAGGCAGAGTCTTAGTGAAATTAGGCTCGATATTTATTCGACTAGGCCGTCGGAAAGTAGAATTATGCCGGATTCAACTCAAACTGCAATAGTTTGATTTGATGCTAGGTCTTATGTGTTGTATAGACTGATAGGGTTATGTGTTATGTGTTTAAGTTATTTTATAATTATATATAACAGTATTATATTGTGATGATATTATTCTAATATTTGGAGATCAGTATTATCTATATTAAGTCTTCAGACAAGATAAGATATGTTTCGTAACGGTAATCAATGGTACAGGCAAGTTTCTTATACTCGCTTATTGTGCAAGTTTTCTATAACTCGACCCTGAGTTATGATTATTCAAATATGCTTGTGGTTAATCATTATTAATTGTACCATGTCTATGAATTATTGATTCTCACTCTGTGCATATTGCATGTGTTCATCAGGTATGAAAGGCTGATCACCTTCATTACCATTCAGTTCAGATATAGTTGTTCATGTTCAATGTTCGTTCAGCTATAAAAATTTGTTCATGCTAATTCACAATTATATTGTAGAATTTTAGCCAACTTATTATTCAATTTTTTCCATCATGGTAATTCCGTAATTTATTGAACTTAAACTTGTTGGGCAAACTTGTTGCTTACCCTTGCTATATCATGATAAACATTGCAGATTAGAATGAATATGTCGGATACAAGGAAAGATCAAAGATAAGTTCAGCTTGGAAATTATATATGCAGCTAAAATTGTAACAATAGTGTATGATAATAACATTGTATGTCAATTAGGTTATGAATTGTGTAATAAGTGAATGTTCTCGACTTTGGGGATAGTGTGTAAAGTTTATTGTATAAATAATTTATGTTTATACCTTCCGCTATAGTTATAAAATGTCAGTATACCATATCTGCGGTGATTTGGGACCCATATCTGGGCCCTCATAGTTGGTATCAAAGATGTAGGTTATAAACCTAGGGTAGGGATACCTTAGACTAATAACCTCAGTGATTAAGATAAGGACTAACTCAAATTGAGATAGTGTGTCGATAAGATTCAAAGACGAATCTCGGCGAGTTATAAAGATACGGAGTTCCCTAACTCTGATAATAAAGTTGAATAGTAGTGATGAATAGATAGAGTCTAAAAGACTAAAAGTATAGGGATAGGAGATCGTAAAATAAAACGACCAAGACATAGAAATGAATCGTAAAATATACGATGAGATCACCCCGTGATCTGATAAGGTTATAGTAGTGAGAAGGATCAATCAAATGATTGAAAAGTTTACAGCAAGATTGATGTGTGTCAGTTGTACTATGAATTGATACGAGGCAAATTCAAGAAAGGATTATGAATATGGATTGAACAAAATTCGTATTAAGAATGGGGTTAAGATTAGGTGGGGATTTTAATTGAGGACTCATGTCAGTAGCTGAGTTATATGATTCCTTGTTATGGGCGAGGAATTATGCTTGGTTTAATGAACACTTAGTTTCTGGTAATTATAATCATTGAAATGTCTGTGTCGCGCTATTTGCTATACGCGTGATGAGAATGTGATTCTTTTTCTCATGTGTATAACAGATAGGTAGAGTATAAGTAGAGAATATAAGGTTAAGTTTGAGTTCTTAAAACTCATACTTATGGTAAGTTCGTGACTCATAATTATATGAAATATTTTTGGATCCCTCAACGAATGGACGCCAAAGGTCTGTTTTGGACAAGTTCTTAAACTCATATGATTGTGGCAAGTCCTGAACTCATAAGTGTGGTAAGTTTGACGAACTTGGTAGAATTAAGTGTGAATGGAGTATTGAGGATAATATGAACAAATAGACTGATTAAGAAATGGATCAGTAGTGGAGACATAGGTTTTCCAAATCTTCTAGCAATGCTAGACTTCGAAATTTTTGACATCAAGCTAAAAATGCACTATGTGCCTTTCGAAAATGAATTTTTATTCTCAACTCCTGGTGATCATTGTGTATGTGTGGACTTCGGGCCACCGACACATCGTTACCTGTTGAGATGATAAAACTAATTTGCAAAGATTTTTGAACGGTTTAAAGTATAGTCTATGCTAATTGTTTCGGCGAGACGATAATGATTTAAAATATCAAAATATATTTTTATTTATCACTTATGTATCATGTAACCTAGTGCAAAGATGATAAAAAGTTGATGGAGTTATAAATACAAGAATACTTAGTGTTGAATTTGATCTAAAAATTGTTCCATTATTGTATGATGTGTTATGACAAAGTCACTCGATGACGGCATCCTCAAACGGGTTGTTAATACAGTACGGCATCATGATGTCATTTTCAAACTATTTTTAAAATAATTTTAATTTGCCAACGGGGTTTGACTATACCTAAATATTTTGATTGAATTGAATTATTGGTATGAGTCTATGCTATTTGATTCGGCTAGACCAATATTTATGAAAATTCTAAGCGTTCTTGGAAAATTTTCCCGAACCGAATTGTTTTGGTGTGGAATTCGATAAGAATGAGGTACACTTTTTTTGCCTATGGCAGTGACGAGAAACAGATCCAACCAGTAGTACATGGTCAGTACAGGGCATATCGGGCTAATCACCCTCTGTGTCTGTAAGATAAGAAGGTTTACGGATGAATCTCCATAAAACCTTTTCGAAAATGAAAGCTCATGGTCTGTATGACTCCTCAGCACGATTTCAAAATTTTAAATTTTGTGAGTAATGTTGTGGGTAGCATGTGGTGATGAGTATGAAAGGTGTAAGGAAAATTTCGGGGACAAAATTTTTAGAAGAAGGGGTGAATGTTACAACCTGAGAATTTGGACAATTTATTAAAATCTTAAAAGATTGAATAAAGGTTGAATAACAGACCTAGACATAAAATAAGTGTATGGATTTGATATTTTTGAAGGATTTTTAAGGATTTAAAAATTTTTATGGTGATTTATTCAGGATTAAGTGTATAAGTGTATATGTTCTGTGTGTATGGTCATATATGTGTACAGTATGTGGTTAAGGATCAACTATTGGTCGAATAAGTTATATCGGGGGTAAAACCTAAAGTTATATTAAGTACGTCCATGTTCAGTTAGAAAATTCTATTGATTAATAAGAAGCCCTAGAAACCGGTTCTGGAAATCTTAATTTCAGTACCGGGAATCCGAAATCCTAATTCAGAGGTTGAAATTCCTAAATTGGGAACTCAAAGGCTTAAGTGTTTATGATTATAATTCTAATTAGGAAAAACCTAACAAATTTGTTAGAAAACCCTAACTGCTAAATTAAAAATCCTAATGTACAATTAAGGAAAAACCTAATTATCAGATTATAGATTTTAATGTTAATTAGGAAACATTAATCCTAATTAGCAAACCTTAATGTGATTAGTAAACTTTAGTATAATTAGAAAATCTTAATTATAATTTTGAAATCTTAATTTTCTATTTTAAAATCTAATTAGAAAATGCTAAAAAAATTAAAATTTTGTAAAATCTTAGGGTTAAACCCTAAGCTAGGGTTAAACCCTAAGGGTTGGTCAACTTATTAAAAAGCCATTAAAAATGTGAGTAAAGTGTTCAAATTGCCCTTTTTGTCACATTTTTTTATTAGGGTGGACGGTGTATCTTACCATATATTTTAGCTTACCAACTCTAGATATATCTTATGTGTATATATCTCAACAATCTCAGCGACCTTACACATTTAGATACATTGGATCAAAGATATAATAGATTTAAAGTAAAGAAAATATCTCACTTTACTTATCATGCTAGCCAACCTCTTCTCTCTCTAAAAGTTCGGGAATGAGAGTGAAAGGGAGTGAGAAGTGAAGACATAATAACCTCTTTGCTTAACAAGGTCAGATCATCAAGGATCATATTCAAAGATTAGGCTTTAAAAGGTATAAAACCCTAAAACTTTTAAATCTTGTATTTTATGTTAGATGTTGTTGTTTGCTATTTTAAGTAGTGTTTAAGGGTGTTATTTAGTGATCTGGATTGTTACATCCTAGATCCATAACATCTAGAGGCACGAAAATCAAATTTTTATCAACTGACTATGAACCCTAAATTTTGGTCTGACAATCGAATGTCAGTAATCAAAGATCTCTTTGTGTTAATGGTTAGGTGTGTTTTATGTTATAGATTTGTTCTATGCCATGTGGACTATGATCTGAAACTGGAAACAGGGTCAGATCATGTGTAGATTGCAAGATATAAGCGGTCAAAGTGCGTTAACCGAGCCCGAAAACTGATTTCTAGGTAACCCAAATTTTCTAGAAACCATTGACAACGTATTTGCAGGCCCTAGATCTTGCTGTATTTAATGATTTAGGTTATGTTGTTGACTGGATATTGTAGTCTGACATATGGACTACACATCCATCGCTTTAGATTATCCAGATCCTTAACAAAATCAAATATAATGATAGTTAAACATAGGTTGACCAACTGCTCAAGAACATTTCTGGAAAAAACCCAGAAATGTTCAAGAACACGTTCCTGACAGGTACTTTGACCAGCTTTATTCTTTTATATGTAATATTATTAGACTGGTCTCGTATATGATATGTCTTCCTTGACATATGTATTACAATATTGAACCATTAGATTACACAAAGTAGAACCAGGATGCAAGTTATAAGGATTGAAATGTATGTACCTTGACTATTCTTCATTTCTGGGAAACCCAAAAATTGAATAACAGTCCTGACAAGGTTTTTGATGGGCTAGAACTCTCTGTTATGATGTTTGATTGCCATGAAAGTTGTTGATGCTTGTAGTGTAACATCATTACTACAACATTGATGCTTTAAACGGACAGAAAACATCAAGATCATGGTTTGGTGACTGGTCAAAGTGAGCACCTTGAACTCTGACATGAACATTTTGGGTTTGCTCAAGAACACCTTTAGCCACGGTTTTGTCGCCTATAACACCCTTTAGCGACAGTTTAATTATAAAATCAATTATTTTATTTAATAAATAGAGAAAAGTAGTTTTTTATTATTAAAAATTCGTAATAAATTCCTAAAAATTATTTTTAAGCTTAAAAATGGGTTTTTAATAATTTTGAATATATTTCATTAATATTTAATAATTTTGGAATATTAATGATATTTAATTATAATATTAAATAAATTAGTTAAAAATGATTTTAATACTTAAAAAATTATTTTAAATTATATTAAGGTATAAAAAAATATTTTAAGTTATTTTATTGACTTTTAATATTTTGTGATGAATTTAATTAATTAATTAATATTAATGGTAATTTATTTATTTAATAATTAAATTAAATAAATTATGATAAAATAGAATTAATGTTTTAAAAATAATATAAAACTGATTTAAAGGTCATAAAAATATTTTAAGTTATAAAATATAATTTTTGATATTTTTGTCATGAAAAATATTAATATTTTAATATTAATGGTAATTATCCGATAATGGATTTAATTGTTTAAAATCATATAAATATGATTTTAATGTATTAAAAATACTTTGTGATATTAAAAATTATTTATAATATTATGTTGTGTATTTTATTAATATTTGATATTTAATAAATATTAATGATAATGGAATATTGTGGTATTTAAATCAAATTAATATAATATTAACGATTGAAAAATCATGATAAATGATAATAATTATTTAAAAATTATTATAAGTCTTTGAAAAATATTTTGACTGAAAGATTAATTATCTAAGATAAGTGTTAAGCGTTTAGGCAGAGTCTTAGAGAAATTAGGCTCGATATTTATCTGACTAGGTCGTCGGGTTGTCGAATTGTGCCGGATTCAACTCAAACTATAATAGTTTGACTTGATGCTAGGTCTTATGTGCTGTATAGACTGATAGGGTTATGTGTTATGTGTTTAGGTTATTTTATAATTATATATAACAGTATTATATTGTGATGATATTATTCTAATATTTAGGGATTGGTATTATCTATATTAAGTCTTCAGACAAGCTAAGATATGTTTCGTAACGGTAATCAATGGTACAAGCAAGTTTCTTATACTCGCTTATTGTGCAAGTTTTCTATAACTCGACACTGAGTTATGATTATTCAAATATGCTTGTGGTTAATCATTGTTGATTGTACCATGTCTATGAATTATTGATTCGCACTCTATGCATATTTCATGTGTTCATCAGGTATGAAAGACTGATCACCTTCATTACCATTCGGTTCAAATATAGTTGTTCATGTTCAATGTTCGTTCAGCTATGAAAATTTGTTCATGCTAGTTCACAATTATATTGTAGAATTTTTGCCAACTTATTATTCAATTCTTTCCATCATGATATATCCTTAATTTATTGAACTTAAACTTGCTAGGCAAACTTATTGCTCACCCTTTTTATATCATGATAAACACTGCAGATTAGAACGAATACGTCGGATACAAGGAAAGGTCAAAGATATGTTCAGCTTGGAAATTATATATGCAGCTAAAATTGTAACAGTAGTGTATTATAATAACATTGTATGTCAGTTAGGTTATGAATTGTTTAATAAGTGAAGGTTCTCGACCTTGGGGATAGTGTGTAAAGTTTATTGTATAAATAATTTATGTTTATATCTTTCACTATAGTTATAGAATGTTAGTATATCAGATCCGTAGTGATTTAGGACCCGGATCTAGGGCCCTCACATTTACTCACTAAAGCTAGTTAATTATTTTATCTACGTTTGAATATTTGCATTATCTTGAGATAATTCAATAATACCAAATATTCTTTTCTAAGTTATAATTTCAGCAAGAAATTTGCTTAAAATCAAATAGTCAATTCGGTAGGCCATATTAATTCATCAAGCTGCATTCATCAATATAGTAGGCTGTATTAAGTAGTTTGGATTAAAGTTCAAAAATTGGTCATAGATTGCTTTCACACTTATTCAACCCCCCTTCTAAGTGTGCCTTATCTGAATTTCACTCTTCAACCTTATCTTGTATCTCTATGTTATGACACTACATCAAAGGAATCCTCCTCCTCTTACTCATCCTTCATCTTTACTACCTCAAATTCATCCTCAAGATCAAACTCAAGCTCATACCCAAGTTCTACAACAGAAATCAACGGGTATGGTTTTCCCTATTCCAATCATACTCAGACTGTACGAACATCTCAGGGCTCCTACTCCCTATCCTCCTTCATCAGTCATCTTGACATCAAAGTTTTTAATTACTAGTCGTTAGTCATACTACTCGTACAACTCAGTACTCACGAGCACATAGGTTTATTAACACATAAGTACATAAAGTCTTTTATTATTTTATCTTCAATGAATTTTCTTAATTCATTCCTTAGAACTTGATGAGAGTTTCTTACCTCTATATTTTCGATCTCCTATAAGGTTATTTCCTAAGGTTTTCCCCACCTAAGGTTTATACCCTAACATCTTTGATACAAACGTGTGACACCCCCAAATTCGGATACTTTAATCCCACAGATTTGGTGTTCACTATCCAATTAAATCATAACTAACTACTCATAAACAATGGATATAAATAAACTTGCAAGCTTAAACAATGAACCTCCCATTAAAGAGTTACATAATCTCAGAATAAATCCCAGGTTATCTAACCTTAATTTCTACATCATCAGCGGAATAATAGAATATAAACATAAATAAGTCTATTACATAAACTTCTCAAATAAACGATAAATTAAACATCATCTAATCAAGCATTTTGCTTTTTCCCTTGCTTGTAGAAAGTTCTTCAGACTTCTTGATCTCATCTACAATTTGTTTTGTGCAAGAGTAAGCAAACAATTATCCACAAGAAGAACAATATATAATAATAGTCTATGAATGAAAATCGATTAAGCTTTCAATGGGAACGTATTCTTACCGGAATAATAAACTTTAATTCAAGAGCTATGAGTTCAAAGAAATAATGAAGTTTTAAATCAAATAACCGATATCAACATCAAAGGAATACACTGAAGGTTATAAGAACATGAACTATGTTTGTCAAGTATTTCTACTTTAACCTTTAATAGTCTAAAAGACTATAATCATCATCTATGTCCTAGGTTAGCATGTGTTTTAACTATAACCTTTAACTGTCTAAAGGACTATATGGACCATTATCTCATACTCCAGGTGATCAGGCATTCGTACTGTGTATTACCCAAACATTTTAACGTTATTGCATATCTCTAAAATAATCCCCTGATATAGGGTTGTTCATCTCAGCTTTAATCATCTAGTTCCGTAGCAAAGGAAGTTTAGTTTGGTATTAGTTTCAAAGGAATTCTAGATCTTTAGAATGCTCATCCACCAAGTGTTGGTTGAATCAAATAGGGATCATTAACTATTCAAGAGTTTGATTACAATATCATCATGAACAAAGTATGTCAATAAATTACTAAGAGATAGAGTCTCAATGGTTTATAAATGAACAATTATTAATCATCGAATTCATGCTTATATTTCAACAACTGATAGAGTTTCAATATTGCACAACTAAGTAAATATCATTTATCGAAGTAGTGCTTTCAAAAAGAATTAGAAAGCATATTTAAGAACATAAACTTTGAGTTAAGTCAAGAAATCTAGCTTAAAGTATAAGAAGTAAATGTTAGATAATTTGCTTAATGGAAAGTGAGTTTTGGAAACTTGCATAACGAAAGACTAAGGTTAGAGAACTTGCTCAACGGAATAATAGATTCAAGAAACTCGCATAACGTAAAAGTAAGGTTAGGAGACTTGCATAAGTATAACAAACTAACGACAAAAAGAAAACCTTGATGAATAATAAAGTAGCAAAGGTTAGGGAACTTGCATCGTGTGTTAGCTATAAAATTTACAATTCACGTTCACCACTAACATCATACACTTATCACTAACATCATTGTCTTCTCGTTTCACTTATCTTTATAGCCCTCAGCTATAAATCTGATTGTATTAACCACATAACACAAATCTTAGTTCACAAACACATTATCAACCCTACGGACATCAAGTTTAAGTCCTTATATACAATTTGTTAACTCATAACTTAAAACCATCATACACTTGATAACAATCTATTTTAACATCTCATTATATGGTTAACATGATGTCATGATCATTAGATGAGATTAGATTAACACCCCTAGAAGTTGTACATTTAAATAACCATTTCTGGGCCATTCTACCAAGTGGCGCTGAAGCATTTGAACTAAAAACTGGCACTGCGTATAAAAATTTTGCGTATAAATTTTTTTTTTAAGGATGAGGATTTGTACAAGATAATATATATATATATATATATATATATATATATATATATATATATATATATATATATATATATATCTGTGTGTGTGTGTGTGTGTGTATTTATGTGGTAAATAAAACTATATTTGTTACATAAATATTTACAAATAATTTTATTTTAGAATTATTGATTTTTATAAAGTATATTCTTATAATAATTAATTTATAGTAGAAATGTTTTTATTAACTATGTTCCATGAAAATATAATCATATATTATTTAAATAATATATGAAGTGATTTTTAGAATAATTATAATAATTATTTTATTATATGAATTATAGTACATATTATTTAGTTAATTATTTTACCTTAATTATTAAGGTTAAATATGAAGAATAAATCAAATATGGAATCCAAACGCTAATTTTGGATTTTTATCAATGGATAAGAATAATAATATAATAATATTATATTTTAATTTTTCAGTGCTATAAATATGTAGTGTATGTTTGTGGACTGGCAATGGTTGGTCAAGTATGTTGTGTCATGACCAAACCCTAGTATTAATTTATTTCACCCTATTGTGAAATTCAAATGGAAAATTCGAGACGTGTTATGTGGTATATGATTTATATTGTAAGTGTTAATGTTAATTATAGAAGACCCTAATTAGTAATTAAAAACCCTAATTTGAAACTCAATTATGAGTTAGAAACTATTATGTAATTATGTTAAATGAATTATGTTACGTATTATAGAATTTAAGGTTAATTAGAAAAACCCTAATTACTATTTAGAAATTTTAATTTCTAGAAACCCTAATTTCATACTTAGTAAATCTAAATTGCTAAATTGGTAACCCTAATTGTTTAATGATCAAGGTTAATTGTGATTAGTAAATTTTAATCAATCGAATTAGAAAACTAATTATATTTAGTAAACTCTAAATTATATTTTTTTGGAAACTAAATTGTTATTTATTTTATTAAATTCTAATTTTGGAAATCCTAGACTTTTGCTAAATTGGCTCAAACCCTAAACCCTAAACCAAACCCTAAACCCTAAGGGTTTGTGACAAGATTACGCAAATGCCATTAAAAATACAAGCGAAAAGACCATTTTGCCCTTATTGCATAATTGAGGCTTGCTTGCAAATCTTGTTAAAATTGGAGTTGTTGGACAACTTATATCAGCCATGTGACACAAAATCTCCAGCACATCAGTCCATTATCAACCAATTCATGCATCCTAGACTTCTATAAATAGATTGGAAGAGAAAGAAAATTCATTTGTTACTTACATTTTCTCATACACTCAACCAAATGCTCTTAAGCACAAGACCCACGAAATTTATACCTATACCAGTCCCAAAACTGAGCCCCACTAGTATCCATAACAAATCACAAGATCAGAATCAAGGATCAAGGTGTAAAGAGGTAGAACCCTAATTTTAAATCTGACTTTGATCCTTTGTTAGATGTTAATTTTTTTTGTGTTAAACATGTTGGTTATAGTGTCTAAGGATGATCTGGGTTGCTAGATGTTAGATCCATAACATCTAGAAGCTCAGATTTGAAGATCTTAGAAATCTGGAAAAACTTGGTTCTGTGGTCTGACAACGAATGTCAGAGGCCACAGATCCTTGCTCGATTATGTTCTGTGTTGTTTTTAAGTTGTTAGTAGTAGCCTGCAATGTTGTCTTTAATCTGTAAAAAGAATTAAAGTTATATTTGTTGTAGATTAAAAGTTATTTAAGGTCAAAGTGGGCTGACTGGCATTGACCGACTATTTTTGAAACCCAGAATTTGCCCAGAAAGTCTGACAAGCAAATGTCAAGCCTTGTATCTCTGTGATCTTTAAATATTTTTGTGTTGTGAAAGTTTATAGTTATAGTATGTTATGTACTCTTTAATCTGGAGCAAGAATCAGGCCTAAATCGGTAACAGATTGTAAGATATTTATGGTCAAACCACGTTGAGCAGCATTGACTGGACAATTTCTGGGCAGCCCAGAAACCTTGAACCGGGGTCTGACAACTTTTTCAATCGTCCAGATCTTTCTATTAATAGTTGTTTGGATTTGTTTGTTGTGTCTATCTGGTAGTCTGGTATGTGTAATTTAAGCTAATGCCATTAGATCATCAAGATGATGAATAGATTTCAATTGGGGGACGGTCAAACCAGCCAAGAAGATCACAAATTCTGTTTTCTGGGCAACCCAGAAAACTTGTGAGGTTGATCTCTGACATGGTTTGACCGATGCATATCATCTTGATCCGTTGTTATTTTGATGATGTTTGGTAATATATCTCCCCTTAGTTACATGTTGGTTAGTCGCTGAAGTTTATGAATCACAAAGCGAGCACAAGATCAACAAGTTGTGAAGGCCCAAAGTAGGCCTCACGAACTGTTCTTCATTTCTGGGAAACCCAGAAATGAAGAACAGGTCTGACAACCATTTTAGAGGCTCAGATCTCTTGGGTTATGCAATGTTTGGTTATGTTTGTTGTTGGATCTTGTAGTCCTACACTAGTACTACAAGCTCTGACTAACATCATGCCCAGAAACACAACACACACTAAGTTATAATTGGTCAAACCTGCCTACTCGGTCACTGCCATGCATTTTCTGGGTTTGGCCAACATGAAGAACACCTATAGCGACAGTTTTGTCACTATAGGTGGCCTTTAGCGACAGACAGCTTATTATTTTTCGAAAATTAATTATTAAATAGAAAAAAATAGTTTTTAATTAGTAAAAATACAAAATAAATTATTAAAAATTATTTTAATTCTAAAAATTAGTTTTTAATTATTTTTAATATATTTCATAAATATTTAATATTTTTGGAATATTAAAAGTATTTAATTTATTTAATTATAATATTAAATAAATTATTTAAAAATAATTTTAATACTTGAAAAATTATTTAAAATTATATTATGATATAATAAAATATTTTAAGTTATTTTTAATGACTTTTAATATTTTGTGATAAATTTCATTAATAAATAAATATTAATGATAATTAAGTTGTTTACTAAATGAGTTAAATAATTAATTAAAAATGATTTTATTATATAAAAAATCATTTTAAATAATAATAAGGTATTTAAAAATATTTTAAGTTATAAAATATAACTTTTAATACTTAAAGAAAAATTTTATTAATTAATTATTATTAATGATATTAAAGTTATTTAATAATTATATTAAATAATTTAGTTTAAAACTGATTTTTATATTATAATAATCATTTTAAATAAAAATAAAGTGTTTAAAGATATTTTAAGTTATAAAACATAACTTTAAATATTTAAAGAATAATTTCATTAATAATTAAATAATAATGATTATTAAGTTATTATTAATGATATTAAATTTATTTAATAATTATATTAAATAAATAGTTTATAAATAGTTTTATTAATTTAAAATCATTTAAAAGGGATATAAATGAATTAAAAATATTTTAAGTTATGAATAATGACTTTTAATATTTTGATAAATAGAACATTAATACCTTAATATTAATGGTAATTAATTAAGAATGATTTTAAATATTTTAAAAATCATTTAAGGGTAATAATAATACTTTAAAAGTATTTTGAGTTATTATAAATAACTTTAATATTTTAGAAATGATTTCATTAATAGTTTAATACTAATTAAATATTAATGATAATTGTAAGACCCCAACTTTTATAAATAAAGATGAATTTTTTATAAATATCATTTTTGAATATTATGGAGTTAATTTGATATAATGTTATAGTTGTGGGTAATATTTATAAATTTTACAAAGTACGCAAGTTGTTATATAATATTCGATTGGTCGGGGAATATTCTTTTTAACAGGGAATATTCGTACAACGGCACAATCATTGGTGGACCCCACAACGAAATTATTGTCGGATTGAGAAAACGACAAAAATATTTTATTAAAGATAACGGCGAAAGTTTTACCATTGATACTGTTGAACTACTCGGTAGTAAAAGTACAGTAATACGTGTGGTTGCATAGTAGCACACGGTATTGGTTATTAATGCTTATGTGAGAAGTCACTCAGTTTGATTCAATTATTGTCAGTTAATAATATGAATTATTTAGCGATAATGACGTTTTGTTTTATTCGTATTATTAACGTAATAAAACAGAAACATCTTTTTATATAAAACAGAATACTTTATTAAAGTTATTCTATAAATAGAATATATTATATTTTATTTAAAAGATTTTTCTTTAAATATGGACCGTCAGATTAAAGTAATCAATCTGGACCGTTCATGGATTAGTTACTATGCATTCTATTTTTCTATAAATAGCAGCTCATTCCTTCATTATTTCTTACGAATTCACTGAACTCTAGAGAGAGAAACTATAGAGAGAGAGAAGAAGAGTATTCTGCTACTTAACTACTTCCTTATTTCAGCTCTTCTTTAAAAGGTAAGGGGTGTTATTCTTTCTTATTCATGAAGAGAACTGTTGTTGTTCTATTTCTTATTATTCTGTTGGAATAACATGTATACGCGGTCTACCCTATACTTGGTGACATTCTTCTATTATTCTGTTGGAACATCCTGTCTGTGTGTTTTACACCGGACCTGGTTCTGTCTTTATTATTATTCTGTTGGAACATCATGTCTGTGTGTTTTACACCAGACCTGGTTCCGTCTTTATTATTATTCTGTTGGAACATCCTGTCTGTGTGTTTTACACCGGACCTGGTTCCGTCTTTATTATTATTCTGTCGGAATATCCTGTCTGTGCGTTTTACGCCGGACCTGGTTCTATTATTTATTATATTGTTAGAATAACCTGTCTGTGCGGTCTATCGCATGCATGGTGATTTCTTTTGTTATTCCATTCTTTATTATACTCAGTTGGTTAAGTTTTGACTTCTATACTCCATGAAATTTGTGGAATATCCTTGATAATTGCGTTTCATCTAGTATCTTTTCATGAAAATATTCTTCTAAGCATTCTTAAATTTTACTCCACAAAGCAGTATCATGTTGACAATTTGGACGTTGTTAATTCTTGGATAAATTAATTCTTGAACTTGTTTTATTGAATTCTTATATTATTGTCATCATCCTCATGTTTATAAAATGTTGAAAGTTATCCGTGGCCTGTAGTGCATAGATGGACTTGGTATGATTATGACCAGAGATTATTCGGTATAATCATGACCGTAATGTTGCAAATGATGTGGTAAAAGTCCTCATTGGCCCGTAGTGCGTTGATGGACAGTTATTGGCATGATCATGACCATTAATGAATACACGAATATCCTTGGCCATAGTGCAGGAGTGATTCGATGATGTGGATTATTTTATTAAGCTGAGTCCCAGCGATCACAGTGTTGAAAAACCTTTTAAATCATAAAAGATAGTAGAGTTTATTTTCTACTTGACTCTTTTAATGGATTGCTTGTTCCGCTGCAGTTAAACTTGATGTCTATTATATTTTATCAGTTTAACATTGTTGAAGGCTAATGATAATTTATTCTGCATTATCTTAGTCATAATATTTCTTACTGGGCTAGTTGAGCTCACCCTTTCTTTCACTGTTCTCTTCAGGAAATGAGAACGTAGCTGGGAAAAGTCGAGAAATGGAGTGATGGTCTGAATGATTGTATTAGTTAGTAGTCCTCACTATTCTATGTAATAGTGTGTTAATAAATGTAATGAGGACTCCTTTTGAGTATGAATACTCTCTAGAAGATAATATTTGTATTCAAACTCACAGTTTATGTTTTGTCGTATTGTACACGACAGTTGTATTAGTAAGTTTTATTTGTATTCTGTACTATGTATCTGACGACCCAAGATGGGTGATTTATACCTAATTTTGGGGGTGTCACAGTTGGTATCAGAGCTTAGGGATATAATTCCTGGCTAAGATGTGAGAATAGAACTAGGAGGGGAGAGACGGGAAATTTCTTCGC
This sequence comes from Panax notoginseng, assembly GCA_016801055.1. NCBI lineage: Eukaryota > Viridiplantae > Streptophyta > Magnoliopsida > Apiales > Araliaceae > Panax > Panax notoginseng. Next base: position 139,620,831 of record CM029018.1, read on the forward strand.
TAGTATGACCTACCTAAGTTTATTTGCATGGTATTTAATTGGTCGGTCATAATATAAGGATAATATATGACATATCAATTAACTTTTATTTTGTGGCAGTATCTGAAAATGGCATCTGAGAATGTTGAGAATAGCAATGGAGCACAGGCGACTGTTGATTCACCACATATCAATAATCAAGATAATGTGCATAAGGAAGGTGACAATCCTCATGCAAACAACAACACTGACCAGATGATGAATGATAGAATGTTCAGAAACTTTATGCAGTTCATGTAACAGCAGGCGAGAGCGGCTCCTGTCCAAAATATAGGTGAAAACACTGAAAACTCTCGGACGGTCACCGCTAAACAGTTCAAGGAGCTGGGACCACCAGAGTTTAAGGGAGAGCCAAAACCACTTAGAGCGGAAACATGGATAAATTAGATTACCAAGATATTTGATGTCTTGGGATGCTCCGAGGAGCAAAAGGTTCCCTTTGCTGCCTTTATGTTGCGAGGAGAGGCAGATTACTGGTGAAAATCGATTAAGCGTACTCAACCTGCCGCACTGAAGATGTCTTGGGAGAAGTTCCAAGAGCTGTTCAATGACAAATACTTTCCCAAAAGTATTCGTCACATGAAGGAGGTGGAGTTCATCAAATTGGAGCAGAATAATATGACCGTGTCGCAGTATGAGGCTAAATTTGCTGAGTTGTCCCGGTTTGCGTCCCACTTGGTGGATAATGAAGAGCGAATGATGCGAATATTTTTGCGAGGTTTAAAACCTGAGATACATCAACATCTTATTTCTCATAAACTGTGTTTGTATTCAGATGTTGTGAATAGGGTTCAGTTAGTGGAGCGCGATAACGAGTCAACGCAACCAAAAGAGAGTAGTCGGCAAAATGATAATACCAGTGAGAGCAGTCATCGAAGCGGTGACAACAAGCGTGGAGGGAATCAATAGGCCAGAAATGGTAACCACTTCGATGGTAATCAGGTCCAAAACAATAAGAATGGTCATTTCAAGAAGAGGAGATTCAACAATGATGGAAAGACGTCAGCACCAGCACCCGTTGTTAAGGAAGGAGAACGACCACCTATCATATGTTTCAAATACGGAGGGGAGGGGCACATCAGTCCAAACTGCGCGATGCCGTCTAAAGCATGTTATAATTGTGGAAGAGAAGGTCATTTAGCTCGATTTTGTCATTTATCAAAAATAAGTTCAGCCAAGATGGAGACACCAAAGGCCATCCCAGAAAAGTTAAAACCGGTAGTATAAGGGAGAGCGTTTGTTGTGACCTCCCAGAAAGTAAGGAACCCGAATGAGGTCATCACGGGTAAGCTTATCATAAACTCTAACGAAGTCTATACTTTATTTGATACCGGTTCTACCCATTCTTTTATTTCTCCTACTTGCGCTCATCGATTAAATTTGACTCCGGAGAAATTAGACTTTGATTTATCTGTTGAAACTCCATTGGGAGAAACCTTCATTACATCCACGGTTTATAAGTCTTGTTTGGTTCAAGTTGGTACCCACACATTACCTATCGATCTGATTTCATTAAAAATACTTGCATTTGACGTTATTCTATGGATTGATTGGTTAACTACTCATCATGCAAAAATTAATTATTTTCGTAAGGTTGTTAGCTTTCATATTCCTAATCGACCTATTATGTGAATTCAAGTAACCAAACCATTAAAATCAATCGCTGTCATCTCAAGCCATAAAGCTATTCGTTTATTGAAAAACGGATGTCAAGCTTTCTTAGCTCATGTCACGGATCTAAACAAAAATACGTCAGTTTTGAATGATATTTCTATTGTTAATAAATTCCCTGACGTATTCCCTGAAGAACTTCCTGGCCTACCCCAGAGCGTGAAATTGAATTTTGTATCGACCTTGAACCCGGTACAAAACCCATTTCCAAAGCCCCATATCGAATGGCTCCTATTGAACTTCAGGAGTAAAAGATCCAACTGCAGGAATTGTTAGACATTAGCTTTATTCGTCCTAGTACTTCTCCTTGGGGTGCTCTTGTGCTATTCGTGAAGAAGAAAGATGGAAGTATGTGACTTTGTATTGATTATCGGGAGTTGATTCATGTCACCATTAAAAATAGGTACTCATTGCCACGTATTGATGACCTATTTGACCAGTTGCAAGGAGCACAATTCTTTTCAAAGATCGATCTTCGTTCTGGATATCATCAGCTGAAGGTTAGAACTTCCAAAGACGACTTTCAGAACTCGGTACAGGAATTATGAATTCCTAGTCATGTCCTTTGGATTGACTAATGCTCCTGCTGCCTTCATGGATATGATGAACCAGGTATTCAAGGAATATTTGGATCACTTTGTGGTCGTCTTTATTGATGACATCCTTATTTATTCCAAAAGCCGTGAAGATCATGAGCAACACTTGAGGCTGGTACTCCAAAAGCTTCGTGAATACAAGCTTTATGCCAAGTTGAAGAAATGCGAGTTCTGGTTGGAGGAGGTAGCATTCCTTGGGCACGTAGTATCAAGTCGTGGAATATCGGTTGACCCGACAAAGATTGAAGCTATTCAAAGCTGGGAGCAACCTAAATCAGTGACCGAAGTACGTAGCTTTCTTGGTTTAGCTGGTTATTATCAGAGATTCGTGGAAGGATTTTCTCGAATCGCTACTCCATTAACTCAGCTGACTCGAAAAGATACAAAGTTCGGTTGGAGCAAAGAATGTGAGAAGAGTTTTGAAGAACTCAAGAGGAGACTCATTTCAACATCTGTTCTAACAATACCACCTGGCTCGGAGGGATTTGTCATCTACAGTGATGCTTCGAGCAAAGGGTTGGGATGCGTTCTCATACAACATGAAAAAGTCATAGCCTATGCATCAAGACAACTCAAGGAATATGAGAGAAATTATCCTACTCATGATCTAGAGTTGGCAGCTGTTGTCTTTGCACTTAAAATTTAGAGGCATTACTTGTATGGGGAGAAGGTGGAGATCTTTACGGATCATAAAAGCCTCAAATATTTCTTCACTCAAAAGGAACTCAACATGTGACAACAATGTTGGCTTGAACTGTTAAAAGATTATGATCATACCATTCAATACCATCCTAGAAAAGCGAACGTGGTAGCTAACGCATTGAGTAGAAGATCATATGCAAGTACGAGTGCGATATTGTCAACACAAAGGCCCATTTTGTGTGACTTACAAAGGATGGAGATAGAGTTAAAGACTCCAGGGACCCATGTGATGATGATGAATATACGAGTAGAACCAACTTTAATCGATAAAGTTAGAGCTGCTCAAGCTACAGACCTGGAGCTGATGCGTATGAGGAAGAAAGTACAAGAAGGTGCTATGCCGGAAGTAAGAATCGATGAAGAAGGAATACTTCGAGTGAACTCCAGACTTTGTGTTCCTAACAACCCTGATTTAAAGTATGAAATCATGATGGAGGCGCACAACACACCGTTTGCAATCCATCCTGGAAGTACCAAAATGTATCATGATCTTCGTCATACATTTTGGTGGAGCAATATGAAGAGAGAGATATCGATGTTTATCTCAAGGTGTTTAACTTGTCAACGAGTCAAAGCGGAGCGTCAAGTACCAAAAGGTCCATTGCAACCACTTGAAATTCCAAAATGGAAGTAGGAGCACATTACCATGGATTTCGTTACCGGTCTTCCTAGGGTTTCTCAAGGTATTGATGCGATTTGGATCATTGTTGATAGATTGACCAAGTCTGCTCATTTCTTACCGATACGAGAAACTTATACACTTGAATGTTTTGCTCGTATGTACATAAATGAGATTGTAAGACTGCATGGTATGCCAGTATCCATAGTTTCTGATCGAGACCCAAGATTAACTTCACGATTTTGGGTTAGTTTACAAATAGCTATGGGCACAGATTTACGATTTAGTTCGGCATATCATCCTCAGACGGACGGACAATCAGAGAGGACTATTCAAACTCTAGAAGATTTATTAAGACTCTGTGTCCTTGACTTCAAGGGAAGTTGGGTCAAGTTCTTACCATTAGTGGAGTTTTCCTACAACAATAGTTATCAAGCAAGTATTGGCATGGCTCCATTCGAAGCATTGTATGGAAGAAAATGGCGTTCTCCAGTATGCTGGGATGAGGTGGGTGAAGCAACGTTGTTGGGACCGGAGTTGGTACGTATGACTACAGAAAAGATTTAAACGATCCGACAACGTATAAAAATCTCACAAGATCAACAAAAGAGTTATGCTGATCTTCATCGAAAAGACATGGATCATGTGTTCTTACGTGTTGCTCCATGGAAAGGAGATACGAGATTTGAAAAGAGAGAAAAGCTCAATCCTCGATTCATCGGTCCATTTTTAATCCTCGATCGAGTAGGAACTGTGGCTTATAGACTCGCTTTACCGCCAAGTATGTCTCGTGTTCATAACGATTTTCACATATCCATGTTACGCAAATATGTGGAAGACCCGAGCCACATTATTGAGTTAGAACCGGACGAAATAGCGGAGGATTTGACGTATAAAGAAGTTCTTGTTCAAATCTTGGATAAGAAGGAACATATTCTATGCTCCAAGGTTATACCTCAAGTCAAAGTTTTGTGGAGAAACCACGATGTTGAGGAAATAACTTGGGAGTTAGAATCTGAAATGAAATCAAGGTATCCTTACCTCTTCGACATACCAGGTACGTACCCTAATTTCGAGGGCGAAATTTTATAAGAAAGGGAGGTTGTAAGACCCCAACTTTTATAAATAAAGATAAATTTTTTATAAATATCATTTTTGAATATTATGGAGTTAATTTGATATAATGTTATAGTTGTGGGTAATATTTATAAATTTTGTAAAGTACGCAAGTTGTTATATAATATTTGATTGGTCGGGGAATATTCTTTTTAACAGAGAATATTCGTACAACGACACAATCATTGGTGGACCCCACAACGGAATTATTGTCGGATTGAGAAAACGAAAAAAATATTTTATTAAAGATAACGGCGAAAGTTTTACCATTGATACTGTTGAACTACTCGGTAGTAAAAGTATAGTAATACGTGTAGTTGCATAGTAGCACACGGTATTGGTTATTAATGCTTATGTGAGAAGTCACTCAGTTTGATTCAATTATTGTCAGTTAATAATATGAATTATTTAGCGATAATGACGTTTTGTTTTATTCGTATTATTAACGTAATAAAACAGAAACATCTTTTTATATAAAACAGAATACTTTATTAAAGTTATTCTATAAATAGAATATATTATATTTTATTTAAAAGATTTTTTTTTAAATATGGACCGTCAGATTAAAGTAATCAATCTGGACCGTTCATGGATTAGTTACTATGCATTCTATTTTTCTATAAATAGTAGCTCATTCCTTCATTATTTCTTACGAATTCACTGAACTCTAGAGAGAGAAACTATAGAGAGAGAGAAGAAGAGTATTCTGTTACTTAACTACTTCCTTATTTCAGCTCTTCTTTAAAATGGTAAGGGGTATTATTCTTTCTTATTCATGAAGAGAACTGTTGTTGTTCCATTTCTTATTATTCTGTTAGAATAACATGTATACGCGGTCTACCCTATACTTGGTGACATTCTTCTATTATTCTGTTGGAACATCCTGTCTGTGTGTTTTACACCGGACCTGGTTCCGTCTTTATTATTATTCTGTTGGAACATCATGTCTGTGTGTTTTACACCAGACCTGGTTCCGTCTTTATTATTATTCTGTTGGAACATCCTGTCTGTGTGTTTTACACCGGACCTGGTTCCGTCTTTATTATTATTCTGTCGGAATATCTTGTCTGTGCGTTTTACGCCGGACCTGGTTCTATTATTTATTATTTTGTTGGAATAACCTGTCTGTGCGGTCTATCGCATGCATGGTGATTTCTTTTGTTATTCCATTCTTTATTATACTTCGTTGGTTAAGTTTTGACTTCTATACTCCATGAAATTTGTGGAATATCCTTGATAATTGCGTTTCATCTAGTATCTTTTCATGAAAATATTCTTCTAAGCATTCTTAAATTTTACTCCACAAAGCAGTATCATGTTGACAATTTGGACGTTGTTAATTCTTGGATAAATTAATTCTTAAACTTGTTTTATTGAATTTTTATATTATTGTCATCATCCTCATGTTTATAAAATGTTGAAAGTTATCCGTGGCCTGTAGTGCATAGATGGACTTGGTATGATTATGACCAGAGATTATTCGGTATAATCATGACCGTAATGTTGCAAATGATGTGGTAAAAGTCCTCATTGGCCCGTAGTGCGTTGATGGACAGTTGTTGGCATGATCATGACCATTAATGAATACACGAATATCCTTGGCCGTAGTGCAGGAGTGATTCGATGATGTGGATTATTTTATTAAGCTGAGTCCCAGCGATCACAGTGTTGAAAAACCTTTTAAATCATAAAAGATAGTAGAGTTTATTTTCTACTTGACTCTTTTAATGGATTGTTTGTTCCGCTGCAGTTAAACTTGATGTCTATTATATTTTATCAGTTTAACATTGTTGAAGGCTAATGATAATTTATTCTGCATTATCTTAGTCATAATATTTCTTACTGGGCTAGTTGAGCTCACCCTTTCTTTCACTGTTCTCTTCAGGAAATGAGAACGTAGCTGGGACAAGTCGAGAAACGGAGTGATGATCCGGATGATTGTATTAGTTAGTAGTCCTCACGATTCTATGTAATAGTGTGTTAATAAATGTAATGAGGACTCCTTTTGAGTATGAATACTCTCTAGAAGATAATATTTGTATTCAAACTCACAGTTTATGTTTTGTCGTATTGTACACGACAGTTGTATTAGTAAGTTTTATTTGTATTCTGTACTATGTATCTGACGACCCAAGATGGGTGATGTATACCTAATTTTGGAGGTGTCACAATAATAGAATTGATTAATATTTAAATCATTTTAATGTGATTCCGATGTTTGAAATTTCGTGATAAATTAAAATAAATGTTTTAAAATTATATTAAGTCATTTAAAAATAGTATGACTGATACTAAGTTACAGAATAGAGTCTTAGGCTTGATAATTACCCGATAAAGTTGTCGGTACACCGACATATTTCAGAAATTAATCTGGACTTAGATAATATGATTAGATAAGTGATTATTTGTGATTCAATGGTTATTAAACATATGTGCCGATGTGATTAAGGTATGTGTTGACTGTAATAAGCAGTGTTATGTGTTATAGTATATTGTTCTAATCGAACGGACAATCTTATTAATGATAGGTCGTGAGATAAGCGATAAATCTAAATTACAATTTGTAAGCAGCGCATCAGGCAAGTATCTAACTCTTTGCATTTACTTTATGCAATGGACATGCGTAAGATAATATCGGAATTGTTTATTTCAATTATTCAAATATTTCAACTTTTGTATATACTTATGCAATGATTCTGTATAAGTAAGTTATTAAACTATAATTGTTGTACAAGTTCCTTTATTCTGTTATTATTGATCAAATTATATATTCTGATCGTTAAATTCTAAAACATGGTTATACAAGTGTCCCCACTTGGATAATCATTATATTTTATCACATGTTGATACATACTTATCGGTGTTCAGTATGTATAAGTTGAATTAAAAGTCGTCTAAGCTATTTGATCCAGCTAGACATATATTTAAAGTTGTTGTTGAACAAGATAAAACTTTATCCAACTAAATTGTTTTGGTTTGGATTCAAGACTGGTTTGAACATCCCAAATATGGGAAACTTTTATGTGCCTAAGGCGGGAACGCTGGACGAAAATATCGTCCTTTAATGTAGTATTGATTAATACAGGGCATAACGGGTTGATCACCCCCCGTGCCCGTAAATAATGACGGTTTACAGATGAAGTTCTGTTTAACCTTTTCGAAAATAGAAAATAATATTCATAGTTTGTCAACTGATCTTCATTTATAGTCAGTACGTAGTTTCAAAAATTTAAAATCGAAATGATATGTTGTTTATTATCGATTCAGTTTACTTTACAATTGTTGATTCGTTGTAGAAGTATCATTCAATGAAAATATTTAATTCGTTCAGCTAACTGTTATTGTTGCTATTACTTGTTGGGCACTCAAATGCTCATCCTTGCTTAAATTTAAATGTTTTCAGCTAAAGGTGAACAACCTGGAGGTTCTTCTAAGAACAAAGGGAAAGGGAAGGTTGCTGAATGAATGATAAGGCTATCTTTTGTAATAACTAGACTTTATTAGGGTAATGATGATATATATTAATTATCATGTAACGAAACGAATGTTTGAAGGTTTCGTACTTGGGATTGAAAACTCTGATAATATGTAAATTAAATTTGATAATCTATATTATTGTTATTATTATTAGTATTATTCCGCTCATAGAAATGGTATCGTGAAGAACCGAGTTCGGGATTCAAGTACCCGAGTTTGGGGTCTTCACAGCAGCTCAGCTATGGCTCTGCAGCTTAGCTTTTATGCTCGAGTCCGGCACTGCAGCTCAGCACTAGCGCTGTAGCTCAACACTTAGGCTTAAAACTGGCGTTGATGCGTCGCAGAGCAGATTTAGTTATTGCAGTTCGCGAAGAACACAACTAAGAACCCAAAAACTCCAATTTCTTCATCCATACAACAATTTAGTCATACCCAGAAGTTATAAACTTCATATAATCAAGACCCAACATGTAAACAACTATTATAACAACAAAACATCATTAAAAAACCAATTTTAGAGGGATTAAAACCAAAGTTCATGCTATTTCACATATTTTGACATCCTTAGCGTAATCATACACTACGGGTTTCTTTCTTAACTAAATCTGTTGATTTAACTTGCATTCTTTTTATTTCTTAACGTATTAACACAATCTACTATCAATTTGCATATTATTACATGTTTAATCCACCAATTTTGACTCCAAAGCAACCTTTATTGTACATATATCAACCAAGAACTCAAATTATTCTTTTAAAACATGATTTCATGGATTAAAGCATACTGAAGTCTTTCATAGATGATAACTAACATATTATAATCAACTATTAACACACATAACTCATTCCTTAACAAATTAGCTCTAGAAATTCAACTTTTTCCATGAAAACTCAAGAAAATGAAAAATAAGGTTTATAACTAGTATTTTTACCTTTGATTCTTGTCTAAATCTTGCTGAATGATAGAAATCTCCTTCTAAGCTTACTTAGACAATTAGGATGGTTTTGTTTGAACTCCTTCTTCCTTTGATTCTCAGAACTTCCCTTCTCCGAACTCACAAGCTTAATTCTCTCTCAAATATCTCTCTATTTTCTATTCTTAGGTTTAGGGAAGCAAAACACGTAAAATAAAACTGACGTAATATTACGCACACTTAAGCCAATCAAAAATTATATAAAACATAAGTTCTGTCAGTTAAGTAACCACAAGGTCATAAGACCTTGTTTGGTTTGCTCCCTATTAACACCTTCTAATTTATTTTAATCTTTTGCTTATTATATAGTTCACTTGTAATACCCGAGAATTTCCACATCTTATTAAATGAATATATTAATGGATATAAATATTTATTTGAATATAAATATTGATGTATGGTAAGATAAGTGATTCAATTAGTGTAAATTGAAGTTATAAGTGTGAAGTTGTGATGAGAATTGAGTAATGCCTTGTGTGGCATGAAAAAGGGAAATTTAAGCGATTAAACCAAGAGGAAGATTTGTTGTGTATGATTATGTGATTCCATATAAGGAATGAATACACTCTTATATTAGTAATATCACTCATGGGACTTTAATTCATGTCCTGTAAAACTAGTGTGGCGATGGAAGTTGAAACTGGCTTGAAGCTAAACCAGGTTGGCACTGCCAAGGTCTGGCGCAGCTGAGCCCTCCCAACAGTATAAACTGGCGTAGCTGCGCCAGTGGTCAGTCTGAGATAGATTAGTTTTCTACTGTAGAAATAAGATGGAACACCTTTGTTATATGTGTGACATTAATAAAACCATACGATATGAGTATATTTCAATGACATGAGGTACCTAGTAGTACAATGAAATCCCATGTAGTTGTAACACAAAAATAATTAAATATCTGTGTATTCTAGAAACTGGGAAAGAAATTAAATGTTTAAATAAACATTAATATTAAATAATGTTATAATGTGGTTATGTGAGTAGTCAAAATAATTATGGGGGATACCCGGACAATAATACCTAACTGTGTTATTTTATTGCGTGTATTTAATGTACATAGATTATATGATGTGAGTATATAACAAATCCTTAATTTCCTAATATGGTAACAATTGTACATTAAGATTACATATTGGGAATTAAAAGAACCAAACCAAGTCTTAGATAACAAATTGCTGAGATTTTTGCTCTTGTCCCAATTTGAGTGACACAATGGTACATGAACAGTGACATGAAGCTAGTTTACGTAACTCCTAAATGGCCAAGCATAGGTGATGATTGCAAAGCCAATGGCTGGTGGTGGGTTGTTAAACCACTCTCAATTAACCAATGTCTTCTTCCATTACACCATGAATTCCAACCCTAGTGTAATGCCAATGTTTAGTTCAAGTTTTCTTTATAAATAGAAGCTCCAATTTTAGTTTTTGTTGCTTGTAATTGTCTAAGTTTGAGAGTTCTAAGTTGCTGAGCATTTGTAAAAGCATACTCAGTGTGTAAGGAGTCCAATTCAAGCTAAGGAGGTATACACTCTAGTTATGTTCTTGATATGGGTCTTATTTTATTCTTCAAATTACTTGTATTTCTATGTCAATTAGTATGAATTAATATGCTATAATGTGTTTAAGAAGTATACTTACATGTATGAACTCTTTAATGATGGTTTGGAACAAGTTTAAATCGTTAGGAATCAAGTTGGTTGATACTCTGCAAAATAGAGTCTGAGTACTGCTTCCGATCCCGGCATAGTGCAGCTGCGCCCTGTTTATACTAGGGTGCAACGCAGCTGCGTCGTACTTCAAAGTTAGTTACTGATTTCTGTTATGTTATGTGTTATGGAATTGGTGTTGTGACTTAAGTATATACTGAAAATAAGCATAACAAGTGGTACAATGCTTCTTGGTGAATTATGAAGTGTCTAACATGATTTAGTGAGAGATTTGTAATAAAAACTTAAAGTTTTGAAAACAAACTTTGATTTAATACTTGTTCTACAAGTTCTAAACTTAGTGATTCATACTCCTAATTGATTTCAAATATAAAGGAGCATGATATAGTGTTTTATAGTGTCTTTGTGTGACGCCCCCAAAATAGGTATACATCACCCATTCTGAGTAACCAAAACATGCTACAGAAACAACTACAACTTTATTAATATAATTGTCGTGCAAAATACGACAACACATAAACTGTGAGTTAAAATACAAATATTATCTTCTAGCAAGATTAATCTGGATTAAATAGAAGTCAATTGATTACTTGGAAAATGACTTTAAGTATTTGAGAATTCCTGTTAATAATTCAGTAGACATAATAATTGAGATAATTGGATAATTGATTTATACTTTATAATTGGAGATATTGAAGTCTTAATCTTTATTTATTGGAATTAATTTTAGAGTAATCTAGTTTTAATTGATTAATTTAGTTTTCTTAATTAAAAAAAATCACGATTTGAGATTGTTTAAATAAAATTGGTTTGGTTAAGAATTAGTACTTGGTGATTTTTATTAAATAATTCCTCGTGGGAACGATTCTCTACTTTCACTTTATTACTTGTTGACCGTGTATACTTGCACGTATTCATTGATTGTGAAATCGACCAACAAATATCTTGGTAATTTGCTTGACCCACGTTTTTGCCTTAATTGGGTCCGGCTTTCCCCAGAATTTTGGTGGTCCCAACTCTTTGAACTGCTTGGCTGTGACAAACAGCGCGTTGTTATCATTTCCACCCGTATTTTGTACACGAGTCTCCCTCGTATGATTTTGCATGAACTGCAAAAAGCTTCTAAACATCCCATAGTTCATCGTCTGATCAGTGGTGTTGTTTATAGGAGGAACATTGTCGTCCCGTTGCACGTTCTCCTGATTGGTGATTAAAGGTGTCTCCACGGTCTCACTTACTCCATTGTTAACATTCTCAGTTGCCATTCTCAAATACTGCCATAAAACAAGAGTTAATTAAAGAAATTAACATATCACATAATATCCCTATATTCTGACCAATCAACAAATAAGCTTAGGTAGGACACACTAGCGAAGGATTTACTCATCTGTCCCCTCCTAGTTCTATTCCCCGATCTCCGCCAAAGACCATATCCCTAAACTCTGATACCAACTGTGACACCCCCAAAATAGGTATACATCACCCATTCTGAGTCGCCAAAATATTGTACAGAAATAACTACAACTTTAATAATACAATTGTCGTGCAAAATACAACAACACATAAACTGTGAGTTAAAATACAAATATTATCTTCTAGATAATATCCACACTCAAATAAAGTCCTCATTACAATTATTGATACACTATTTTATAAAATAGTGAGGACTATTATAACAACTGCCTTGGAACATCACTCCACACCCCGACTACTTCCCCCTATATTCTAGCTTCCTGAGAAGAAAAATAGAACAAAAAAGAAAAAGGGTGAGCTCAACTAGCCAAGTAAAGAATATTATAACTAAGATAATATAGAAAAAATTATCGTTAGTCCTCAACAGGGAAAAAGCTGATAGAATATAATTGGCAACAAATTTTAGATCAACAACTGCAGCGGAAACATCAATCCATTAGAAGAGTTAAGTCAATGAATTCTACTATCTTCTAAGATTTAAAAGTTCATCATCAATATTTTATCCCTGTAACATCAATCCATATACATCTTGAATCAAATATTTATCTTTGCATTACAGGCCAAAGATATTCATTTGTATCACCAGTTGGTCATGTTCATCTAAACACTTGTTCATCTTTGCACTACGGGCCAAAGATATTCATCAGTTAATCATTCATCTTTGTACTACAGGCCAAAGATATTCAATAATATCATCATTTAAGACTGAGGATGATGAAAAAATATTTTAAAGAAAATGAATCCAGTGAGACAAAAGGACAAATATTAGGGATTCGTACTTCGATTTATCCATGTTCAAAAACACCCCATCATATATCATAGTGGAGTAAAATTCAAGAATAAAGATCAAAACATGGATACAATCAAAGAAAATATCAAAAATTGACATCTGGGACAAAGAAGAGAAAATTTCGTTTTTCGGTGAATAGTGTCGTATTCGTGAATAGTGTCATATACGTGAATAATGCCGTATATATGAATTGTAACTCTGACACAAAAGACAAGAATTTCACAAGAAAAATCTTACCAATATTATGGCATAATGATATTGAAAGAAATAATATCATTTTAAAAAAATAACGTCCCTTACCCTAAAAGAATAGTACTTCTGACTGGAATACTGGATATAGTGCTGAAGGAAACTTGCACCATATAGAAACACTCAAAGTATCAAAGTACTCACAAAAATACGCTCGATAATATAGAGAGAGAAAACTTCAGATTTTGCTATGATTTTCAATTCTAACATAAGCACCCTATTTATAGGAAAATGCTTAGAACACCAAAGTAGAAAATTTAATAAAATATTATTATTTTTAATAAAATTCCTACGCACACCTTAGACATCTGAATTCAGCTCATTTACCACACATGTGGGGCCTACCAAAATGAAAACGTTTTTCTTTTAAAAAATATTTAAAACTTCAAAAATCAATTTTTTTAGAACTTCAATAATTCATAATAAATAGCTCTTTTATCAAAAAAAATTGAATCTTATGTCCATTCCATAGGAAATTCAATTCTCTACAACTTTGTAAGTTTAAATTTTTCCAAATTCCAAATAGAAATTGACTGAAATCCACATACGAACGATTTTACAGACTATAATCAAATTTCAGTCAAAAATTGGGCCCACCAACATGTTTAACATGTTTTTAACATTTATTGTAACAAAAATACTCTTCCTCCTTATTTATTCATATATCACACATTCATTGTAAAAATATCATAATTATTATATTATTAAAATATAATAATATATTTAAATAAATTATTTTATCAGAAAAGATAAAATATCAATTTCCAACAATTGTCACTTTTCTAAAAATTCCTCCATTTATATTCACATAAAATTAATAATTTTCTTATCATATAAATTAATAATTAATTATTCACAAATAATATTACAGAATCACAATACTAACAACCAGGCCGTTCTCAGGAAAGAGAGGGCTTTCCAATAAGAATTTCTCCTTACTTGCGCGCAATTAGGTGACGAAATCTCTCCTTATACCGAACTTTCTAGACATTACCAATAATGTTATCTAATAATATTATTAAAATAATATGATTTATTGATCTGATAATAGAAATAATGTGCATTGACAATTATTAAAACAACAATAATATAAAATATCAATGTAGCAATTATTGAATCAATAAAATAAAATATTGAACAGTAATTACTTTAACAATTATTGAGTATTGCCTTTTTACATAAGAATCAATAATTGGTGCAATACCGTGTGCTACTGTGCAACACCGCGTATTATTGTGTTTTAACCACCGGGTATTCTAACAGTGTTAACGGTAACTACGCTGTTATTTATAAAAAAACTCATACTTATCGTTTTCTTCACCCAATTGATTTCCGTTATGGGGCCCACACAAGGTTGCGCCGTCGTACGAATATTCTCCAACAGTAAGAATATTCCACGACCAAATGAATATTTCCCGACAACAAGAATATTATATAACCACTTGCTTATTTAAGATATTTGCGCATTTTATCCATAACTTACCACATTAATCAAATCAACCCTTACTATTTCAAAATAATAAATAGAGGAAATTCAATTTTATTTATAAAAAATTGGGGTCTTACACTTTGTTCATGACAAAACTTGTTAGTCCTTGTGTTAGAGAAATTCTTCAAAGAAGAGCTTGTCATATCAAAGCAAATGAACATAAATGATACAAGATGTAGTTTCTGATCTTGAAAAGAAGTTATCATAACTTGGTTACTTATGATGAGAGTTGTAAAGTTGTCTTATATGTGTCATATTACATCATTCATGATAAAGTGATTTCAAAGGCAACCTTGAACATATTTCCAAAATCTAGTTGCATCACATGAATATCTAGATTCTAAAGGGGTTAAGATGTCATGTTATGTCATAATATCCCTAGACATGATTTTTATGTATTGATCATTTTGATAACTAAACCAAACATGAGTTAAAAGCATGATTCGAAGTGTTAAAACAATGATAGTTGTGAACACACAATATGAATACTATAAGCATGTGTATTAACAGATTGTGTAATCTCTCTATGTGGACATATAGCCAAGTTATAAAACATGGTAACTACATGATCTTGTTATGCTTTAATATAATGGAAGTTGTAAGTTAAAACTTGTAAAAATAAACTCAAGAATGGTCATATGCTTATGTGAGAACCTCTAACATGTATGTATGTTAAAGTATAAGTGCATAGGTGTGTTAGAGTTAGACAGGAACAGGAAGTGCAAAGCTCAACCGTGGTCTGGCCAGGGGACAGCGCAGTTGCGCCGTCCCAAAGCCTAGACAGGGCGCAGCTGCGCCATCCTGCAGTCAAGTTTAGATTCTATTTTTAATATGATGTTCAAAGCATGCTTGGAAGGATAGATTAACTTATCTTATGTGACTCGTATGCTATCCAATGTGTTAAGAAACATGTTAGATGCTAGAGTTAAATAGTTAACAAATGATTATAAAATTCAAGAATGAAGTTCAAGAAGGGAATTTGCAAGCAATGATTTGAAAAGGTGTTATTAGATTTTATGGTGACATATAATCTGATTGGTGCTATGGGGATGTAGTATATGTGAAGTAGTATGTATAAAGTTACAACTAAGATAGACGTTTATGTGTACGTTTGAACTTACATATATGAGCTTATGTAACTAATGAATGTCCTATATGTGTAAATATAATATGTTAGGATTCGAAACAGGGTATTAAGCTATACTTTGGTAAACTATGCTTCAGGAGAGTATCCTAAACCCTTGCATTACTTTATTCAATGAATATCGTAAGCAAGAATATAAACCTTGTCTCTTTAAATGCAAGTTATCTTACTTACTTGTTCAATTGAGCTAGTATGTTTAAACTTTTATGAAAACTATTATTCATGTTGAACTTGGTATTGTTCTTGAATATTGTGAAAGTGTCTGTAATGATCGAGAATTTTGTAATTTGATTTAAATATTTATTGAATTAAATAAATATTTTAAATAATTTATTTATTTTGGAAAATAAAGAATTGATGAGTTGTGGTGAATTAATTTAGTAACTAAATTGATTAATAATTATTAAATTGAATAATGATGATAATTTTATCTAATGGATTTAATTTAAGGAAATAAATAAATTAAATAAAGTGATGTTTCTAATTTATTAATTAAATTAGATATATAATTATTTATTAATTATAAGTATAATGATAATAAGGTTTATTATTATTATTATAAGTTATCTGAATTAATTAAATTAATTTAGTGGTGTGACAAAGTAACTATATAATATGAATAAAATAATAATAATTTAGTGTGGGAGAATTTTGGTTAGCCAAACTTGGCCTTGTGGCCTTTGGCTTTTTCCAACTGACGTCTGTTATTTTTTTCTAACGGATGAGTTCGTGGGGTGGCTAGTTTATTATGCGCATTCTATTTCTATGCCTAAAGCTAACTAGATAGCATAGAAGGTTTGAGAGAGAAGAGAGAAAAACATTGAGTTCTTGGTGATTGGCAAGAGGAAGAAGGGAATTATTAAACCTAGTCACCATCCTTTGGTAGCATACAATCAAAGTGAATGTATAACTTACTTCAATTCTAATTTTCGGTCTTGTAATTTTGTATTCTCTGAAGTTGGTTTTGTGGAATTGTTGTACAAGATGTTGTTGATTATATATATATGTATACTCTTGAGAAATTAGTTGGTTATCATCTGTGATTGTATATCAGTTATCAAATTCGTGTAAATTGGGTAAAGGAAAAATCACAGTGTTTATGTTCATATAATTTGGCTTTAGTAAGTACAAAATGTTATGCCTTATATGTGATATATTCTGTAAATTGATGTTAGATTGTGCTAGTTCATTAAGAAACGCTCATAACGTAATTTGAACGAAGTAGTTCGAATAAGAATCGAAGTCACAATGTTCAATTTTGTGAAGAAACTCAAAAAATGGAGTTTTAGTTTAAAAATATGAATTTTGAGAAATTAAACTAGTTTTAGTGGATGTTAAATTGTTCTAATTGGTTGTAAATGTTATCAAACATGTTTGTAATAGTCTGTACCAATTGTAGATGTTAATTTCATTATTTTGTGGGTGAAATTCGGGTTTGTTGGGCTAAAGTCGGCTACTGTTCATCAGCCGTCTCTGCGTCTGTCTGTGCACCGGCGCAGATGCGCCAGTGCCCAGGCCAAAAACAGCGCAGCTGCGCCGGCGCAACTGCGCCGGTCCCAGGCTTAAGTATAGCGCAGCTGCGCCATACCCTGAGCTGTGACAATGAAGTCTGCTTATTTATAGGTCATGGGTAATGGGCTTATATTAGTTTAGTATGCATGTTAATGATGTTGAGACATAACATAAGCTACTAAAACAGATTGTCATGTGTTGTGATATAAAGTGGAAAAGATTTTTAAGTGATTGTTAATTGAGTTATATAATGAAACTAAAAGTGATGTTTTCAAAAGTTAGAGATGAACGACTAGGTTATGTTGGCTTGTAATGCGATTTCAGATTCATTAAGTATGTTAACCTACATGGTTAGGTGCTAGGTTGGGTTATGACCTAAATGAAGGTTTAAACCCCTAAAGCTAATATTCATACAGCTAATTGTTGTTGCGATTTTAATGATGTATGTAGTGTAATTGGAGATTATTTTACACTTGTGTAGCTTACAAACAAGGCAAGTTCTCTAATTCTACTTTCATAATTGTGCAAGTTTCTAAACCTTAACTCTTACATTGAGCAAGCTTTCTAACTTCATTCTTTTATTAATGAATGCAAGTTTTTAAATTCTATCTAGCAATATTATTGATTCTATTCTTATATACGATTGATTAAGCTCTTGTAATCTAATTCGTTACATCGAGAAAATTTCACTTTTCTAATTATTATACAAAGCATACATTGTTCTAGTACGTCGATTCAAATGAGACTGTTCTAACTCTTTTGAACATAGTACTTTGCATGTGTATCATGTTTATTCAGTTATATATTGTTAATATCTAATCTTTGACTTTAATAGCCTTGTTCAGTTATACATTCTTGTATTAAGCCTTTATTGATGGAAATTGAATAAGTGTTCTAAAATTCTAAAAACACTGATAAGCTAGTTCCAAACTAAACTTTCCCTAGTGCGGAAATTCTAAATTCAAACTGAGACGAACAACCCTAACATAGGGGATTTTGTACGTGTAACGTTTAGATGTTTGTGCACAATACATGGTACAAAGAGCTGACCCCCCTGGGTACGCTGAGAAGAGTCTGTACAGTCTAATGACTGTTAAGGTTAAGGTAATAATACCTAAACACCGTGGACATAGTTCATGGTCATAAGACCCTCAGATATTAAAAGTTCGAACTTGTTTCTATTTCTATTTGTAGAACAAGTTCATTATTGTTCAACATTCGTTGTTCATTCTTATATGTTATTATTGTTATTCTTTATATCAGTGAGCAATTGTTTGCTCACTCTTGCAATTAACAATGCAGCTAAAGTCAAAAAAGGTGATGAGCCAACTACTAGCAAGGGAAAGGGCAAGATGTCTAAGTGATGAAGAATTAGTTAAAGTTTATTTAAATGCTTGAAGTTATAAGACTTGTTTTAATTTATTATGTTTTCCGCAAACTGATGTAATAATTTAAGGTTAGATTACCTGGGATTGATTATGAGATGATGTAACCTTTTAATAGGAAAGATTATTGTTTAAAGTTATTTAATGTTTTATCCTTTATTATGGGTAGTTAGATGTAATTATTTTGATAGTGAGCACCAAATCCTGTGGGAATGCAGTACCCGGATTTGTGAGTTTCACAGTGTATATGCCATTTGATTCGGCAATACTATATGCATGATTATAAAATTGTCCAAACCAATTGACTTGTGCGGAAATCTTGAAAACTGAGTTGAACAACCCTTATGGTAAGGGGAGTGTATATTGTTGGAAGCCCCAACACACGCGTGAATATTACTGTGTAGTTATGCATAACATAGAGTATTGTAGACTAATCATCTATGGTACTTAATTATTTTGGGTTATCAATTTAATATTGGTAATTCTAGTAGATGTTCAATAGTTATTAGTGACTACTCAGTATAAATTATTTATCCAGTTTGATACGTTGATAGCCTTTGAATTCATATATATTTGTTGATCTATATTGAATTATCGTTTCATATTCAAAGGATTTGATTCAAGAATTGTTGATATTCGTTATTCATGATATTATCCTGAAATCCTGAACTATCTTAGAGATGATACTTCGATATTTCAAGCTCGTGTTATAAAACTCTTTACCTTTGTTGTATATTACTTGTTGGGCAATTTGTGCTCATTCCGTCTTATTTAAAACCTTTTAGTTAAGGCAAAACAGGGAAGCGTCTCTGAAAAAGACAAAGGCAAGGGCAAGGCTACCGACTAGCTTGTTCATTTAAGTTTAAAAGTGTTCGCAGTCGGACTAAGTCTCCCCACCCCGGACCAAGCTTTGCGCACAGGCTCGGCCTAAGACATGGCTCCGCCCAAAAATGTGCGATCCATGGCCACACGGACCAGTTTTTAATTGGCTCTCACACTTGTTGCAGGTGGGGATCGATCCCAGGATGCCCGGGTTTATGGTTCACCCCAGGTCAAAACTTACTGCTGCGCCAAGTGTTATGTTGTATTAAGACTGTCTTTAGACTATGTTTAAGCTTAAATATGATTATGTAATAAGTCTTTATTTGATATTAGTATGTAATCTATTAAATATACTTTGAGAGTTGCTATTCAGTACAAGTTTCTTTCAGCATTATACCTGATATTTCAGCTGGAAGTACTGTTATTTTGAGGTAAGGGATGTTATTTTCTTCGTAAATGATATTATTTTCTTCAATATCATTATGCCGAAATATTGATATGAATTTTATTGTGGAATTTCTACCTTTTTGTGTCGAAGTTACTATTCACGTATACGACACTATTCACGTATACGACACTATTCATAAATACGGCACTATTCATAGAAAAATAAATTTTTCTCTTCTTTATCCAAGATGTCTATTATGGTTACTATCTTTGATTGTATCCATGTTTTAATCTTTATTTTTGAATTCTGCTCCACAATTGATTATTATGAAGTATTTTTGAACTTGGATAAACAGTAGTACGAATCCCTAATATTTGTCCTTTTATCTCACTGAATTCGTTTTCTTTAAGATATTTTTTATCATCCTCAGTTCTAAATGATGATATTACTGAATATCTTTGACCTGTAGTGCAAAGATGAATGTTTAACTGATGAATATCTTTGGCCCGTAGTGCAAAGATGAATAGCTGTTTAGATGAACATGACCAACTAGTGATACAAATGAATATCTTTGGCCTGTAGTGCAAAGATGAATATTTGATTTAAGATGTATATTGATTGATATTACAGGGATAAAATATTGATGATGGACTTTTAAATCTTAAAAGATAGTAGAATTCATTCTCTACTCGACTCTTCTAATGGATTGCTATTTTCGCTGCAGTTGTTGATCTAAAACTTGTTGTCTATTATATTTTATCAGATTTTTCCCTGTTGAAGACTAATTATAATTTGTTGTATATTATCTTAGTTATAATATTCTTTACTGGGCTAGTTGAGCTCACCCTTTTCCTTTTTGGTCCATTTTTCTCAGGAGGCGAGAATATAGCGGGAACTAGTCGGGGTGTCGAGTGATGTTTCCAGTCAGTTGTGTTAGCAGTACTCACTATTTTATAAAATAGTGTTTTAATAATTATAATGAGGACTTATTTGAGTGTGGATATTGTCTAGAAGATAATATTTGTATTTAAACTCACATTTTATGTGTTATCGTATTTTGCACGACAATTGTAGTAATGATGTTGTAGTTGTTTCTGTACCACGTATTTGGCGACTTAGAATAGGTGATGTATACCTATTTTGGGGGCGTCACAGTTCAAGTCCAAGAATGTAATTGTAACCTAATTTAGTGAACATAAAAATGTGTTAGACATATAATGTGATGTTAAAATAGATTCTTAACATGTCAATAAAGTAATTATATGTTTAATTAAATTGTTGAACGCGTAGTTAGCTTGTCGTTCGTAAAGTGTAATATTATGTGAAAACAAGTGTTGTGATTTGATTAGTATAATCATAATCAGAGTCTAGACAAAAGAGAATGAACTTGTGATGCTAGTTATATTATAATTGACTGGTATTGTGAATGTAAATGGTATATAGGATTAAATCGAGGAACATGTATAATTAACATATAACCTACGCACGAGGCAGGTTTCCTAACCCTACTTGTTATCGTTATGCAAGTTTATAAACCTTACCTCTTTACATTGAGCAAATTATAGACTTATATTCTATATCGAGCAAGTTCTTGTTATTTATTGATCAAGTTCAATATGCTATATTAAACGTTATCAATCTTTTAAAGCATGATTCCTATTATACAATACTTATTCCATTGTATACCTCTTGAGTTATTATTCAAATTGAATATCAGTTATTGTTGAACCTTGTAAGACTAGCGAACCCTTATTGATTCGACTAGTCCATAGTTGATGAACGTTCTAAATTTCAGAACCCTTGTTAAGTTTATCCAAACCAAACTTCCTTTAGTGCGGACTGTAATGCCAAACTGAGATGAACAACCCTGTTATAGGAGATTACTTATGCTTTAGTGTTAAGATATTATGCACAATATGGTACTAATATAAAGCCCCCTAATCCGGGTACTTGATGAAAGTAGTATGCACACAAGCCAATCATGTTTGATGATAAAGCATATACTTTGTAACAATCTTATTCATTTATTAATAAAAAGTATTAATTTATTAAAGGCTTTTAATTATCTACATGATGCTGCTTTATAATATATGATAAACCCATAGTTTTAAGCAATGCTTTTAGTATAATGATGATGATCATTCTAATGAGATCTAAATTCTTAAAAAGCTTAAAACTAAAATAGTTCCCAATCGTTGGATTACTAAATTGGGAATTAGTGAATCCGGATAGATTGGTACATTCGTTGCTTGCTCATTGGATGAGGATGATTGATCTCATGATCATTTGTGTGGAGACACTAAAGCAAGTATGCAGGTGCTTATTAGAGAATAAGTTCACTGAACGTGGCTCGCTAAGGAATACCTAATGGAGTTATACTTGCCTGTCAATAGAAATTCTTGTAGTGATAGTAGTACAAGTGATCCTTGGACTTGAGATCATCATAGTATCTTGTGTACGACAAGTTATATTTTGGCTTATTCCTTAAGACCCTTAGGGTATATCAAAGGGTATGCTTGGGTATAATAAGTTGTACATGGAGATAATGTATGATCAATAAAGAATCTACCACTTCTAGTAAAAGAAGAGAAATGTCATATGTGATTCGATATATGAAAACCCAGTAGTCATTGGCCAAGGCAGAATGAAATTAGAAAGGAGTTTCTAATTTGCATTATTTGGAGTTGTGCATTTAAGAGTCGAAATACATATAATTAAATAAAATAAGACTTGACAGTAATTTCATGTCTTATATTTAATTGAGACATTGTATGGTAGAAGGATTGTATTGTACGGTAACTATTAACTCAAAGGTTCTTTTATGATTAATGTTAAAATCTATATTATCTGGAAAGTCGTTGATCGCTAGGGAGGCTTATCCCTATTGTAGAATAAATATTATTTATTTAAATAAATTAATCGTTTAATTTATTTATTTAAATAAGATTAGAATTGTTCTAATTGATTTATTCACAGCCGGTTTAATATGGAGAACCTAAAGAGTCACACCATAAAAGGAATAATAATTATTTAAGAAGTTAATGGCATAATCGTAATAATATGTTAAGTATATTTAATTTAATTTATGGTGATAGAATAAATTAAATAGCTTAATATTTAATTATTATTTAATATTTTAGAAATATTAAATATAAATTAATAAGAGGAGTCTTATTAATATTATTACAATTATTATTATTTTAATTTCTAAAAGAGTTTAGGAATTAATTTAATATAAGTACTCTCATTTATTCCTAATAGGATTAGGAGGAAAAATTAGTTAAAAGAGTTTAATTAATTATCCCTAATAAGATTAGGGAGCTCATTTAATTAAAAGAGTTTAATTAAATAAATAATACCTTATTTTTAATAGGGTTACATGATATCTTTATAAGGGGAGTCTTATATCAGATATCAATATACGCAATTCCAATAGTTGGAGAGTACGTCTATAGAGATAGAAAACTAGGGTTTAGCCAACCACCCTTCTTCTTGAATATTCCTTCTTCCTTGGTGGATCACCTCTAGAGGCCAAACACTTGGGTGACTAACGTTGATCTAAGGAAGGAACCAAACCTCGTGGATTCAAGTTGAACGCGAAAGGATTTGGAGGTGAACTTGTACCTAAGGAAACTCGGATCTTCAAGGGTATGATTCTTGTTCTTCTTCTTTTCGCTTAATTAATAATTGTACATAAAGGATGATCCGGGTATATGGTTTGTAAAATTTTAAAACTCTGATTTTCCATGCTTCCGCTTATTTTGTGCAATTTGATTGCGTTCATGAATATTACAAACCTAGCAGTGGCATCAGAGCCAAACCTTTTCGTGAATTATTAATTATTTTGATTTGATATGTATGTTGATATGTGTTTAGAACAATTTAATTGGGCATAATTTTATTGTATAAAATTAAAAAAAAAATTGTGAAACCAATTTTGAAAAACAGTTTTTTTTTGCTGAATTCGCGAATTGATTTTTTTATTTTATTTTTTTCAAAAGGGTGATCCGTACATTTAAGGGATGTTAATATGGTAATATGATTACGTGGCCCAGGAAAGGTTAATCCTGATTCACGTGGTTAGCATGATAACTTGGAAATTGGAATCATATGTTTTATATAGCATGGTAGCTCTGAAGCATATAACTTGGAATCATACATATATATTTTGATTCCTCGTAAGTTAATGGATTCACGTGGCCCAGAGCATGATGCATAATTTCGTTATTATATATATAAATATAATATGATTCCTGAATTCATGATTTCATATATATATATATATATATATATATATATATATATATATATATATATATATATATATATATATATATAGAGTCCGGATCCAGTCCGGGATCCCGGACTCTATAAAATCCGGACCTTTAATTTTTTATTTTTTTTTGCTTTTTTTTTTTTTTGAAACAACTAAAAAAAAAAAAAAAAAAATTTATGGAATTGAAATTTTTTCATAATAAAGTGTTTTGGGCGTGATTTGGGTACGTATAACAAAATATGGTGGTACAGTCTGTGCAGACTGTACCACCACTTTTTGGTATAGGTATTCAAAACACACCCAAAACATTATATTATGAAAAAATTTCAGTTCCATAAAATATTAAATATTTTTTTTTAGTTGTTTTGAAAAAAAAAAGCAAAAAAAAAAAAAAAAAAAAAGGTCCGGATTTTAGGACCTGTCCGGGAGTCCGGACAGGATCCATTGTGTATATATATATATATATATATATATATATATATATATATATATATAATTTTATAATTAAAATAAAAGTTTGTTTTAATTTTTAAAATTAAATTTCATACTAACTAATTAGAGTTGAAATTGGATTCTATGATAACTAATTGGAGTTAAAATTGGATTTCATGTTTCTTTAAATAAAGGAGTTTATGTGAGGGCCCCGAATCCAGGTCCCAAATCACCTCGGATCCGGTTCGATCATTCTATACAACTATTACTATTTGCGGAATATATAAACATAAATTTTTTATGCAATACATATACTCACTAATCCCCAAGGTCGAGTAACCTTAACTTAATACACATTTCATAATTTTTCTAACATATAACATTATTAACATATAATACTTATACAATTTAGCTGCACACATATCCTAACGCTGGAATTGTCTTTAACCTTTCCTTGTATCCGACACATTCACCTTAATATGTAATGTTTTATCATGATATAGCAAGGGTGAGCATAAGGATTCCCCAACAAGTTTAAATTCAACAATATAATGATATATTATGATTGAAGAGTTTGAATAATAAGCTGGCTATAATTCAACAATATAATTATGAACTAGCAGGAACAAGTTTATGACTGAACAAGTATTATACATGAACAAATATATCTGAAACCAACTGGTAATGAAGGTGATCAGCCTTTCATACCTGACTTATACATGCAATATATACATAGTACAAATTATACATGGCAATCAGCAATGATTAACCATAAGCATATCCGAATGAAACACTCTTAGTAGAGTTAAATAAAACAAACTTGCCTGAACCGTTGATTACCGCAACACAATTTATAACGCTTTATTCGAAGACCTAATATTAGTAATATAGATCTTCAATATTAGAATAATACCATCACAGTATAATACTATTATATATATATATATATATATATATATATATATATATATATAAGCATAGAATAATCTAAACACATAACACATAATCCTATCAATCTATAACACACATAAGACTCGGTATCAAGTCAAACTATTGAAGTCTGAGTTGAACTTGACACAAATCTGACATCCCGATGGTCTAGTCGGATAATTATCGAGTTTAAGTTCAGTTAAACTCTGCCTATACACTTAACAATTATCTCAGATAATTTTAATATCAGTCAAAAATATTTTTCTAAGTCTCATAATAATTTTCACATAATTATTATCATTTATCGTGAATTTTCAATCATTAAACTCGTATTTAAATAAATTAAATACCACATAATTCTTTTATTATTAATATTTATTTATTATCAAATATTAATGAAATACATGTCATAATATTATAATATATTTATAATATCACAAAGTATTTTTAATACTTTAAAATCACCTTTATATGATTTTTAAACCGTTAAATTCATTATCCGATAATTGCTATTAATATTAAAATATTATTATTTTCATGATAAAATATCAAAAGTTATATTGTATAACTTAAAATATTTTTCTAACACTTAAATCATTTTTATATGATTTTTAAATCATTAATTCTATTTTTCCTTAATTTATTTAATATATTCATTAAATAAACTAAGTACCATTAATAATAATTTATTAATAAATTTCATCACAAAATATTAAAAGTTACTTAAAATATTTTCTAATACCATAATATAATTTTTCATGATTTTTCATGTAATAAAATTATTTTTAAATAATTTATTTAATATTATAATTAAATAAATTAAATACCATTTATATTCTAAAAATATTAAATATTTATGAAATATACTCAAAATACTTAAAAACTATTTTTCGGACTTTAAAATAATTTTTCAGAATTTATTATATATTTTTAATAATTAAAAACTATTTATTTCTATTTATTTAATTAATTATTTATTTTTCTAAAACTAACTGTCGCTAAAGGGGCCATAGGCGACGAATCCGTCGCTAATGCTGTTCTTCGCGTGTTCTTGAGCCTTGCCCAGAAAACATGTCAGTCACCGAGGTAGGAGGTGTGACCGAGTTTTATTCAGTGCTCGTTTCGATTTCTGTGTTGGCTAAGACATTAAACTTGTAGTATTTATGTACTACTACAATTATATACCATTATCTAAGTCATTACGCATCACATTTGTAAGATCCAAGCCTGCGAAGATGTTGTCAAAGACTTACTGGGATTTCTGGGTTTCCTAGATTCCTAGTCAGTTTCGAGTGACCACTTTGTGGCTCACAAATTTTATGGTTCTGTTCATTAAATGGTTGAAATCTAAGTTCATAAATGTAGTTATTGTGTCAAGGAACAACAACCAATCCACTGATCAACTTAAAAACATCATAACAGTACGATTTATGTCGCTCAAAGTAAGGGTCATGGACTGTTCTTGAGAAATCTAGGTTTCCCAGATTTTGCCAAAAGCTGGTGGTCAACGAGGTTTTAACCGGGATTATCTTTGATCCTGCTATGGATTTGGTTGTACTAAGGACTTGAATATGTAGTGAACATGACAGGCTACACAGATCAAACAACAACTTGGCCAAAACACAAGTCAGACGCAAGATCAGAGGCTATCACAATGCATGTCAGACTTTCTGGGTTCCTAGGTTTTCCCAGATTTTCAGAAGTCGTGCTTGGTCAACGACCTTTGACCACATATATCTTTCGATCTACACATGATCTGGACTTGATTCAAGTTCCAGATCAAAGTCCTTACAACATACTACAAGTACAAACTCTTAAAACACATAAAACATTAACAAGAAATGATCTATAGGCCCTGACATATGGCTGTCAGGCCAAAAATTTCTAGTTTTCCAGATTTTTCAAAACAACATTTTCGTGCACTTTAATGTTATTGATCCTTGATCTATCAACCCAGATCACAAAAAAACACATTATTACATAACTTTAAACAGTCAATTACAACATCTAACATCAAATCCTAAAATTTTTATAAAGCTATGGTTTATACCTTTATGCTTGATTTCTTGAATCTGATTCTTTGATGCTGATCATGGAATGTCAAGACATGATATTAGCTTATCATATCTCACTTTCTCACTCTATATTTCCAAATTTTTGAGAGAGAGGGTCTTGAGAGAAATGAAAAATAAAGTTAGCCTTTTCTCTTTCTTTAATCTATATATATAAAATGATAAAATGCACTTGGTTGTGTGGAATGGCTGAGCTAGCTGCTGGAAATTAGACAATAAGTCATAAGCTAGGCTAGGGTTCGGTCACAAACCCACAACTAGGACAAACTATGCAAGTTAACTAAATAAAGAATGAAAAAGGGCAAAATGGTCTTTTCGTAATTAATTTTAATGACATTCTAGTAAATGACCAAACCCTTAGGGTTTGGGTTTGGGTTTAGGCTTTGAACTATTTTAAGGATTAGGGTTTAACCCTTAACTTTGCAATTAAATTTTCTAAAATTTTCAAATTAGGTTTTCAAAAAAATAGAAAATTAATATTTCTAAATTATAATTTGAATTTTCTAATTATATTAAAATTTCTTAATCACTAATTAAATCTTGCTAATTAGGATTAGTATTTCCTAATTATAATCTCTAACTACGCAATTAGGGTCAATATCACAGATTAGGGTTTACAACCCAAAATTAGGGTTCCTAATAGAAAAATTAATTTTTTTAAAATAGAAATTAAATTTTCGTAATTAGATTAGGGTTTTCTAATTACTTACAACTATAAAATTAGGATTAATATTTCCTAATTAACATTAAATAACTAAATTAACACTTAGTTTTTTCCGAATGATAAAATTAGGGTTTCTAACCCAGAAATTAGGGTTTTCAAAAATGTGAAATTTGGGTTTGCTAATAATTAAGCTTTTCCCTAATTAATATTATAATAAATAACACTTATGCAATATAATAATCATTTAAATTCTCAGATTAGGGTTTCATGCACCGAATTAGGGTTTTAGAATCTCAGAATTGAAATTAGGGTTTCCAGAACCGGTTTTAGGGTTTCTTATTAAACACTAGGGTTTTCTAACCGAACGTTGACGTTCTTAATATATACTTAGGGTTTGTTACAGATATCAATTATCTGGTCAACCCTTGACCCGTAACCACATATTGTACACATATACACAGAACATATTTACGTATTTCTTAATCTTGAATAATTCACCTAAATTATTCACAGAATTTTGAAATCCTCAAAATTCCATTTTAAAAATATCACACGCATACACTATTTTTCTGTCTAGGTTCTAATTTTGAACCTTAAATAAATAAATAAAAATTTTAAAAATATTCAAAATTCTCGGGTTGTCACATTCACCCCTTCTTCTAAAAATTTCGTCCCCGAAATTTACCTTACACCATACTCCATACACCATACTGCTTACACCATTCACACACATTATCACATGCTACCCAATATATCTCTCACAAGAGTAAAAATTTTCAAATTGTGCTGAGGGGTCATATAGACCATGAACTACTGAGGTTTATAGGTATTACTACATGCTACCTATTTCAATTAAGAAAAAGGTATTCTACCTCGTACAAAGGTTAACAGTATGTTTACAATCACAAAGAAGGTAAACTACCAATGCGGGTACTTTAGATGATCAATCTATTGTACCTTAGTAATCGGAACGACTATATACGTTCTTAGATTGGAATATTTTTTCCAATTAGTATATCCCCATTTTCAAGGTTGTTCACCTTAGACTTATCATAGGATTCCGCACCAAAACAATTTGGGTCAGGGAAATTTATTTCAATGAACACTTAGAGTTTTCATAACATTAGTCTAGCTGAATCGAATAGCATAGACTTATATCAATAATTCAATTCAATCGAATTATTTAAGTGTAGCCAAACCCCGTTGGCAAATTAAACTTTTGAAAACATTTTCGAGAATGACGTCATGATGCCGTACTGTATTAACAGTCCGTTTGAGGATGCCGTCATTATATGAATTTGTCATAACACATCATACAATAGTGGAACATTGATTTTCAGATCGAATTCGCACTAAGTATTCCTGTATTTACAGCTCCATCACCTTTTTATCATCTCTGCACCAGGTTACATGGTACATGAGTGATAAATAAAATATATTTTGATATTTCAAATCATTTGTGTCTAGCTAAAATAAGTAGCATAGACTAGACTTTAAACCGTTTCAAAAATGATTACGAGTCTACATATTTTATTTTAAAGGCACATAGTGCGTATTTAGCTTGATGTCAAAATTTCGAAGTCTAGCATAGCTAGGAGTTTTGGAAAACTTATTTCATCACTAGTAATCATTTGCTTAACAATCTATCTGTTCCTATTATCCTCAATATTCTGTTTACACACAACTATACCCAGTTCGTCAAACCACACTTATGAGTTCATTTACTTGCCACAATCATATGAGTTTAAGAACTTGTCCAAGTTAGACATTTGGCGTCCATTCGCTGAGGGGTTCATAAACCTTTCATATAACTATGAATTAAGAATGTCACATAAGTATGAGTTTTAAGAACTCGTACTTAACCTTATATCCTCTACATATGATCTATCTATTTGTTATACACATGAGAAAGGAATCACCCTCTTAACATGCATATAGCAAATAGCGCGACACAACATTTCAATGATTATCATTGCCAGAAACTAAGTAGTTTTTACACCAAGTACAATTCCCCGCCCATACAAGGAATCATACAACTCAGCTGCCGACATGAGTCCTCAATTGAATTCCCCACCTAACACTAACACCCTTCTCAATACGAATTTCATTTAATCCGTATTCATAATCCATAACTCTTTTATGAGTTTTCATAGTACAATTTCATAGTACAACTGCCACACAGCAAACTTTGATATAACTTTTCAATCATTAGATTGACTCTTCTTTCTGTTATCACCTTATCAGATCACGGGGTGATCGCATCGTATATATTATGATTCATTTCTATATCTTGATCGTTTTGTTTTACGATCTTCTATCATTGTACTTTTAGTCTTTTAGACTCTATCTATTTCTCACTACTATTCAACTTTTATTATCAGAGTTAGGGAACTCTGTATCTTATAACTGGCCGAGATTCATCTTTGAATCTTACCGACCCAACTAACTCTATGTGAGTTATATCTTATCCTAATCACTGCGGTTATTAGTCTCAGGTATTCCTACCTAAGCTTCATAACCAACAGCTCTGATACCAACTGTGAGGGCCCCGAATCCATGTCCCAAATCACCTCGGATCCGGTTCGATCATTTTATACAACTATTACTATTTGCGAAAGATATAAACATAAATTGTTTATACAATACATATACTCACTATTCCCCAAGGTCGAGTAACCTTAACTTAATACACATTTCATAACTTTTCTAACATATAACATTATTAACATACAATACTTATACAATTTAGCTGCACACATATCCTAACGCTGGAACTGTCTTTAACCTTTCCTTGTATCCGACGCATTCGCCTTAATCTGCAATGTTTTATCATGATATAGCAAGGGTGAGCATAAAATTCATACATTTCATTAATATGTCATTCAATTATTATTTTATTTTGGTTCGTCACATTTAATGTATTTTTTTGTAGTGATATTAATGAGGGAAATTGATGGGCATGGTGTTTATATAATCTATTTTCTTGTAATGTTTAATAAAATAGTTAATGATGACGACACATTAAAATCGAGTGCGAGACATGATTTACAAAAATAATCAATTGACATAATAAATCTGCTGATATTATGAGACCTTTTTTGTTAATTATGAGTGAAATAAAATGAGTATTCTAAAGTTAAAATTTTGAAATGATGAAATTAGATGAAATAATTTGACTATATTAGGATTTTTAACCGAAAATACATAAAGGCTGAATTTTGCATAATTAATACATCTTGAAGGGAGGGTTTTGTAAAAATATAAGTTAAATGATGAGTTTTGCAAAAATGGTACAAACTAGAGCGTACATTTGCATTTTAGTCTCATTATGTCAGTCTCCCCCTTACATATGGATCTAACAGGCGAAGCTCTCTCTCTTTGGCCGGCGACCGGCGACGAGCAGACTTATGTCAGCTTCCCCTTGCATATGGATCTAAAAAGCGAAGCTCTCTCTCTTTAACTGCAGACGAGGCTACCGGCGACGAGCAGTGGCTCGATCTGGCCTCTGTGACTGGCGCTCGCTGGCTGCCCCCCTCCCGCCCCCGCCACCGCCCCTGCCCACCGCCCCTAATTCCGCCTGGGCCGCCGATCTACCGGGGTCATATGCCCCCCCTAGTTCCGCCTATGGCAGGCATTAAGTACATATAATCAACAGATAGATTCGGTGCTAAAATATGAATATATACAGCAAGCAAGTTCACATTATAAGCAATAAAGTAATAGTAGAAACTACTATCAATTCCAAGTTGGTTCACAGCACTAACAAATTGCTGATGGAGCTCCACTGACCACACTACATGTGGCTTCTTTGATGCAGTGGGGTCATCATTTTCTAATTCACCATCATCTTCTTCTTTAATATAGCTCCTCTTTTTTTGGGTTTTTAATATTCCTTCTGATCCTTCATTAATAGAAGAAGCATATTCTGCATCATCACTTCCTCGTTTATGCCGATCATTGTCATCCAAGCTGCCTGAATTTTCGTGTTCTTTAGTTTCATTCCACTTTTTCCTCACAACATGCTGCCATATGTTTTTTAACTCTTCCTCACGTATAGGCTTGATTAAGTAATCACAAGCCCCATGTCTGATTCCCCTCATAACAGCACCGGTCCTTCCATAGTGGGAACAACACTTGATAATGGACCTTACTGGGAACACTTCTCTCACTAACATAGGATTAGAAAATCTACTTCATATTCTGAGTAAGCTAACTGTTGGGTCATGATATTTCTCATATTGGGCCTTATGGATTGGGCTTAATTATCCAATTAGTCTATTGGGTCTCCCCTATTGGGTCTTGAAGATTGGGCCTAATTTTCACATTATATCTCCATAATATTGGGCCGGGTCAATGGATTGGTCCATTAGATCTTTTAATATCGAAGTCTTTGACTTGCAATGATGAAAGGAGGTGACTATTGACCAAAAGTCTGAAAATCATTAATGTGGATGGAATTTTATCCGGCCGGCGACATGCACAGTGGGAAAAAGGTGACAACCTGCACACATCCGGCTGAGACCATAGAGGAGTGGGTGGGGGGGAGCTGTGTCAGATTAGGGTTGGTGGCACAAAAAACCGAACATGAAAGTATAGCCTAGCAAGGGAGTCTCCTAACAGGAGGTACGCATACACACAACCCATAATTTTTATCTCTCTAGAGACACTAGATATTTTATCCTCCATTGTTAAACCTTGAACGGCCTGTACTAACTCTCACGCCTGAGTTATCCCCCGACGGTCCAGCCGTCAAGCTTTTGGTGTTGACTGTGTTTACTGTGCAGGATTAGGGCGTCTTACGTGATTGGGACGTCACCAAAGATCTTGGCATTAACATTGGCGCTAGAAGGAGGGCTGAGTTCTAGTGTCCTAAGTATTTTTCAATCACACATTGTGGTCGTTCTACGTCGGTATTTATGGGGAAGAATAGAACACCTACGCCTGAAGGGCAGCCGAGGGCTGCCAGTGAATCAATACCGCGAGTGTCTGTCAAGGATCGTTTGGGACCCGCACTAAGTGTTCATGCCAGCACAGCGTCCAAACGGTCGCATGGAAATTCTCGTCCGAGGGCTGTGAGCAAAGCTAAGAGAAAGCTAGTTTTCACGGCAGAGAAAGGGTCTGGTCATGGTCGAAAACGAGTAGAAGGCACCTCGCCTAGAACTCGATACCGGGGTGACCAGGACGAAAAGGCCTCCCGGTTGG
Organism: Panax notoginseng; assembly: GCA_016801055.1. Taxonomy (NCBI): domain Eukaryota; kingdom Viridiplantae; phylum Streptophyta; class Magnoliopsida; order Apiales; family Araliaceae; genus Panax; species Panax notoginseng. Next base: position 139,654,516 of record CM029018.1, read on the forward strand.
CTAAGATGGCAGACGAAGCAGATAGGGCCATGGAGGCACTTGTGAAGCAACGACAGGATATAGCTGAGCAGATGTCCCGAATGGCAGAGTTGAGGGACGAAGCGTCCAGCTATGTCCAATCCGAAGAGCGTGAGCATCGGAGTGGAAAAGAACCTGCCCATTCAGGGAGTGAGTCTCGGGGCCAGCCTCGAGAAAGAAGAAGATCAAGAAGCCCTACCCCTAAAAGATCGAATAGGGTACACCACCCTATAGATTCTAAGGAACAAGGTCGAAGTGAACGAAGGGGCCGATCCAGGGAGTGTACCCCGGAGAATACGAAGAAGGCGCTCGTTGTTGCGCATTCTCACTATAGCCACAGGACCTAAAAACGAAGTAGATTTAGGGGCCATACACCAGAAAGCCCACCGGGGGCACGACGCTCTGTCGACCATCATCATCGTAAAAGTCCCTTGGGAGTTAGGGGTTCCATGCCAAGAGACCGATCTACTCGGAAGAGGAGAGATTCCCTAGAGAAAGAAGCGTCATCTCAACCAGAAGGAGTAGATTATTTGGTCAAGGAATTGAAGGAGCTTCGGAAACAGTTAGCTGAGGTTCAACAGGTGAAGGATACTCCGGGAAAGAAAGCGTCCCCATTTTCCTCGGATATCCTTAAAGAGAAGACAGACACCACCAACAAGTTGCCTCATATGGAGAGTTACGACGGATCCGGAGATCCATATGACCATAGCCAGGCATTTGATCGACTGATGGATTATTACGATTTTACCGATGCGGCCAAATGCCATACGTTCGTCACAACCCTGAGGAAGGACGCGAGGCAGTGGATGGGAACTTTGCCGGCCGATTCGGTGTCGTCATGGTCCGAGCTATGTGACAAATTTCATGCTCGTTTTGGGAGCAACCGAAAAAGAGGGAAGCCCACAGGTTCTTTAGCACAGGTCAGACAGTTCACCGATGAGTCCTTGAGTCAGTATGTGAAAAGGTTCAGGGAAGCAGTTGGTCAAGTGTCGGACCTCAATGATCTGCAGGTTGTAGGTTTGTTTCAGAATGGTTTGGATCTGGTAAAGTCTGAAAAGTTGGTGAAGAAACTGATGTTTCACCACCCGAAGAGTTTGGCAGAAGCCTTTGACAAGGCAGAAGGTTACATAGTAGTGGAAGAGGCCATGAATAGCCTAAAGCGATCTTCTTCGGATCGGATAAAGGGGGCCGACCTTCCCAAAATCGAAGGTGATCAGAGGAAGACGGGAGGGTATAGCGATCGGCCAGAAGGCAGTTCGAAGAAGTACAACAACTCATGGCGACAAGGAAGTAGTCGTCCACCAGCGTCCGCCCCGAAGGTGAATAAGGTTTACACTAAACTGAATACGGATAGGTCGGTGATTTTGGACCAGATCAGGAACCAGCCATTCTTCGAGCCACCTCGTTGATAATTACAGGACAGGACAGGGCAACTCTCGGAAGTATTATGACTATCATCAAGCCGCGGGTCATGACACTAATGAGTGTTGCAATCTGAAGGACTTCATGGAGAAGAAGATTCAAAGCGGTTTGCTGGTTCAGTATGTGGCCGGGAGGGACCAACAAGATCAGCAGAATGCCGACCGTACTGTTCAGACGGTTCAAATGGTTCCACCCGTCCAAAATGCTCCGACACCACCGCCAAGGCACGTCGTTGATGTAATAACCGGTGGGACAGTAGGGAAGTTAGTGGGGAAGAAGAGAAGAGGATATTTGGATTCGGTCATGTCTGTGGCGGGTGCTCCCCCGAAGACCGACAGAGCATTTCCCGGAACTGTTATCTCTTTTACCGATGCAGATTATCTTTCGGAACCCATCGAGCCACATGAAGGAGCGTTAGTGATCACTGCACAAGTGGGTTCGATGGATGTGAAACGAATGATGATAGACAACGGGTCTTCTGTGGATATTCTGTATGCCCATACTTATCATAGGATGCATCTCGATGGGCGAAAGATGGAGGTCGGGCAGGAGGCTCCTTTGTACGGTTTTAGCAACGATCCAGTCAGAGTTGCAGGCACTATTGAACTCCCAGTGGTCTTCGGCACAGCTCCTCAGCAGGTAGAAATAACATGTAAATTTTATGTTGCGCATGTAGATTCGGCTTACAACGTCATACTGGGAAGACCTACCTTGATGGCTCTCCAAGCAGTGACTTTCATCCCTCATTTTAAAATCAATTTCCCTACAGCACATGGAGTGGGAGAGGTAGCAGGGGATTTGGATCTGGCCCGACGCTGTTATCGGAATGCTATCATTTCCTCAGGAGTAGGGGTCAGCAAGCAGAAGCAAACCATGGCAATTGAGATCGAGCCCTTTATTGAAAGCAGTTCGGAGCCATTGGTTATTCCCACAAGAGAGACAGAAGAGATCGAGCTGGACCTTGGAAAGAAAGACAAGACAATGAAGTTCAGGTTTACCGAAACCTCTTCGGACAAATCTTATGGAACTTCTTTGCTGTTATGCGGATATCTTCGCATGGGAGCCACAGGACATGCCCGGGATTAGTCGAAAGATTGCCGAGCATCGGCTGGATGTGGATCCATCAAAGAAGTCGGTTCGACAGAAAAGGCGGATCTTTGCACCTGAACATCAAAGGATCATTGATGAAGAGATCGCGAAGCTGATAGCTGCTGACTTCATCTTCGAGATAGACTATCCGGAGTGGATGGCAAATGTAGTGCTGGTATAGAAGCAGAATGGAAAATGGCGGGTTTGCATCGACTACACCGACCTGAATAAAGCTTGTCCGAAGGACTTCTATCCTTTACCCCATATTGACCAACTTATTGACGCGACTTCGGGGTATGCACTACTAAGCTTTATGGATGCTTTTTTAGGTTATCACCAAATTTTCATGTGCGAGGAGGACATTCCAAAGACAGCATTCATCACACATCATTCGGTGTACGCCTATAAGAAGATGACCTTCGGCCTGATTAATGCTGGAGCCACCTACCAGAGAATGATAAATTTTATCTTCCAGAAGCAGCTGGGAAGGAACATGGAGGTGTATGTAGATGATATGATCTTGAAGAGCACGACGACTCAGAAGCATTTAGATGATCTGGAGGAATGCTTTCAGACAGTCCGCCATCGCAAGTTGAGGCTCAATCCTACAAAGTGTACCTTCGGACTCGGTGCAGGGAAATTCCTGGGTTATCTGGTCAGTCAGAGGGGCATTGAAGCCAATCCGGAGAAGATTCAGGCTATTCTAGACATGAAGACTCCTCAGTCGTTCAAAGACGTTCAACGTCTGACCAGTAGGATTGCAGCTTTAAGGAGGTTCATGTCCAAATCTGCAAAGAGATGTTTACCATTCTTCAACACACTGAAGGGACCGAAAAATGCGAAGACATTCCAATGGACTTCGGAGTGTGAAGACGCCTTCCAAGGCATAAAGACATATCTGTCTTCGGCTCCTCTACTGGTGAAGCCTACCCCAGCAGAGACTTTATATTTATATCTGGCGGCTAGTTCGTTGGCAGTTGGAGCAGTACTGGTTCGGGAGGTCAGTGGGAAGCAGCATCCAGTCTATTATGTCAGCCATGTCCTAAGAGATGCTGAAACCAGGTACCCCAATATAGAAAAATTTGTCTTTGCTTTAATAATTGCCAGTCGGAAGCTTCGGCAGTATTTTCAAGGTCGGCTCCTAGTCGTTTACACGGATCAACCATTGAAGAAGGTAATGGGTAAGCCGGAGGTTTCGGGGAGATTAGCAACATGGACTATGGAGTTGTCCCAATTTTTCATTGAATATCATCCCTGAACGGCTATCAAGGGTCAAGCCTTGGCTGATTTTATGGTGGATTGTACATTCACCGAAGTAGATGCTGAGCTGTCAGAAGCAGAGACATCCGATCGAGCAGTTGCAGTTCTTCAACACGGTCAGAGTGCATGGACGTTGTATGTAGATGGGTCTTCTACGGTGAATGTTAGTGGGGCAGGGATTATCTTGACAAGCCCAGAGGGATTCAAGGTGCAACAAGCCATCAGGTTTGGATTCAGAGCAACGAACAACGAGGCCGAGTATGAAGCAGTACTAGCAGGAGTCCGGCTGGCAAAGAGTCTAGAAGTTCAGAAGCTGATTATTTACAGCGATTCTCAACTGGTCGTCAAACAATTATCGGGAGATTATGAAGCTCGTGGGACCAGGATGATCAAGTATTTGGCAGAGTTGAAGGATCGGCTTCAGTATTTCGTCTCTTATGAATTTCAGTGCATAGAGCGCAACGACAATTCCATTGCCGATGCATTATCAAAGTTAGCCACTACGGATGCCGTCGTTTTCAATGGGTCAGTCTACTTAGAGGTTTTGCAGCAACCGAGTATTCAATACGAAGCAGTAATGTGTATCGAGCGGTCTAACTGCTGGATGACTCCCTACATCAAGTATTTGGCAGATGGCGTTCTTCCTTCGGATCAGATGCTTGCAAAGAAGATCAAGTATAAGAGTGCGAACTCGTCCTTATTGATGAGGATCTTTATCGAAGGACATTTTCGTCACCATTATTGAGATGTTTGGTTCCGTCTGAAGCTGAGTATGCCCTTCGGGAGGTTCATGAAGGCATCTGCGGCGATCACATAGCTGCTAAATCACTGGCATACAAAGTTCTTCGACAGGGGTACTACTGGCCAACGATCTTCAAGGAAGCTACTGAGTATGTGAAGAAGTGTGACAAGTGTCAGCTCAATAGTCCGATCCCACATCAGCCACCAGAAGAGCTATACTCGATCTTATCTCCTATACCCTTCACTATCTGGGGGGTAGATATATTGGGTCCGTTGCCGAAAACTAAAGGGCAGGTCAATTTCATCATAGTTGCTATCGATTACATGACCAAATGGGTAGAGGCGAAGCCGCTTCGGTTGATAACGGAATAAGAGTGTTTGAAGTTTATGAAAGAATCCGTAGTGTTTCGCTTCGGGATTTCTAAAGTGGTGATATCGGACAACGGACGCCAATTAGTGGGATCGAAATTTGAAAGATTTCTGAAAGAGTTGGGGGTTCAGCACAGGAAGACTTCAGTGGCTCATCCACAGTCGAATGGGCAAGTTGAAGTGACAAACAGGACACTGCTGAACGGGATCAAGCGCAGACTGGACGAAGCTAAAGGAAGATGGCCAGAGGAGCTGCTCAGTGTGCTATGGGCGTATCGGACCACATCGAGGACTACCACAGGGGATTCACCTTTTCGATTGGCCTATGGTACTGATACCTTAGTCCCAGTCAAAATTGGATCTCCAAGTCTTCGGGTCAGTCAATTCAAAGAAATCTACAACGACGAAAGACTGAAGGCTAACCTGGATCTGTTAGAAGAAGTCAGAGAAGTGGCTTTGGTCAAACTGACAGCTTATCAACGAAGAGTAGCTAAGCATTACAACAAGGGAGTCAAGCTTCGCAGATTTGAAGTAGGGGACTTTGTCCTCAGAGAAGCCGAAGCATCTACGCCTCATAACACGGGAAAGTTGATGCCGAACTGGAAAGGGCCGTATGAGGTGGTTGACGTACCAAAGCCAGGAACTTATAGATTAAAGGCATTACATGGGTCCGAAATCAAGAATACTTGGCACCCTGGAAGGCTTCAGAAATATTTCCAGTAGAGATCGAGTCAGTTTACCAGAAGTCTGTATATGGTTGTTTAAAATCAATAAAATTCACTTTTTCACGACTGATGTTCTTCCTATTTGGCACTAAGTTCACAACGAAGTAAGGAGGTATGGTCGGACTCGCTGGTCATTCGATGGCAGCCTATTTATTCGTTACCCCGTGTGGTAGTCGAATCCTATGGTCCTTTTAATATTATTTTTACCGAGGGTGGTAAAGCAATGGGCACCGAAGTAAGGAGGTATGGTCGGACTCGCTGGCCATTCGATGGCAGCCTATTTATTCGTTACCCCGTGTGGTAGTCGAATCCTATGGTCCTTTTAATATTATTTTTACCGAGGGTGGTAAAGCAATGGGCACCGAAGTAAGGAGGTATGGTCGGACTCGCTGGCCATTCGATGGCAGCCTATTTATTCGTTACCCCGTGTGGTAGTCGAATCCTATGGTCCTTTTAAAATGTCTCTACCCCGAGTGGTAAGCAAAATGTCCCTATATACTTGTTCTACCCCGAGTGGTAAACAAGATCTTGATGGTGCAAAGAGGATTAGCCGAATTCACCTTACACATGACCGATCTCATACTTCGGTAACGACAAATATACATCACTTTGTTTTATGCAAGTGTTGAGTTCGGTTCAGTTCATTTAATTCAGTTTATTTCATTCTTTAACTTAACTGTTATATGACTTATCTGATTCACTATCTAAGTTAAGTTCATACAGATTAATTGATGCTGAATAATTGACAAGAAACGAATCAAAGCAGAAGTCATAATCAAACATAAATGATGATTCATTGATAAATTCAAACATTCATCCATCTATTCAGTCCTAACATTAAACTATTACACAAAGTAAAAAAAAATTACTTGATAAAGTTCTTCAAAATAACCTCAAAAAAAAAAGACAGATAATTCTCACAAGTCATTAAAATGTCAGAAGAAAGCAAAAAGGACATTCAAGCACCGCCTTCACCATCGGAGTCGATCAGAGCTGGATTTAGCTGAGCAGTAGCCAATTTTTCCTTACCATGCTCCCGGCAATCTTCATATCCTTCGTAGTATACTTTCAAAATTTCTGCACCAAGCTCGTCAGACGCACGATAGTCCACCTGTATCTGCTTACGCAGCTCTTCGGTCAAAGGAGGATCTCGTTCTTCAAGCACTTTGATCTTACTTCAAAGTTTATGGCGTTTCGCCCTATGTGTCTTCCTATCAACCCGAGCCTTCGTCTGAACTTCACCAAGTAGTATTGACAGGTTTTGATTAGCTACAACAAGCTCCTCATTGGTGTTCTTCAACGCTTCGGTCTCTGCAACAAAGCTGACATTCATGTTGGCCAATTTCTGTTCATTGGCTTTCGACGTCTTCAGCTTTTCTCTGATCAAGCTCAGCACATCTAGGTATCCCTCAGATCCCCCTTGGTTTGGGTCAATTCCCTCTGAAGGCCTTCATTGACATGAAGAGTGGCTTCATGCTCACCTCTCTCCCGTGTCAAGGTAGCCTTCAACAGGTTATTCTCCCTTCGCAGGGTCTCCTCATCGGATTCGGCATTTATATGTCTGGGACGTAAACGTCCGAAGACTGCGTTTGCCTACACATATGCGACAGTATCCAGTCAATTTCAGATATTTAAACGAGAAAAGAAATATTTAACCAAGAAAACTGCAACTTACCTTTTCCAAATAGCTCATGCCTTCATCCAGAAAGTTCCCGTTTGTATGGTCATCGAATCGACGATTGTCGGTTTCCTGGACAAATGCATCAAAGAGCCGGAAGGGAAAGTTGGCATTGAACCGAGGCCATAAAGTTGGTGCTCCAGTAGCCTCACTATGGAAATTTTGCGACAAAGGCCTTGGGGGGGAAGGCATAGGTTGATCACGAGGAGGAGAGGGATCCGTATATATATTTTCTGGGGAGGGAGATCGAGCTGGGAACAGGACGCTGTCAGAAGGTTGCTTTCTCTTTCGAGATGGTGTTACAGCGGGTTCAGTTCGCTCTTCCTCAGTAATGGTTCGAGTCTCCATTTCGGTTATTGAGGGGAGAACACTCGAAGAAGGTACCCTAAGCTCGTCGGAGGTTAAGGGGGTAACTTGGGTTTTCAACTTCTTAATCCGAATAAGTTGCCTTCGATCGCCTACAGGTAGATCTAACAGACTTTTTCGGGCTGGCAAAGTCAAGTCGATAATTGGCGGAATTGGGCCGACGACTGGTGGCGTTGGATCGACAATTGGTGGTATCGGATCAATAGCTGAGGGTGTTGGATTGACAGTTGGTTCAGTTTTAGAAAGGGCTTCGAAGTCAGATGAGATAAAAATTGGTCGAGGTCCTCGGGTGGCTCTTTTCTTTCGACGAGGTCGAAGGACTTCTTCCGGGATAATAGGTTCATCATCCGCGGGTGCTTGGGTTAGGGGTTCAGTAATGTGAGTTTCAACAGTTGGTATTTCAGTGGGGGGGCTTGAACTTGGAAGAGGCTTCCGGATGTGGAGGGTCGGCATCGACCTCTGCATTTTTTCCGGCTATGTTACCTTCGGAAGGGACTTCCTGTTGGGAGGATTCGGCAGTAACTTCTACGAACTTCCCAGCTAGAAAATCCTCCAACTCCTTCACCTCCGAAGACGATGGTTTGATCAAACTTACTGCAAAAGATTAACAGTTTTACATCAAAATCGATACCACAGCAATTTTCAAAATATTGATAAAATAAATCCATACTTACATTTGTGGTCGTATAACCATGCTTGCTTAGAAAGAAGTCCGTATTTCTACTCTTCCTTCGGGAAATTGTCAAATAGGTTTATCATTTCGACCTCGCGTTCTTCGAAAATGTCTCCAAAATCGGCAGAAATCTTCTCGTCAGTGGCCCAGTTCGGTAAGGAGGAAATCTCAGGTCCCTTGACATAAAACCATTTTTCATGCCACTCCCTATTGCTCGAAGGAGTGTTCACCAACGAGCGTCTTTCAAATTTCTCTCCTGTCCTCGATGCCTGCTTACTTATAACTTTGAATCCTTTTTCGCGAGATTGACTGATTTTATAAACAGTAAAAAAGAAGTCAAGAGTTGGCTCGATTCCGACTTTATGACAGAACGCAATGAAGGCCAGAATGTGAATATAAGAATTTGGTGCTAATTGGGCAAACCCAACGCCAATGAACCCTAGAATGGTCATCAAAAACGGGTGTAAGGGGAACCTAATTCCTTTCTCGAGAATCGTCACTGAGACAGCCGTCCACCCTTCAGGCCTTTGATACATTCTTTCCTCAGACCTAGGAACTCTTACCAGATGAGTATCCGGAATATGACATCGATCTCGGAGCTTTCGTAATTCAATTTCGGTGACAGTAGATGCAGTATTCGCATGGATAAACATCTCCTTGCTCATAAAGAATTCAGAAGGAGTGGGCCGGGGTTTCGGAAGTACTTTCTTCTTGTTAGGGGCAGCGGTTGGGGGATTGGAACTCGAGGCCTCTACATGGGGGTTAGGTTGAACAGTTGTGAGAGGGATTGCTCTGATTGGAGAAGTCTGGTTTTTATTAATGACCACCATTGTTGACGATTTGCAGGGAAGACAAGAAAAGCTCTGGAAGGAAGAAGGGAGTTTGAGGGTCCGAAATTCAAATCGGCAGGTAAAACTGTCAAAATTGGTAAAGTTTACTTTTTATGTTGACGGTTACACGAATTACGAAGGCGGCACATTTAATTTCTGGCAATGATAAGAATTCGAATGGGGAGCGTCCGGGTTAATCCTTAGATATTTTATCAGATTGGGCCTCTCGTTTAGACTTCCAGTTTTCAGCCCATCTTTTTCAAATTTAATCCTTAACTGTTTGGGCCTTTTACGTTGGACATCCGGACATCCTCTGCTTTATCTTATGGACCAAATCGGGTATGTCTTAGTTACCCCTTATCATGGACCATTTATAGTTTTCTATTAAAAAATTCTGTTTAATAAAAAATTAGGGGGCAATGTTGGGTCATGATATTTCTCATATTGGGCCTTATGGATTGGGCTTAATTATCCAATTAGTCTATTGGGTCTCCCCTATTTGGTCTTGAAGATTGGGCCTAATTTTCACATTATATCTCCTTAATATTGGGCCGGGTCAATGGATTGGTCCATTAGATCTTTTAATATCTAAGTCTTTGACTTGCAATGATGAAAGGAGGTGACTATTGACCAAAAGTCTGAAAATCATTAATGTGGATGGAATTTTATCCGGCCGACGGCATGCACAGTGGGGAAAAGGTGACAACCTGCACACATCCGGCTGAGACCATAAAGGAGTGGGGGAGGGAGCTGTGTCAGATTAGGGTTGGTGGCACAAAAAATCGAGCATGAAAGTATAGCCTAGCAAGGGAGTCTCCTAACAGGAGGTACGCATACACACAACCCATAATTTTTATCTCTCTAGAGACACTAGATATTTTATCCTCCATTGTTAAACCTTGAACGGCCTGTACTGACTCTCACGCCTGAGCTATCCCTCGACGGTCCAGCCGTCAAGCTTTTGGTGTTGACTGTGTTTACTGTGCAGGATTAGGGCGTCTTACGTGATTGGGACGTCACCGAAGATCTTGGCGTTAACACTAACAATGAAAACATTTTAAGTAATATCTTTTATGAACTTATTTTAAATCAAAAAGGAAATTGTTGAAGATACGTCTAGACCTCATAGAAGTAGATATTGCTCAGTAAACAGGTATCTAAGCATAGTAACTTACACTACCAAGAATCTGTTGAGTCTGCAGGAGCCCAGGCTCACCCAAATTTGTATGCCATGTTATCTGAAGTTTGCCAAAGATGTTACTCCCCTCGACTTTTATTTGTGTAGATCCATGTGATGACAATCTCAGTTGATATAGAGGTAATTATGAATTCCTCCCCCAGATCTAATAAGAATGGGTGGCTTGAACACCTCTCTGTGAGACCAAATAGTATATAATTAACAGTTATCAAAAACAAAGTGACAATATCAGAATCAAGATGCATTGAGCAAGTACATTTCTAATGACACTAAAACTGCACTATATATAGTAGATCCAATTTGTCACTCTACCTGTTTATGATACCATTTTCTGAATCATGATGATCAGCTTTTAGTAGTGTTGCACCCCAATGCTGAGCTGGCTCAAAGTCAACTTGGTCCATGTAAAGGTTTGATTTAGTGTTATTTTCAAGACAGGCCTCTAAGAATGTAGTATCCCGAGAATAGTAGGGCATTCGTCTATTATATAAAGGATGAATCTTCACATATGCCAACAATACTGTAATTTTTTTAATAATTCATGCTAGAGAACACAGATAAACATTAGTCACACCATAGTGAAAGATATATATATATATATATATATATATATATATATATATGTAACATGTACTGTCACTAAATCCTACTTGTTACAGTACTATGCTTACAAGGAGCACATATACATTGTAGGTACGAGTACAATACAAGTATATGTAGCAGCTGAGAAGGTTTTTTCATCATTGGTTATATTAATAGTAGCAGCAATGAATGTATGTTTAAGAAACATATAATTTAGATCCCCTCCAATCCATGCTTGAAAATATGGATGCCAGTCATCAACCACCCACCTTACCAAAAATTCAGAATTTCTTAACCAATAATTCATCGGAGCAATGGACACAGTTCATGTCTGTGCACAAATGTATGTTTTAACTAAGCAAGATCATGGACTCAAACTTACAAAGTTTTAACCAGTGTCAACCTACCTTCACAACTCGGACCTGCACAAAGAAAAGTGGTCGTTATTGAGTTGAAAAGCAAACCAAAAAAGTAAGTAGTGCAAGCATATAACATGATGTCCTAATGTCTATGACTTGAGGGTGGTACCTTTGTCCTGACTGAAAGTGGATTTGCAACCATGAACTTGAAAAACTGTGGAAGATATTTACGGTCACCATCACCATCATTATACAGAGCAGTGCAGACCAACCTATAGATGTTAAACCAACCTTACAAGATCAAATCAAAATACAGATTTGTAATAATTAAAAATCAATCACCAAGAGAAAAGGTCGTGTTATTATTATCAAGAAGCAACTTACGTGTGTGCACCAAGTTCTTTTACATCATGTTCCACGATAAAATGATAACGTCCACTTGCGCGTATTGATTCAACAGGCGATTTTGACGTATCCAAAAGCATTATTCTCTGCCTCTCAGTTTGAATTTCTGCCTGTAATCAATCAAATAATTGTTTTTATGGATCACGTTTGCATTAGTTGATCTAGACTGGAGCTGACAAGTAATTAGTAGTTATGTTCCTTGATTCCAACATTTACAAGTGTTCATTCATTTCCCTGTCAAAATTAGAAAACAAAAAGGAATAAGTGCTCATCCATTCAGCATTTTCTTAAATACATTGTGGTTAGAGCTAAATTGAGTAAAGTATAATCACCTTAATAATGATGTCTCTCACTTCAAAATTAGAACTGTTGTTAATACTTATATAACTGTAAAAAGTCTCCCCAAATATATTGCCCTGCACAGAAACACACAAATCAAACAAAATTCGTCATAGATACATCTAACTACATATGCGGAAAGAGACCAGACCCGAATGATTGGGGGAGAACGAGGAGGCCAGAGAGGCCCATGGCATCGGAAGGGTTATGGAGGAGTAATCTGGTGCGATAAGTGAGATCTGAAGAGTCGCTGGTGGTGCTAACTGATGGGTTGGACTTGTCGAGGAGGAGACCAGGAAGATGAGCGGCGACGATAGGGTCGTCGAAGAGGTCTTCTCCGGCGAGAAGATCGCAGGGATCGAAGCGGAGGGGAGTTGTGTCCACTTGAAATGTCGGCCGGCATAGCCTCATCACCCTGAATGCCCCACTTCCTTTGCTACCTCCATCGTAGAAAGTACAGAGATAGGAGAGAGAACAAAGTATCCTTGTTTTAATTTCAAATTTTCACTTCCACTTTTTTATAAAAACATTATTAACATTATTTTTAAGTGTTGTTTGTTTATGATTTTGTACTAGTGTCCTTTAATTAATTAGGCTCACAATCTTATTAGGAATAATTAATTAAACTCTTTTAATTAATTTACCTCCTAATCTTATTAGGAATAAATGAGAGTATTTATACTAAATTAATTCTCAAACTACTTTAGAAATTAAAATAATATTAATATTAATAAGACTCCTCTTATTAATTTATATTTAAAATTTTCAAAATATTAAATATTAAATATTAAATTATTTAATTTACTCTATCACCATAGATTAAATTAAATACACTTAACATATTATTACGATTATGTCATTAACTTCTTAAATAATTATTCTTCCTTTTATGGTGTGACCATTTAGGTTCTCCATATTAAACCGGTTGTGAATAAATCAATTAGAACAATTCTAATCTTATTTAAATAAATAAATTAAACTATTAATTTATTTAAATAAATAATATTTATTCTACAATAGGGATAAGCCTCCCTAGCGATTAACGACTTTTCAGATAATATAGATTTCAACATTAATCATAAAATAATGACTTTTCAGATAATATAGATTTTAACATTAATCATAAAAGAACCTTTGAGTAAATACTTATCGTACAATTCAATCCTTCCACCACGCAATATCCCAATAAAATATAAGACATGGAATTACTGTCAAGTCTTATTTTATTTAATTACATGTTTTTCGATTCTTAAATGCATAACACCAAATAATACAAATTAGAAACTCCTTTCAAATTTTATTCTGCCTTGGTCAAGGACTACTAGGTTGTTATTTATCGAATCACATAGGACATTTCTCTTCTTTTGCTAGAAGCGGTAGATTCTTTGTTGATCATATATTATCTCCATGTACAACTTATTATACCCAAGTATACCCTTTGATATACCCTAAGGGTCTTAAGGAATAAGTCAAAGTATAACTCATCATACACAAGATACTATGATGATCTCAAGTCCAAGGATCACTTGTACTACTATCACTACAAGAATTTCTATTGACAGGCAAGTAAGACTCCATTAGGTATTCCTTAGCGAGCCACGTTCAGTGAACTTATTCTCTAATAAGCATCTACATACTTGCTTTAGTGTCTCCACATAAATGATCATGAGATCAATCATCCTCATCCAATGAGCAAACAACGTATGTACCAATCTATCTGTATTCACCAATCCCCAATTTAGTAATCCAACGATTGAGAACTATTTTAGTTTTAAGCTTTCTAAGAATTTAGATCTCATTAGAATGACCATCATCATTATTTTAAAAGCATTACTTAAAACTATGAGTTTATCACATATTATAAAGCAACATCATATAGACAATTAAAAACCTTTAATAAATTAATATTTTTTATTAATAAATGAATAAGGTTGTTACAAAGTATATGTTTTATCATCAAACATGATTGACTTGTATGCATACTACTTTCAATCTCCCACTTGCACTAAAGCCAATCACCATGGTATCTCATACCCTTCTTCTCTAAGTGACGATTATCCTGCTGTTGGATAAGCTTTAGTTAATGGATATGTAATATTGTTCTTGAGAGTCCACTATCTCTATAGTGATTTCTTATATTTTAATGATTCTTATAATCAAATAAAAGTGTCACAACACATGTTTAGATCCAAGATGAGACTTAGGAACTATTCCTAGTTCTATAATGAACTTATCATCCAAATAATCAACTTGCAGCTTCATTTATAGCTATAAACTGTCTTTATCACTAAACTAGCAACTCTTTGTTGTTTGAAACCTTTCCAATTCACTGCACCACTATTCAAGGTAACCCTTTACCTTAAAGTATATTTTCTGTCATCTTGGTCTGTTTGAAAATTTTAAGTCTGTTAAGCCCTCTAGTTTTAATTTAGACCCATCATAAATTTGATCACATCCTTAGTGCCGGTTAAGTACTTTAAGATATTTTTCACTGTTTTACAGTGATCTTCTCCAGAATATGACCGATCAACAACAAGTCTTGTATATTTCATTGTATACACGATTATTACTCATGCGATCTCTCTTTTAGGTAGAAGTATTTGGGGACTATTAAGAGAGATACACTCTAGGGCTCATTAACACGAGACATCTCTTGGAGTTTGTCATGCTAAATAACTTTAGCATCAAATAAATATACGTTTATTGGGTTAAGCCGAGCATCCTTTTAAATCTATCTATATAGATTTGTATCACCAATTACGATACTCTTCCCAAATCATTCATAGAGGAATGTTTTGACAACTTTATCTTTACTTATTCTAGTACTGGCATGTCATTCCATATCCGTAGTATATCAAGATATAATACTAGGAATGTCACGACGCTCCCACTGACCTTTTTGTACACACTAGGTTCATTCATATTTTTGATAAAATCAAACTCTTTTGATTGTTTCATCAAAACGAATGTTCCATTTTTGATAAGCTTACTTCAATCCATTTCTCTGAGAGTGTCTATAACTCTTACCTCATCGTATGTAACTAGATCATCATCTTCTATAATACGTACCTCATCATCATCATCCATGATGAATCCATACCTCCTAGATATCTTCGATACTATTCTAGATTTACGATTCGGTTGTGGTACAATAGGTCTATCTACAAGTTCCTCTTATTTGACTTATAGTGTTTTGTGGATCTTGAACTCTTCAAGATGTATTATCCTCCCACAAGTCCCTTCAATGATAAACATCTTTATCTTAGAAGGTAGCGTGTTTCGCAACAAACACCTTTTGCTAAGTAGGATTATAGAATATATACCCTAAACTTACTTTAGGATGTCCCACAAATCTGTACTTGTTTAATCTTGTCTCAAGCTTATCCTTTGAAACCCTTTTTATATAAGATGGACAACCCTTTATCTTAACATACTTAAGATTATGAATCCTCCCTGTCCATAACTCTTATGAAGTCTTGGGTCGAATTTTGAGGTTACCTTTTGTAGATATACAGCCATTTCTAGAGTATTACCCCCAGAAGGATACTGGAATATCGATAAAATCATTATAGACCGCACAATTTCTAACAAGGTACGATTTTTCCTTTCAGATATGTGACGAACGAGAATTTTGTAAATTATTTTAAATATTTATTGAATTAAATAAATATTTTCGATGATTTAATTATTAGATTTAATAATTAATTGATGCAATTGTGGTAGATTAATTTAATCATATGTGTTACATTTATTGAATTAATGTAGAGAATTTTTAATATTCAAAGTATGTGATTATGTGAGCTTATTGAATTAAATGAATTATTTAATTAAGCATGATGTTACTTTAATTAATTTAATTGTTAATTAGAGATTTAATAAATTGACATTATTTATTAATGGGATAATTAATTATGTGACTATGTGAAACTATGAGAAATTATTATATTTTATTTATGTTAAATTAAATAAGATATGAGTTTATTTTATGAATTGGGTGTGACATTTTCAAACTATATGATAAAAGGTTTATTAAAATAAAGAGTTTTGTGTCTAGTTGCTAGCCAAACATGGCACTATGGGAGTTGAGGGCAGTTACCCATGACTGGGTAACTGACCACCAACGCGTCTTCTTTTTTTTTCACAATACGTCTTCTTCTCATTCATTAATTGTCTAAGTCTGTAAAAGAGAAGGAGAGCATTTGAGAGTTCAGAGAGAAAGTGAGAATTTGTGAGAGATATTATAAGTATTTAATTAACAGGTAATTGTAGAAAGCTTTCATTAACCATCTCCTAACCTATACTCTGGGTAATTCTCCCAAACCCAATTTCTACATTTACGTCTCATAAATTGGCTTTTATATTGTTCTGTAAATCTCTGTATTTGGGAGATATGAGATGATTGTAATTTTATGTATGTGTTAATATGTATCAATTCGTGTTTAATTACATACATTACATGATTTCATATCATCAAGTTCATGAAAGTATGTCGTACGTATGTTTTTCAAAATAAACAGAGTACGTGATATGGCCATATGGCCTTATACGTGATAATTGATGTATTGATCATATATTATCCCAAAATTTTACACCCTTATATTATCGAGCATGTTAATACGAAGAGATCAAGTCTTAAACGAACGGATTCGGTGTTATAACGAATTCGTAGTGTTAAATTATAAGTTTTTGTTCAAAATCCTCAAGAACATCAAGAACAATCCATTTTTTTATGATTTAAATATGTGATTATATGTTTTAATGGGTTAAAATCACTTTATATATGTTGGGTTATGATTATACATGAATTATAACATGTGGGTATATGTAATTTGGTGAAATTAGTGTTAAAAATGTGTTGATTTCGTTGTACTCTGTGTTCTTCGCGAACTGGGAATCAGTTTCTGGGGTCTCGCGCCGCGGCGCCAGCTCTAGAACTGATGTCTCGTGCCGCAGCGCTCGCAGCGCCAAGACTCGAGCCACGGCGCCACAGCGCCGCAGCGCCAAGGGCCCGGCCACAGCGCCACCGCGCCGCAGCGCGGCTCCTTAGCACATTAGTGGCGCCGCAGCGCCACTCTCCAGAAAATGTCAGAAATGTATTTTTAAAATGTTAAAGTCTAACAAGTGTTAGTGGATTGATGTAATGAACATGTAATCAGGTTAGGGGTATTATGAGATGATAAAATAGTTGTTTAACATGTAATAAAATATTATATGTGAATTGAATTATTAAATACATAATTAGTTTGATAATTCATGAAGTATAAATTATGTGACAACGTGATAATTTGACTAAGTTTAGTCAATAATTAAAGTAGACAACGAGAATGAGTTTATATTGATTAGTTAATTTATTATTAACTGGTATTGTGTATATGAATGGTATGTAGGATTTAATTCAAAGAACGTGCTTAGTTAAAGAGTAATCTACCCACGAGGCAAGTATCCTATCCCTAACTCTATTCTATTGAGCAAGTTTATTTAAACTTAAACGTTACTTTTATGTCGAGCAAGTTTCTTAACTCTACTTTTTAATATCTTTCAAGATTATTAATTACCTTGAATAAGTTATCAATTCTATTATTCAAGTTCAAGTATGATATTACAGATTATTTATATTGTCAAAGCATGATTCAGTTATACAATAATTGTTCGATTGTATACGTTTGAGATTATTATTCAAATTGAATATCGTTATTGTTGAACCTTATTAGACTAGTGAACCTTATTGATTCAACTAGTCCATAGTTGATGAGCGTTCTAAATTTTAGAACCCTTGATGAATTTATCCAAACCAAACTTCCTTTGGTGCGGACTCGAATGTCAAACTGAGATGAACAACCCTGTATAGGGGATTAATTACGCTTTAGCGTTAAGATATTGTACACAGTATGGTACTAAGGGCTGATCCCCCTAAGTACGAGAAGAAGGTCCATAGTCTTATGACTGTTAAAGGTTTCAAGTATAACCCTTGTTAACCTAGGACATAGTTCAAGGTCTTATGACCCTCAGTTTTCTTTTGATTCATGTTATTTATTCTTGATTCAAAAGTTGAGCTTTATTCAGATGTCGTTGATTATTCGCATGTTATTATACTGTTGTTTCATTTTTTTTATATACTTGTGGGCATTTGTGCTCACTCTTGCTTAATAATAACATTGCAGTTAAGAATGAAAGAAGCGATGAACCCTCCACTAGTAAAGGCAAGGGCAAAGTTAACAAGTGATGAAGACTTGTTATTTTAATTGATGATGTATTTATGTTTAAGACTTATGTTGTTGTTTAAGACTTATTTGTTTAGAATTCCGCACAGATGTTTTAAGGTTAGAGTAACCTGGGATTTATTTATGATTCAATTGATGTAACCCTTAAGGGAAAAGATTTTATTATGATTTCTATCTATTGTACGGTTTGATATTATTTATGGGTAGATAGATAGATGATGTTTGTACAGTGAACACCAAATCTCGTGGAATCGAAGTACCCGGATTTGGGGGTGTCACAAGATACATCAATCAATTATTGTGTATCAGGAGGCTTCCATTGTGAGAAAACCATTTGAGATGATCTAGAAACTCATTGCACAAGTATTCCTTCCTTGATCCGATCAAAGAATCCTAACACTTTACCAATTTGTTTCACTTCTGAATTCTTTGAACCTTTCAAATAATTCACACTTGTATTTCAGCAAATACACACATTCAACTATTTAAATGATCATCTCCTTTTCTTATACTAGTTTGTTCAAATTGTAAAATAATTTTTCATGTAAGTAAAGTATGCAAAATCTATTAAGTAATATTCTAGTTCTATGCAAAACATTATTATTATAAATAGAACAACAATTGTTCTTAAATATAATACCAAAGATTTCATTATCCAACAACAAAATGAAAATAATGTTTCTAACAAGAACTGGAATACAATAACAACTTATTGACTTAATAGATTTGCTCGTAGGCATTGCTAAACTATAAGTTTATATGGCTAATGTAGCAACTTTTGCTTCATTTTCCACACATAGGATTACTTATTTTTTTTAGCTTTCTACTTCTGCTTGGTCCCTTCATAAATCTATATTTATGATAACCAAAGCCGATATCCAATACCCAAGTAGAACCTTGACTTAAGAAAAATTTATTTCAATCATGAACAAAAAACTATATTTGTAACCGAAGCTTCACTAAGCTTCTTCTGGTTAGCCTTTACAAGATACTTCTCGCAGTTTCTTTTTACTATCCAGGCTTATTACAGTGGAAGCAAACTCCTTTGCTTTCCATATCAGTTTTGTTCTTATTATCCTTTGTTTAGTCTTTTCTATTTACCTTCTTAGAATTATTCTTCTTTAAGAAGATCTTTTGGCCCCTATCAGTAAGACTTGGTCTTTCTTGGTTGGAAAGTGACTCTCAATATTTTTTAACATGTTAAGCAAATCAGCGAAGCTGATATCTATCTTGTTCATATGAAAAATTCATAACAATTATGAAAAGGAGTCCGGGAGTAACTGCAAGATCAAATCTTGGCTCAACTCTCCATTCATGACAAAACCTGTTATCTTAATTGTTCAATCAAATTGATCATGTTTAGGACATGTGTCTGTACTGTAGTGTCGTTGGTCATTCTAGATTGGAAGAGCTTCTTAGATATCTGATATCTATTAGTCCTACTTTCCTCACCATCAACTACTTGATGTGTAGGAATATAGTATGAGCATCCATAGTTTCATGCTGACGCTGAAGCACGTTACTCATGGATGCGAGAATAATGCATTAAGCCAACCGTGCATCATCTTGTCACTTTCTAAAAGTAGCAATCTCTTCCTCATAGGCATTGTCTGCAACCATTGCAGGGATAGGCGTATTAAGGACATAAGATAGCTTTTCAGTCATGAGAACTATTCTCAAATTCCTTAACCAATTAATTTAATTCGGTCCGGTTAAATAGCATCTAATATGCTTCGCAGTGATAGTAATTTAGACATTGTAAAATTCTGTAGATGAATTTATAATTAACAACATTTTAACATACATTATTTTATTAATTACCAAAATAATTTAGGTCTTGTTTTAAATTGGTATCTCCCATATTTTCTTTGAACTATATTACCCTCAATTTATATAGTTCGGCGATATCTAATTAAAGATATGCTAGTGGGAATAAGGATCTCATTTCAAATGTATATAGCCTTGTGTGTGCACAACAAACTATATATAAATAAATAGGTAGACAACTCTTGTCAATTACATCGACTATGCAACTCTTTGTATTTTTCCTCTTAGATCATATTGGTCAAGTGTGTGCACATCCGAACTAAAATGATCTAAGTTAAGTCATACCTAGCACTCCATATATTCAAAAGAAAAATATTGTCCTTGTGTGTGCACAACAAAACAGCATTGTTCAGTCTATTTATAAGCATTAAATGTGATAAAACAATATCTTAAATATTTAATACTTGCCTTGTGTGTGCACAGCAAACTCATATTAAATATTTAATACTCTATTGTTTTACCATGCTTAGAAGGCGACGTTCGATATTCCAAATATCTTTGAACGTTACAACTTAATATAATTTATTTGAGAGTTTTATTATTAATTTGTCTCATCTTGTTTAGCGCGCATGCACATATATATATAAAATACGCGTCATATTAATTAACATGCGAAGCATGTTTGCATAATATATATATATATATATATATATATATATATATATATATATATATATATATATATATATAGTATAAGCATGCACATATAGAATACTATATTCTATCGGGATTGATTATGGACTTTTACTCTAGTTTGGTTCACTAGAGCCACCAAGTGAACCAAAAGGTCAAACCCTAGAGGAGAAAGAATTAATATTTAAATATAACTATTTTATTTAAACCCGGGCTCCATTACAAACGGGTCTTCAAGCGCTCCTTGCTCCTTGATCTTCAATTCTTCAAAATTAATTCTAACTATTCCTATTACAAAACTATTTAAAATAAATAGAAACCTTGATCTGCAGTCAATGAGAAGTACATAGGAGGGAGTTAGAATTTACATTAAAAAAAAATTAGAGAAGACGAGGTAAATTAAACGATTAATTTATTTAAATAAATAATATATATTCTACAATAGGAATAAGCCTCCCTAGCGATTAACGACTTTTTAGATAATATAGATTTTAACATTAATCATAAAATAATCTTTGAGTAAATAGTTACCGTACAATTTAATCCTTCCACCATGCAATGTCCCAATTAAATATAAGATATGAAATTACTGTCAAGTCTTATTTTATTTAATTATATGTTTTTCGATTCTTAAATGCACAACACCAAATAATAAAAATTAGAAACTCCTTTTTAATTTCATTCTGCCTTGGCCAAGGACTACTGAGTTGTCATTTATCGAATCACATATAATATTTCTCTTCTTTTACTAGAAGTGGTAGATTCTTTATTGATCATACATTATCTCCATGTACAACTTATTATACTCAAGCATACCCTTTGATATACCCTAAGGGTCTTAAGGAATAAGTCAAAGTATAACTTATCATACACAATATACTATGATGATCTCAAGTCCAAGGATCACTTGTACTACTATCACTACAGGAATTTCTATTGACAGGCAAGTAAAACTCCATTAGGTATTCCTTAGCGAGCCACGTTTAGTGAACTTATTCTCTAATAAGCATCTACATATTTGCTTTAGTGTCTCCACACAAATGATCATGAGATCAATCATCCTCATCCAATGAGCAAGTAACGTAAGTACCAATCTATCTGGATTCACTAATCCTCAATTTAGTAATCCAACGATTGGGAACTATTTTAGTTTTAAGCTTTCTAAAAATTTAGATCTCATTAGAATGATCATCATCATTATTCTAAAAGCATTGCTTAAAATTATGGGTTTATCACATATTATAAAGCAACATCATGTAGATAATTAAAAACCTTTAATAAATTAATATTTTTTATTAATAAATGAATAACATTGTTACAAAGTATATGCTTTATTATCAAACATGATTGGCTTGTGTGCATACTACTTTCAGAAATGATGGAGCTTGATATTTATATTGGTTGAAGAGTGGGGGTAAAATAGTCTTTTGGTTGGTTAATTACCATTTGCACCCCTTATGGCGTATAATTGGTGGTTGGATAATTACACCTAGCTCCCCCGTGCATATAATTGGTGTCATGCTTAATTACATCAACCCCCTTGCACATATAATTGGTGACATGTACCAATAATTGGTGCCCTCTTTTTTAGCTTTATTCTTTTATTATTCGTCCAATTTTATCTTTCGTTCACTTCCCGGAATCCATTACGCAGTTGAAGAATTTCATTTTTCGTCTTTAAAATTTTTATTACATCTTTCCCCATTATTATAACATTGACACGTTCTTTACAAAGTTTAAAATAAACTCTTTTATGTTTCCGGACATATAGTGATTTCTTGGCTTTTTCGTCAGAAAAATTATATTTTCCAATACGATCATAAAACTCGTAAATTCAATCACACATCTCCGTTCCGCCTAAAAAATTCTCATTTTAACATATCACAGCAAGGCAAAAACCACAAAATCTAGTTTAATTCAATAATATTCAAATATTATTAATTACAAGTTAAATAAAATTTCTCGGTTGTTACACTATTTCTAGCACTTGAAGTTTCACATTGACTATTAACAACTTGTTCTGCATTGTAAAGTGCCACATATTCATCAAAAAGTACTTGCAAAGCATTTTGAATAAATGTTAAGTTCCTCTTTGCTTCAAACTCACTAACATACATCTTAAGGAAAAAAATATAACTAATTGCATCTTATATCTTGGATCTAAGATAGATGCAATAGCCATTAGTAAGTTGCATTGTCCCCAATATTTATCAAACTTCTCTTTCATCTTATAAGTCATTTCTTCCATATATTCACAATCATCAACAATAGTTTCATTCAACATCTCCTTTATTTTCCAAATCTCAGGTAAAAACAAATTGGAAGTAGGATATTCACAGCCAAAAAACACATTTGTTGTTTCATTAAACACTTCTACAAATTTAATAACCCTCTCAGCCCTGCCCTAATCCTCCCTACTAGGCAAAGAGTTATAATAAAGGTCTCTCTCTTTGTACAATGGGAACACATCCTTGAATTGCAAAGCAGACTCTAGCATGGCATATGTGGAGTTCCACCTAGTGGGGAAATCTAAGAATAATCTTATTGAAGATGGTAATTGCAAAATTTTCACAATCTAACCAAATTTATGAAGAAGAGATGGAGACATTTTCAAGTACTTGACAGTCTCACGAACGTTTTGAATAACATTTTGGATAATCCCCAAACCATCTTGCACCATCAAGTTAAGAATGTGGGCACAACATCTAACATGAAATATTTTACCACTAAAATAAAGGCCACCTTTACATGTAAAATTATCCCTAAGATACCTTACAATGGAATCATTTGCAAATGCATTATCAAGAGTCACTGTCAATATTTTTTTTTCAATTCCGCACTCAGTTATACAATGCAAAATAGAATCAGAAATCATAAGACCAGTGTGTGGAGGTGCCATGGTACAAAAATTGATAACCTTTTTATGCAAGTTCCAATCCGAATTCAAAAAATGAGCAGTGAGACACATATAACCAATATCTTGATTAGAAGTCCACAAATCAGAAGTTAAACTTATCCTACTAATACCATCAAATAGAGCCTTAATTTTTTTCTTCTCTAAAGTATAAAGCTTCATGTAGTCAGTCCTTACTGTCACCCTAGAAATGGGATCAAATCTTGGAATCAAAGTTTTCAAAAATAGTATGAAAAATTCATGCTCAATCATATGAAAAAGGTATTCATGCACACAGATCATCTTAGCAAAAAGCCCCCTTACTTTTTTCTTTATCATACTTGAAAAAATTTAAGTTACTAGTTTTACCTTCAACTTCTAAAGTAGGATAAGATAATACCTGCTGCTTGGGTTTTTCGGAGCCAGAAATTGAAGTCAGCCGAATAGAGCAGGAGTTCATGTGCCTATTCAAATGACTGGTAGACCACGTATTCTGAAGAGAAAGCCTTGAGTGACAATGCTTGTACTCAACCTTCTTGGTTCCATCTCTTAATGTCATAACAGTAAACTTGTTCCATGCTTTTGAAGTCTTTTTTTTCTTTTTTTCCCATGCTTTGCTTCAGCCTCAACCTCAGTAGCATTTTCAGGCTGAGAATCTTTGACGCCCCTAAATCCGGGTTCTCTAACCTCGGATCCAATGCTCACGATCCATCAACAAAATACACATTATATAACTATTGCCCAATAATAAACATACATTGTTCAACATAATAAAGTTTTACAGCATAATCCCAAGGTCCTCTTAACCTTAACTTAAACATACCTTTAATATTATAAAAGGTTTACGTAACCAAATTACATTAAAGTAAAATAATACTTAAAACATTTTCATTAACTATCCTTGAACTTTTCCCTTGTCTTTGTCCTTCTTGGATGTCTCTGGCTTAACTGAAATAATCGTCATGATATAGCAAGAGTAAGCAACTAATTTGCTTAGCAAGTTTTAAATACAAATGAGATATATCATGATTAGAAGAAAGGAATTTAACTTTTAATGTTCAACAATCGAAATCGATTGTGAAAGAACATGAATTAATTCTCAATAATTTTATATTCGAATAATTGAGTAGATACTGAGTGGTTTGAAATAACCATGAACAGATACTAATGTTGTCAGTATTTAAACTGGTCGTTTTAATAAGTTTTGGTAATCAAGGGGATCAACCTTTCATACTCGGTGAATTATGCATAAAAACTTAATAATCGAGTAACAATTGTTTTCCAATATCATGCTTTAATAAAATTATTCTTTTTCTCACTTAAGAGTTCTTACCAAATCAGTTGATTAAGAACTTTCAACATGTTTGATCTAGCTTATACAACTAGCGTAGATCTATCTCATAAACAGTTCATGAATAAAAGAACTTTATTTAATTCACAGTTCAATAATAATAGAACATGAGTTCAATTGCACAAAGTGCGATTAACAGTAATCATTAAGGATGTGGAATAATCAACAATAATTATCCACTAACATACTTTGAAAATAATAACTCGAGTTTGAGTTAGAGAACTTGCCTCGTCTGTGGTCTACGAAATTAAATCTATCTGCTTAAGCAATTTAACTATCTTCCGTTGAAAAACCTATAATTGATCTTCCAATCAGTAATTCATATAATATCATCACTCTATATTAACTTAATGAACATTTAGTCATTACATTAATTCTTGAGTAATATTATCATCCCTCGATAACATTACTATTACGTAAACCTTATCTTAAACTCATTTAATATTATTACACTTAATTACTTCTTAGTATTATTAATAGACTAATAATACTTTACTCGCTTCTAATATTATTAATCCCTTATTAATATTTTAATCCTTAACTAATATTATTAATCATTTAATAATATTTTATTACTTTACTAATATTATCAACCTCTTAATAATATTTTAATCAATTACTAATATTATTATTCATTTAATAATATTTTATCGATTTACTAATATTATTAACCTCTTAATAATATTTTAATCAATTACGAATATTATTATTCATTTAATAATATTTTATTTAATTTTGAATATTATTAATTATTTAATAATATTTTAATCATCTAATGATACCTTAATATAATATTATTAATCTTTTAACAATATTTTAATTTAATATTATTAATTACATTAATAATATTTTAATCTAATATTATTAGTCCTTTAATAATATTTTAATCACTTATTAATGCTTTAATATAATATTATTAATCATTTAATAATATTTTATTACTTTTCTAATAGTATCAACCTCTTAATAATATTTTAATTAATTACTAATATTATTATTTATTTAATAATATTTTATTCATTTACTAATATTATTAACCTCGTAATAATATTTTAATCAATTACTAATAATATTATTCATTTAATATTATTTTATTTAATTTTAAATATTATTAATTATTTAATAATATTTTAATCATCTAATGATACCTTAATCTAATATTATTAATATTTTAATAATACTTTAATTTAATATTATTAATTACATTAATAATATTTTAAACTAATATTATTAATCATTTAATAATATTTTAAATCCAATTTTAATCTAAATATTATTAGTTATTTAAAAAATATCTTATTCTAATATTATTAATATCTTAATAATATTTTTAATCATTTATTAAGTCAATAAACAAATTATTTTAATGGTTTACCCTTTAATAATTCATTTATTTAATAATCATAAAAGGTCAAAAATATTACTTCTCATCCAAAATTACCAAAATACTCTCTAATATTTATTTTTCAACATATTTAGACTTTTCAAGCATTAAAATCACATTTTTACCATTTATAACATCACATAACTAATTATTTTCATTTATTCACAACACAGCCATTAACATGCAAAATACCAAAATAGTTCCAAAAAATTTTCTTTTCTGGAATTTGATAGAATATTATTTTCTGAGGGTCCTCAAAGTTTTCCAGAATTTTCCAACTTGATTTACTATTTTTAAAGTGCTTAAAACAATCGGATCTTGCAATATTTTTCATAAATCGAGTTTTTATCCAAAAATTATGAAACTTTCAGGGTATACTTCCATCAAGATCTACTACCTCAAAATACAATTTTATAATTTTTGAAGTTACACACAAAAAGTTATTCATATTTACTTTTAAAAGAGTCTTTTCTTATAGAATACATAACTCCTATTTTACACATCTGAAACTATATATTCTTTTTGTTAAATACACATAACTCATCAAACTATCTTTCTAAATTTTTTCAAAATTTTCAGAGTACAGGAAATGGACAAAAATGCCCTTTCTATGGGCTGGCAAAAAACTATCCTCTTTTCCTTTTGTTCAAAATGAGTTGTT
Organism: Panax notoginseng; assembly: GCA_016801055.1. Classification (NCBI taxonomy): domain Eukaryota; kingdom Viridiplantae; phylum Streptophyta; class Magnoliopsida; order Apiales; family Araliaceae; genus Panax; species Panax notoginseng. The sequence goes on from CM029018.1 coordinate 139,681,540, forward strand.
TTGACTCCAACAGCCCTCACGACTTGTAAAATAATTATTTTTGAGTGCTACCACTTGGGGGGTTAAATACAAAGTCGACCACTGAACTTTAGTGATTTTTGGTATTGAACCACTTTCTTCCGATCAACGCAAACTGAGCCCCTTTCTATTCAAAAATTTGGACTTTGAACCCCCAGGCGCCACATGTGCATTGACCTGATGACGTGTCACACGTGGCGTCTACGTGACAGATCTGATGTGGTTTCTTTCGAATTTTTTCAAAAAATTTATCTCTCCACTAGTTTAAACTCACAACCTCAAGTTTGAAATATTAATCATATGACCACTGAAGCACCATGAGTCATTTGTTAACATCTTGCAAGAATTAATAATTATATCAAAATATTTCATAGAGCTACCTAGCTAGGCGGCCATTTCAAATGTAACTTTGGTGTTAATAATAATAATTAATAATAATAATAATAATAATAATAATAATAATAATAATAATAATAATAATAATAATAGTAGTAGTAATAGTAATAGTAATAGTAATAGTAATAGTAATAGTAATAATAATAATAATTATCATAATAATAGTAATATTAATATTAATAATAAAATAATAATAATAATAATAGTAATAATTATATTAATAATTATGATAATAGTAATAATAATAACAACAATAATAACAAAAATAAAAATAATAATAACAATAATAATAATAATAATAATAATAATAATAATAATAATAATAATAAATACAACAATAATAATAGTAATAATTATAATTATAATTATAATTATAATTATAATTATAATCGATGAAAACAAAGAACGCCCAATTACATAAGGGGGGGAGGTCTTTGACCCAGAACCAACTGATACCATGTCTTGTTATGTCTAAATGTTTAACGGGTAGAGAATGTGGACAACAATGTTATAATGTTTTAACGGTTATTTTCAACAAATAATTATTATAATAAAAATAATTATAATTATTACTATTACTATAATAATTATTACTATTACTATAATTATTACTATTATAATTGTAGACACTCGATATTTTTTGCATACCTGTTACTAACATTGTAGGAGGGCAGAATCGTCTTTCAGAGATAACCCTGGAAGACATCTTAGTTCAGTCCCGGAGACAACCCTGGGATATTCAGTATCACCATCTCGGAGATAACCCTGAGACATCCAGCTCAGATTCGGAAATACCACCGGAAGTTTCAACCTCAACCCCGGTGACAACACCGGGAGTTTCAATTTCAACCTCGAAGATAACCCCGAGGAGTGCAGTGCCAATACCGGAAAACACACCGGAGAAGATAATATCATCTCGGAGATAACCCCGAGATACTCAGTCTCAGCCTCGGACAACACCGGGAATGATAGTATCAACCTTGGAGATAACCCTGAGGCATGCAGTTGTAGTTCCGGATATAACTTCGAAAATGCTTGTTTCAAAACCATGCAAACAGCTACAGAACACTCGACAAAAGCCCCGATGCACTCATTCCACAAGCCCGAAGATAACCCCGAGAAGTTAGGCATATCTCAGAAACAATCCTGAGGATGGTCAATACCTGCAGAAGTCCAATCTCAGAGATAACCCTGAGCAACGACTGCTAACACAGCTCAAACCAGAGATAACCCCGGTGAAGGGCAGGACCGTTATTTTGCCATTCCAATGCCACATCACGCCGTCTCAACAACAACATACAGACATTTCTACACAGCAATGTCCCACAAGAACCAAGGAAGTCCAATCATGAGTGACTACTGCACAAGACAACACACCGGATAGAATTTGAAGCTTGAAAAGATAGGGCATGGTCCCATCTTCCTGACTTCTTACAAACTCTAATCATATGTCATTGTGTAGCTCTCGACAACGGTGGTTTGAAATAGGTCTTATACACCTCAAATCGGATGCTCAGATTGAAGTTCTGAAAGTTTGAGCGAACATCACGTTGCACGCGTGCACGTACTTCGAGACGGCGGGACCCGCGGAGCCCGGGACACCCCAGGCAGCCGTAGATACATCTGCGGCTCCCCCCTCTATAAATAGAGGGCTTGGGGTGGCCATTTTATAAGAGAAAAAGGCGAGGAAGCCCTGTCTAATTTGCTCTGTACACACACCCTAAACTGAATGCTTTCTCATTTTAAACACTTGTAAGCTCGTATATAGCTACTTTTTACTGGCGGGAGCCGAGTGTTCATCCCTTTCAAGTTATTGAAGTCTTCTTTGGCAGCCCACTGTAAGCCTTCTTACACACTTTAAAGCCTTTCTCTTCATCTTTGCACACTTTATTCACGTTGAGAGTCGTGTTACGTGTGTTTGCCCGGACTTCGGTCCGTGGCTTTTCTTTCTTTTGTATATATATATATATATATATATATATATATATATATATATATATATATATATATATATATATATATAAACTGTTGTCAAACTCTGTTCGATGAGCTTGGATTTTACATCCGGTGCGTTTATCGCTTTTACATATATATATATATATATATATATATATATATATATATATATATATATTTACATTTCGTCCCGCCTGGAGTTACTTCATAGCGATTGATAGCTTTTACAACTTTATTTACATTTCTGATCCCCCGTGGAGCTGCTTTGTGGTGGTCGATCATGTCAATATATATATATATATATATATATATATATATATATATATATATATATTTACCGCTTTTATATATTTACATTTTTGATCCCCCATGGAGGTGCTTCGTGGTGGTTGATTATGTCTGTATATATATATTTACAGCTTTTATATATATAACTGCTTACAGTTTTTTCATATAAACTGCGGTATCATGTGAGCCTAGGAATCATGTGTTCACAGATTCAGTCAACTGAATCTAGATTCGGTTCCCGTGATGGACATTTTCAGCTGTAAGCAGCTTGTAAATTATTCACGGTGTTTGGATTTTCTCAGATGGTTTTCATGCCCATGAGGAATTCGGCACCATTTTGCACATTATTTTCTCGAAGATGCTTAGCATCTCAAAAATAAAAGCAATCAAGCCGAACATAATAAAATGAAAGTGTAAAAGGTCTCAATTACTATTACGCATAAGGGTTTGAAAGACCTCTTTTACAAAACATCACTGCTATATCTTGTTTAAAACTGAATTTTTACATAAATTCAAACCATGTATATATAGGTGCGAACGAGGCCTCATACTACTTCCAAATAACAACACATTAACCCATACACACACATATTCATATAACAGTTTCTTGAAAAGTGGCGGTCACCTTGGTAACACGGATGTCGGGGGGTGCCTAACATCTTCCCTCCTCATAAGTAAGTCCCCGGACCCTCATGAATCTCGGTTTCACAGACCCGTTTAGTAGTGTCACATCACTGGGTCAATGTGCAAACCTTTTCTCGGTTGTGTTGGTACAACTAGTTAAAAAACTAACTGGCGACTCTTACAGTCAAATCATCGACATATAAATGTCGGACCTTTTTCACAACTTGTTTTTTCAAACAAATCTGGAGACCACCAAAGAACAAGAACAGAAAGGGGACAAATAAAAATCCCGATGTCAACATGTGGCGACTCTGCTGGGGACTCCAGTAAGAGGACTTAAGCCGCTATTACAAGCTTTTCAAAACTGTTATATGCTTGTGTGTGGATGTTGCATTTACATTTTGATGAATGTGTACGAATGTATTTACTTACTGCACTTAATGTTTTACACTATATCTGCTTGTGATGTTAGTGCTTCGCACATGTTATCATTTTCATAAACGGTGAGACACGTTGTATGTGAATGTATGTTGTGTGGTTCCTCCATCAGGAGGTTATCCTGTCGGTGTTTGATTACTGGGCTCATAGGAAGACTAGTTCCAATGAGGCTCAAGAAAGGCACCACCCAAATTCGTTCTAGTTGAAAGACCGGATTAACTACTCGTCAAGTAAATTATGATGATTTGGGAAACTTCTTGCCAAAAAGTCGCGAGAGTAACCTAGGATAGGTCAGCCTCTGATAAACCAAACGCGGAGGAAAGTCTCTTCATGCTTTCTCATTTTAAATTACTCGTAAAGTCAATTACTTGTAATTTCATTCCATATTCATCTCCATGTAATGAGAAATATGAAGAAATATGTGTACGTGCATACTTAAATTATCCTGCTAACATCCATTTTGCAGGATAATATTCCTAAAACGGATACATCATATAGCATGTAAACATTTACACATTCCCTAAAGACTAAACTATGCAAGTCTTTCGCAGGGAAACAATCGGACCCATTACCCGGTCAAAATCCAAAAAGGCCACGAGCCTACAGTCAATTATGTCGTCATCAGACCAGGCTGACCTTAATCCAGTTTCTTGCAAAAAATTTGACGGATTAAGTAAACAAATCACAAATTTGGTTGTTCTGCTTAAAGAACTACACCAGTCTACTCAGGGTACATAGATACCCGTACATGCTGAATCCTCTACACAAGGAGGAACCCAAAGTTTGGATAAAGCCATTACAGTACCCGAGCTTCAGTTGGATCCAACTAATAAAATAAATGATACCACCCATCTCAAAGAAGATCTAGACGCCGGTGATATCAGAAAGAAGGTTCTTCGGATGGAAGAAACCCTTTGTTCTCTCAAAGGAATTGGACCACACGGGAGTGTCTCATATGCAGACCTTTGTATATTCCCTAGTGTTCATTATCCAGAGAAGTTCAAAACTCCTGACTTCGAAAAGTATGATGGGTTAGGAGATCCTTACACACATTTGAAGGTGTTCATTGGAGAACTTAGATCTTATGCAAAGGATGAGAAGCTCAGAATGCAGCTATTCCAAAAGAGTCTGACTGAAGAAGCCTGTTTGTGGTATACCAGATTAGACAACTCAAAGATCCATAGCTGGGAAGAGCTAGCTCACGCTATCCTCACTTAATACAGCTTCCAGTCTCAGATGGCTCCTGACCGGTACCAGATTACCAAGGTCAAGAAACAGTCCAATGAGTCTTTCAGAGAGTATGCTCAAAGGTGGAGGTGCCTTGTTGCTCAAGTTATTCCTTCTATGACAGAGTCATAAATGGTTATGACCTTTATCGACATAAAAGAAGCTCCTTTCTATGAGACAGTCTTAGCTGATATTGGCAAACCATTTTCTGAAATGATTAAACATGGGGAGATGACTGAGATGGGATTGATGTCAGGAAAGATTCAAGACCTAACTGCCCTTAAAGCTGTTACTGAGTACATCCAGTCCAGAAATTATGAAAATAACCCCCGGAGGGTCCATAAAAAGAAAGAGGAGGATGTTTCCTTGATCCAAGATTTAATAGACAATGGTGAGATCGTGGTCACCAAGCTAGATCAACCTCACGTGCAAGACAACCCTCTTCCTCAACACAAAGAGGAAGAGGTTAAATATGATTAATTGGAGTAGTGGACAGAGTTCCAATTTTAATGGTGAATCATCCCAGACCATCAAAGACGGTGTTGACAAATGGGATTATGTAAAGTTCCAGTTTGTGATGGAACGAAAGATGAAAGCTCTGTGTAAGCAGATTGAGTAATTGGCAGAACTGGTGACCCATCAGCATCAAATCACACGCCAATTAGTTAGCCAGGAGCATGCTAGTCTCCTTCCTTTTGTTATGAATATTCCATCATCACCTTCAGAAAATGAAACACTGGAGGACAAAGTTGCGAAGAGAGCAAATGCCAAGGCCCATCGGGATTTTGCTAATAGAAGGGAATTTATATACCTGGGCCAACCTATGGAGGAGATACTTCAGATGCTGATCAATGAAGGAAGGATCACTTCCCTCCTACCTCCAATTGACCCCCGTTTAGGATGGTTCAATTCTGATGGAGTATGTCAGTATCACTCCCATTCTCGCAGTCACAGTACGGAAGAATGCTGGGCACTCCGCCACCTTATTCAAAATCTGATTGACAGCGGTGTCCTGCAACTGGCAGACGATGATACTGTGCTATTTGAGAGTGAAAATACTTGTCCTACTAAATGGAAGGGATTGGTGGCAGTTATATCTGCTGAGGCTGATGAGACTGTCAAACCATTCCCAATACAAGCAATTCAACTCAAAGGAGTTGGCAATCCTTTGAAAGTGGCTGCACCAGAGCCAATCAGATTATCCTTCAGACCACAATATCATGTTATCAGCTTACAAAAAGTCCCCTGGAATTATGGAGAAGCTAAAGGATCCACCTTGCATACAACTGATGCAGTGTTGAAGGAAAATGTAAGACCCCGAATTTTATGAAATAAAAGTATTCAATTTTTCTTATAATTACTATTCAGTAAATGGTTAAATTGATAAAAAGTTAAAGTTATGGGTGAAATATAAATTTTTTTTCAAAATACACAAGTGGTTATAAAATATTCTTTCTGTCGGAGAATATTCGTACGACGGCGCAGCCATTTGTGGGCCCCATAACAGAATAACTGCCGGGTGAAGAAAACGACAAATTTGAGTTTTTACAAATAACGGCGTAGTTGTTACCGTTAACACCGTTGGAATACCCGGTGGTTAAAATACAGTAATACGCGTTATTGCATAGTAGCACACGGTATTGCATAGTATTTTTGAAATTATTGATTCTTACGTAAGAAGGCACTACTCAATAATTGTTACAGTAATTACTGTTCAATATTTTATTTTATTGATTCAATAATTGCTACGTTAAAATTTTATATTATTGTTGTTCAATAATTGTCACTGCACAGTATTTCCCATTATCAGATCAATAATTCATATTATTTGAATAATATTATTAGATAACATTATTGACAATGTCTAGAAAGTTCTGTCTAAGGAGAGGTTTGGTCACCTAATTGCGCGCCAGTAAGGAAAAATTCTTATTGGAAAGCCCCCTCTTTCCTGGGAACGGCCTGGTTGTTATAAATGTGATTCTGTAATATTATTTGTGAATAATTAATTATTGATTCATATGATAAGGAAATATTTATTTTATGTGGATATAAACGAGGGATATATTTTTGTGGTTAAAAATGAAGGAGTTAATGTTGAGGTTTTTATCCGTATTTTTGTCGGAATGGAGGTATTAAAAATCAGGGTTTTTGAGATATTTTGCGGGGGTTATAATTTTTAATCCGACCGTTGGATCGTGGTAATTTTTGGATATGTTATACATATATAAGTTGAGTATATGCCCACAAATTTTGAACCATTAAAAATGAACGTATGATTTATTATAAATTTTACAAGATGACTGGTTTAGAAATTGTTGAATTTTTGGAGTTTATCATTTTGATAGAAAATTCTAGAATTGGTGGGCCCCACTTGTGGTTGGTGAAGAAATGTGCTGAATTATATTTTAAATGTGGTGGGTGGGAATAGTAGCAGGTAAAGCCATCAGGTTGCAGGTCAAGCCTACTAAAATTTTCCTATAAATAGAGGGCTAAGTTAGAATTGAAAATCACACCAGAATTCATAAGTTTTCTCTCTTTCTCTCTCTAGATTATTGAGTGTATTTTGTGAGTATGTAGATACTTTGTGAGTTTCTATTCATCAGTGCAAGTTTTCTTCGGCTTTGCATACCGATCAGAAGTACTGCTCTTTTGAGGTAAGGGATAGTAAGGGATTTTAAGGGTTATTATGTTTTTCAGTTCGTAATTTTTCTGACCTTCAAAAATTCTGAAAAAATTTGAAATGTTATTTTGATGAGTTTTCTTGATTGTGTCCAAAAATGGAGATTTTTGGATGTATAGATTGAGAGTTATGAATTTTATGAGAAAAGACTATTTTAAAAGTAACCGCTTATAATTCCTTGTGGTTAACTCCAAAATTGATAAAATTTTTATTGGAAGTATATCTATATAATATCAGTGTACTCTGTGAATTTCAGAATTTTTGGATAAAAGTATAATTTATGATAAATGTCTAAATATTCGGCGGTTTTGGCCATATGAAAAAATAGTAAATGAGTTTTAAAAATTTTGAAAAAAATATATGTTCAATATGGGACTATATTCTGCTAAATTCCAGAAAAAAAAAATATTTTTAGAACTAATTTGGTATTTTTCATAAAAATAGACTAGTTATGAGTAAATGAATTAAATATGTTATATGAAGTAAGAAAATTGGAAAATAGGATTTTATGGCTTGAGAATCCTATATGAGATATATGCAGATTTTTGATGAGAGTTTTGATTATTGGTGATGAAATCTTATGAGTTTAGAATTTTAGGATGATTAAATGCATTATTTAGTAAAGTGTAAACAATTAAAATAAATTGTTTATAAGTTTAAAGAATTGTTATTCTTTCAATATCATTATTCCCAAATATTGGTATGGATTTTATTGTAGAATTTCTACCTTTTTGAGTCGGGGTTACTATTCATGAGTTACTATTCACGAGAAAAAAATTAGTTTCTTTTTCTGACCAAATTATCGTTGATTTATGATTGTTGCTCTTGAAAATAAATACAGTTGTTGATAATATTGTTTTTATTATCATATATAACATTTTTATAACCCTGATGTTGAATTTCTCTTTCACTTGAGTGTAAAGATGGGTAAATTATTGGTATGATCGTGACTGAGGAATATCTTTGGCCTGTAGTGCAAAGATGAATTGTTAACTGGTATGATCATGACCATTGAATTTATAATTGAATATCTTTAGCTTAAGTGTAAAGATGAATTGATTAACATGGTTATAATTATTGTTTATATAAATTCTGAAATGATTATATATTTTTTTGAGATATGAATATATTTGGCCTGTAGTGCAAATATGAACTGTTGAGAAATATCTTTGGCCTGTAGTGTAAAGATGAGTTGTTGATGAATATCTTTGGCTCGTAATGCAAAGATAACCTGTTGTTGAATATCTTTAGCCTGTAGTGCAAAGATGAGTTGTTGATGAATATCTTTGGCTCGTAATGCAAAGATGACCTGTTGTTGAATATCTTTTGCCTGTAGTGCAAAGATGACTTATTGATGAATATCTTTGGGCCGTAGTGCAGAGATGAAATTATTAGTATGATTATGAACAGGAACTGTGATTTGGTATAACCATGATCTTTGATGTTTCAGGTAAAGACAGGTGATGAAAATATTCTTCGTCCTGGGTGCGAAAAAAAATTTAGTATCACAATTATGATTATGAGATATTCATATGATTGTGAAAAGGAACTGTTGATTGATGTTACAGGGATAAAACATTGTTGGTGGATTTTTAACATGGAGAAGATAATAGACTTTATAGTCTATTTGTCTCTTCTAATGGATTGCTCGTTCCGCTGCAACTATGGTTGAAATTTTTATCATTTACCATATGATCTAAATCTCTGATTTATTATTGATGAAGGCTATTGATAATTTAATTATCTTTAGTCATGATATTATTTACTGGGCTAGTTGTGCTCACCCTTCTGTTTCACAATTCCTTTCAGGTAATAAGAGTGTAGCTGGGTGTAATGGGAAAATAGAACGGTGGTCTCTAGCTGTGGAGGTTCTCCCTAAGCAGTATAGAAAAGTGTTGTATACATCATTTAGTAGTTATATTTGGTGAATCAAATAGGGTGAGGCGAACCCAACGTTGGAAGGGTGTTTTGCCACTATCATACAAGATGTCTAATGACATACAACCTCGTGTCATCATAAGACAGGGTTGTGCTCATCCACTTGCTGAGTATATATACGAGCACTACCTATATAATCTTGGTGTTTGTTTGAAGTATAATTCTCAATTAGAGACAGTAGAGATAATGATATGTCAAGAGAAGACTCACCATTGGGAAGAATATGATAGTAATCTTCTCGTTTTTCTTTGGGGTCTATTGGGTCAACCAAGGATAATTCTGTAGCCATATGATATCTATCATAACCTAGACGCGTGGCCTCTCATGTACGAAGGTTTCCTTGAGCACTTCCCAAAGATTCTAATTTCTAAAACAGTTTTTGACTCTACCTTTATGTAAGGTGTCATTGTGAGGTGATGTCCACGGTTGGAACATGAGTCACATTTGGTATATATTTGTATCCAAACTCACAGCATATGTGTTGTTGTATTTTGCACGATAATTGTTGTAATAAAGTTGTAGTTGTTTTCTGTACCATGTATTTGGCGACTCAGAATAGGTTGGATGGAATGGACCTATTTTGGGGTCGTTACAGAAAATCCACTGTATCTTCCCCAACGGATAATGAAGCCTGCCATTAAATCAAAGGGGAAAATTCCCATGGAGAAAATTGAAAAATTCCTCCGTACTATGGATCATAATGAAGCCAAGGTGGTTTTAAGCTTAAGAGAAACTCCACATCAAATTTCAATACTGGACTTGGTTTTCTCTTTCGAGGATCATAGGAAGATCTTACTGAAGGTTTTGGAAGAAGCCTACTTACCGAAATCAGTGGATGTGGAAAAATTTTAACATTTGGTTGATCACATTTTTAACAACAATGTGATATCTTTCACTGATGATGGCATACCGCCTGAAGGAACCGATCATTGCAAGCTGTTGCATATTACGATTTTGTCCTCTGGATACATGCTAGCTGGAGTCTTGATAGATGGAGGTTCGTCTCTGAATATTTATCCTTATGCTACCTTGGTGAAGATGAACGTCAATCTTAAACGGATCCGAAGCAGCTATACGATTATTAAAGCTTTTGACGGATCCAGCCGAAATTCAGTCGGAGAGATTGAACTGCCAATTGTGATTGGTCCCCACACATTCAGCGTATCTTTTCACATACTCAAGATAGATACATGATACAACCTGCTATTAGGAAGACCGTGGATTCATATGGCTGGGCCCGTCCCCTCCACTCTTTATCAACAACTTAAATACATCATTAACAACAGACTAGTCATGGTTAATGCTGAACCGAAATGTCCAGAACAAGGTGACATACCACTCATCAGCTTCAATTCAAAAGTTGAGCCGGTCAATTTTCATGCCCAGGAGGTGAGCAACACTCACTACCATCCTATTGGGGCGCCACCTCTCACACCCAAGATTTCTGCCGAAGTGATGGCAGCTACTCAAGAAATGATGTCATTGGGTTATCAGTCTGGACAAGGGCTGGGTAAAAATCATCAAGGCATTAGCACCTGATTCCAATGTCCAGTCAAACTGGGACATCCGGACTTGGCTATTCTGCTAGTTCTAGTCACAGGAATCCGCATAAGCATAAGCAGATTCCTCCAACTTCAGCCACACGACAATTATCTCCACCTGTAAATACTGAGCCCAAACAATCTCTGGTAAAGGTGCATGCCCATATGATGGCCATGTTATTTCCTAAACCGATACCGGTAAAGGAGAAAGAAGTCTTTGTTCCAGATCCCAAAGTGGAAGAAGAGGAACGAAGAATTAAACAAGACATCGTCAGAATGATGTCAGACATACGCATCATTGTCCATGATGAACATACAAATAGATACACCCCAGATGATGATTGCCCAGACATAATGGTCATCATTCGGGAGAAGGAGGACGATGACAGCCCCTCTATCACTGCAGTCCACCAGGACTTTGCCCTCGACAATTGGAGCAACACTCCATGCATTGGTCAACAAGGGTAAAATGGGCAGAAACTCCTTCTGCCCTGTAGATAATCATAACTGCTTACTTTCTGTACAGCATTAGCAGTTGTTTTGTTAGTATATGCTAACACTTTGTATGATTAAACAGTTTTATATATATTAAGTGAAAGCATATTTTGTTTCAGGACTCTAAATTTAGACGTGCCTGTACTTGCTGATAAGATGCCTCTTTTCTACGAGGATTATAACTTTGATGAAAAGTTGGATTCAGACTTGATGGAAATACAAGAGGACATTGAGGTACCTCCAGAGATCAAAGAATGGGTCGAAGACAAACCCAAACCTAACCTTGATCGTCACTTCCTTCAATCTCGGAACCTTAGAAGGCCCTAAGCTAATCCAGATTGGTGCAGACCTCACTCCAAACCAGAGGAATGACATGGTTATACTACTAAACCAATTCCAGGATGTGTTTGCATGGTCTCATGAAGACATGGTGGGTTTGTCCACTGACATTGTCCTTCATCGCCTTCCCATTAATAAGGGATTCAAGCCAGTCAAGCAGAAGCTCAGGCGATTGAAACCTGAGTGAAGTTTAAAGGTTAAAGAAGAAATTGTGAAACAATTTTAAGCTGGTATTATTATGGTGTCCACATATCCTGAATGGATATCCAACATCGTTCTCATACCTAAACCTGAAGGAAAGGTGCGAGTTTGTGTGGATTACCGGGATCTGAATAAAGCTTTCCTTAATGATAGCTTTCCCGTGCCATTTATCCACATTCTTATTGACAATACTGCTCAATACGGTATGTATTCCTTTGCTGATTGCTTTACGGGGTACCATCAAATCATGGTTGCTGAAGAGGATCGTGAGAAAATTGCTTTCATCACGCCTTGAGGAACATTTTGCTATATACGGTTGCCATTCGGCCTCATCAATACTGGAGCTACCTACCAGCGAGCCATGATGGCTCTTTTCCACGATTTAATGCATAAGGAGAGAGAGATCTATGTGGATGACATCATTGTCAAATCCCGGAAGGAGGAAGACCACCTAGACTATCTCAAAAAGCTCTTCAACAGGTTGCGTAAGTACAACTTGAAGTTGAATCCAGCCAAGTGCGCCTTTGGCGTTAAATTAGGAAAGTTGCTAGGATTCCTAGTCAGCCACAAAGGGATTGAGCTGGATCCTACCAAAATCCAGGCCATTACGAAAATGTCCATTCCTCAGACAGAGATGGAAATACGAGAATTTTTGGGAAGAATCAACTTCATTAGCAGGTTCATTTCTCAACTCACAACAACCTGTGAGCCTATCTTCAAACTGTTAAGGAAGAACTCCTCCATGAAATGGAATGATGAGTGCCAGAAGGCCTTCCTTACAATTAAAGAGCAGCTAGTCAAAGCTCCTATTTTGGTACCACCCAGGGATGATGTATCCCTGTTCATGTACCTGTCCATAAGTGACAATGCCATGGGCTACATGCTGGGACAGAAAGACGATAGAGGCTAAGAGCGAGCTATCTACTACCTCATCAAAAGATTCAGCAACAATGAACACAAGTACACTTTAATTGAGAAGGCTTGTTGTGCTTTAGCATGGGCTTCTATGAGGTTATATCATTACCTCCATGGTCACACAATCCATCTCATATCCCGCATGGATCCTCTCAAGTACGTGTTCAGTAAACCTATGCTGAGCTGCCGACTGTCCAGATGGCAGTTGATCCTACAACAATTTGACATCGTTTACGTGACGCAGAAGTCCATTAAAGGTCAAGAAATTGCGGATCAACTGGCCGCCGCACCTTCAGGGGATTTCAAACTCTTGCAAACATACTTCCCCGATGAAGGGGTGATGGCAATTCAGCAACACCATCAGTACGATGCACACTAAACATGGAAGATGTATTTTGATGGAGCTGTAAACATGGAAGGTTCTGGGGCTGGAGCAGTTCTAGTATCCATTACGGAGGAGCAGGATGTCGTCGCCGTCAAATTGTGGTTTGCCCACACCAATAACACAACTGAGTATGAAGGCTGTATCATGAGGCTAAAACTTGCCCTTTCAATGGGCATCAGGCGGTTAACTGTCTTTGGGGATTCGAAGTTGGTACTCAAACAATCCACATAAATCTATCAAACCAAAGAACTACATTTACTGCCTTACCATCAGCAAGTTTTATAGATGGCTTCGGAGTTCGAAAAGATCTCCTTTCTACACATTCCTCGTAATAGGAATGACGTTACAGACGCGCTAGCAACTTTGGCCTCCTTGATTCACATACCTGACAAGGAACACATGCCAAGCATCACATTTACCCTACAAAAGGCACCAGCATATGAGAACTATGTTGGAGAAGTATCGGATGAGCTATCTCCCATCCAGCATTATTGGTATCAACATATCAAGGAATACTTATGGGACGGATCTACACCTGCTGAGGCGAGTCCGACTGAGAAAAGGCAGATCCATCAACTTGCTATGAAATTTTACCTAAGCGGAGATGCACTATACAAAGGAGATGTAGGACTAGGTCTCCTCAGATGTCTGGACGAAGACCAAGCTCAGAGGCTCATTGACGAGGTCCATGGTGGAGTATGTGGCCCACACATGAGCGGCTCTCTACTTGTTAATAAGATTCTCAGGACAAGACATTACTGGTTCTCTCTCAAAGTTGACTGTGATGACCACGTCAGGAGATGTTATCAGTGCCAAATTCATGAGAATGCTATCCACGCCCCTCCAAGGGAGCTCCACAATATGAGTTCGCCTTGGCCCTTCTCAATGTGGGAAATGGACGTGATCGGGCCCATCGAGCCCAAAGCCAGTAATGGGCATCGATTAATCTTCACCATGATCGACTACTTCATCAAGTGGGTAGAAAAAGCCTCCTTCCCCAGGGTTACCAAAGAAGTCATCATTGCTTTCATCAGAAATAATGTCATCTGTCGATATGGACAACCAGAGGTAATTGTATCAGACAATGCTAAGAACCTCAACAACAAAATGATGGAGGAGTTGTACAGTAAATTCCACATCAAACATCTCAACTCCGTCATCTACAATCCAAAGATGAATGGTGCTGTTGAAGCGGCTAACAAAAACATCAAGAAGATCATGCAATAGATGTTTGCCAATCACAAAGGATGGCCTGACTTATTGCCTCTTACTCTGTTATCCTACAGAACATTAATGTGCACTTCCACTGGGGCAACCCCCTACGCATTGACCTATGGGATGGAAACAGTGCTCCCCATAGAAGTGGAAATGGAATCCCTCAGAGTGTTGATAGACGCTCAGCTGGATGAAGACCAGTGGGTCCAAGACAGGTATCACCAATTGTCTCTAATAGACGAAAGGCGTGCCGCTACTATCTTCCACGGTCAGTTATATTAACAAAGGATCACCAGGTCCTACAATAGAAAAGTCCTGCTACGACAGTTTAAACAACATGATTTGGTTTTGAAGAAGAACATTGACAACCAAGATCAGTCTAAGGGAAAATTCACTCCAAACTGGGAAGGCCCGTTTATTATCAAGGAGGAATTGACAGGTGGCGCTCTCAGATTACAAGAAATAGACGGTGATGAATTTTTGTAACTCATCAATTTGGACACCGTAAAATGGTACTATGCCTGAGGTTATCATCAAGCGAACATCCTAGTTTTGGATTATTAGATCACCAGTCATTCCGGTTCTTTAACCCTTCATTACATAAAACTTCGCTTCACACTCATCTGCTCCATTAGGGATAAACACTTTTTTAACCAACAGCCTGGTTTCGGATCGCTAGATCCTTTTCTCTCAACTTGGTTTTTTAACCCTTACTCAACTTTGGTTATCCCACCAGGGATTGAACCTTTCACACCTACAGTTTTACCCCACTAGGGATAAGACTTTTCACACTTGCAGTTTATCCTACACATAGGATTAAACTTTCTTCCCCGCAGTTTGTCCTGAAGTCGGGATCAAACTTTTCTTTGGCTGCAAATCGTCTTGAAAACGGGGCAAACTACACCGACCTGATCTCCTTGATACACGGGAGTACGTAGGCAACCATTTTATATGGCCGGTCGCAATAAAACAAAAACAACAAAAACATTCCTACACCCTTTCTGCCACATACAGCGTTGAACCTCCACACCAGGTTCGAACTACGCAGACCTAATCTCCTCTTCAACAGGAGTATGTAGGCAGCCATTCATGGTTTGGTCTAGCCCCCTACCAAAACACAAAGATTTGTCATCTGGTACTGGGATCAAACTTCAATCCACCTTATTTCATTCGGCTTCAGAAGAAAGGGATGGAATTACCTGACCTCCCCATGTAAACGGGAGACTCGACGACCATCTAAGCTGCGGTTGATTCCTCAAAGAGAAACACCAATCCATAAGAGATGGAACTAACTGGGCTCCTCTTAAATAGGAGTACTGGTGACCATATGTGGTGCGGTTAACCTCAGAGAGGAAAATCCACATTCCTCTCCACATATCCATACAGAAACCAGTCCCAAGACACCAAAAAGATGGTAGGGATTATACACAGATCAACGATCCATTCTGAGCTATCCAGAGATAACTCAATGTCCATCCATCAAGGAGGAATTTAGAATACATCAAGATTATAAGCCTTAAAGAAGCAGGCAAATATCAAGCAAGTAACAAAGCATAACTAAAAGGGAAGTGAAAAAAATATACTTCCCTGCTATATATAATGTTGTTTGATATATACAATATGAACTGTGCATGACAAAATGGCTAAGCTAGTATGTGTAGGAAAATACAAGCCCATCTACAAATCAGTGTATATGTGAGCTATCAATACCAGCATGACATCTCTCTCAGATGAATGAGGTAAAGCTATGGTCTCCTGTACAAGGGTATCCACACGAGCCAATAGATCTACAGCCATCTGCATGGTGACGCTGTGCTCATCAATGTATATGTTCATCTCTGTAATCATGCCAGTAGTAAGGGACCTCACTGTGGTACTATCTGTGGCGGCTACATCCCAGGCAGATATGACACTATCCCGCTCGACTATCACTGAATCTCTGGTTGATCTGGCCTTGTCCCTCTTAACAACAGCGGCATCTCTATGCGCTATGCCTTATATCTCTCTAACAGAGCTGCGTCTCTCCCATCCAGAGTTGTCAACTGAAAGTAGTATGCACACAAGCCAATCATGTTTGATGATAAAACATATACTTTGTAACAATCTTATTTATATATTAATAAAAAGTATTTATTTATTAAAGACTTTTAATTATCTACATGATGTTGTTCTATAATATGTGATAAACCCATAGTTTTAAACAATACTTTTAGAATAATGATGATGATCATTTTAATGAGATCTAAATTCTTAGAAAGTTTAAAACTAAAATATTTCCTAATCGTTGGATTACTAAATTGGGGATTAGTGAATCCGGATAGAATGGTACATACGTTGCTTGCTCATTGGATGAGGATGATTGATCTCATGATCATTTGTGTGGAGACACTAAAGCAAGTATGTAGGTGCTTATTAGAGAATAAGTTCACTGAACGTGGCTCGCTAATGAATACCTAATGGAGTTTTACTTGCCTGTTAATAGGAATTCCTGTAGTGATAGTAGTACAAGTGATCCTTGGACTTGAGATCATCATAGTATCTTGTGTATGATGAGTTATACTTTGACTTATTCCTTCAGACCCTTAGGGTATATCAAAGGGTATGCTTGGGTATAATAAGTTGTACATGGAGATAATGTATGATCAATAAAGAATCTACCACTTCTAGTAAAAGAAGAGAAATGTCTTATGCGATTTGATAAATGACAACTTAGTAGTCCTTGGCCAAGGCAGAATGAAATTAGAAAGGAGTTTCTAATTTGCATTATTTGAAGTTGTGCATTTAAGAGTCGAAATACATATAATTAAATAAAATAGAACTTGACAATAATTCCATGTCTTATATTTAATTGGGACATTGTATGGTAGAAGGATTGAATTGTACGGTAACTATTAACTCAAAGGTTCTTTTATGATTAATGTTAAAATCTATATTATCTGGAAAGTCGTTTATCGCTAGGGAGGCTTATCCCTATTGGAGAATAAATATTATTTATTTAAATAAATTAATCGTTTAATTTATTTATTTAAATAAAATTTGAATTGTTCTAATTGATTTATTCGCAACCGATTTAATATGGAGAACCTAAAGGGTCACACCATAAAAGGAAGAATAATTATTTAAGAAGTTGATGACATAATCGTAATAATATGTTAAGTATATTTAATTTAATCTATGGTGATAGAATAAATTAAATAGCTTAATATTTATTATTTAATATTTTAGAAATATTAAATATAAATTAATAAGAGGAGTCTTATTAATATTATTACAATTATTATTATTTTAATTTCTAAAAGAGTTTAGGAATTAATTTAATATAAGTACTCTCATTTATTCCTAATAGGATTAGGAGGGAAAATTAGTTAAAAGAGTTTAATTAATTATCCCTAATAAGATTAGGGAGCCCATTTAATTAAAAGAGTTTAATTAAATAAATAATACCGTATTTGAATTAAATAGGGTTACCTGATATTTTTATAAGAGGAGTCTTATATCAGATATCAAAATATACGCAATTCCAAGAGTTGGAGTGTACGTTCTTTTTCTATGAGAGATAGAAAAATTAGGGTCTTGCCAAACACCCATCTTCTTGAACCTTTCTTCTTCCTTGGTGGATCACCTCTAGAGGCCAAACACTTGGGTGACTTATGTTGATCAAAGAAAGGAACCAAACCTGGTGGATTCAAGTTGAACGCGAAAGGATTTGGAGGTGAACTTGTACCTGAGGAAGCTCAGATCTTCAAGGGTATGATTCTTATTCTTCTTCTTTTTGTTTAATTAATAATTGTGCATAAAGGATGATCCGGGTATATGGTTTGTAAAATTTTAAAACTCTGATTTTCCACGTTTCCGCTTATTTTGTGCAATTTAATTGTGTTCATGAATATTACAAACCTAACAGTGGCATCAGAGCCAAACCTTTATGCGAATTATTAATTGTTTTAATTTGATATGTATATTGATATGTGTTTTGAACAATTTAATTGGACATAATTTGTTGTATAAAATCTATTTAAAAAAAAACCGAAATCAATTGGCGTTTTTTTTATAAAAGTTTTTTTTTTGATTTCGGTAAGCTCTGTGGCTTACGCATGGTTAGCATGACAAATTGTAATTCATGTGGTAATTCACCTGAATCATGATGCATGCATGCATTTTTTTTTTTTGAGATTCAAGTGCATGAAATTCAAAGGATTCAAAACTGATTTCTTGGAATAATATATATATATATATATATATATATATATATATATATATATATATATATATATAATAATTTATAATTAAAATAAATAGTTTGTTTTAATTTTAAAATTAAATTTCATGCTAACTAATTAGAGTTGAAATTGGATTCCATGATAACTAATTGGAGTTAAAATTGAATTCCATGTTTCCTTAAATAAAGGAGTTTATTTAGATATGAAATAAGATTTCATATTATTCAAAATAAAAGAGTTTATTTGTGAATAGGAAAGAGAATCCTAATTTCCTTAAATAAAGGAGTTTATTTAGATATGGAATAAGATTTTATATTATTCAAAAATAAAAGAGTTTATTTGTGAGTAGGAAAGAGAATTCGTGATTCCTTTAATAAAAGTTTTTTTTACACTTGGAATTGAATTCCATAATTAATTAAAATAAATAGTTTATTTTGATTAAAGATTTTGATTAAAATAAAATAGTTGATTTTATTCAAAATAGAATAAATTAAAATAAAAGAGGTTTATTTTGATTTAAAATAAAGGAATTTATTTTGATTCAAAATTAGATTTTAAATTTGCCCATTAAATGATATCAATATATATTGAATGTTTATTATTTATGAGATGAATGTTATTTATTGATGCATATGTAGATGTGTATGATAATAAATGAGATTGATTATGGACTATTGACCAATGTGATTGGATTTTATTTTAGTTGGATGCATGCATGTATGAGTTTTATTAAATGGGGTCTGCGTACCTCGTCTTCTCTAATATTTCTTAATGTAAATTCTATCTCCCTCCTATGTACTTCCCCTTGACTGCTGATCAAGGTTTCTATTTATTTCAAATAGTTTTGTAATAGGAATAGTTAGAATTATTTTGAAGAATTGGAGATCAAGGAACAAGGAGCGCTTGAAGACCCGTTTGTAATGGAGCCCGGGTTTAAATGTAATAGTTATATTTAAATATTAATTCTTGCACCCCTAGGGTTTGACCTTTTGGTTCACTTGGTGACTCTAGTGAACCAAACTAGAATAAAAGTCTATAATCAATCCGGGTAGAATACAATATTCTATATGTGCATGCTTATACTCTATATATTATATATTATGCAAACATGCTTCGCATGTTAATTAATATGACGCGTATTTTATATATATATGTGCATGCGCGCTAAACAAGATGAGACAGATTAATAACAAACTCCTCAAATATTTTATATTAAGTTGTAATGTTCAAAGATATTTGGAATATCGAACATCGCCTTCTAGCATGGTAAAATAATAGAGTATTAAATATTTAATATGAGTTTGTTGTGCACACAAAAGGCAAGTATTAAATATTTAAGATGTTGTTTTATCACATTTAATGCTTATAAATAGACTGAACAATACTGTTTTATTGTGCACACACAAGGACAATGTTTTTCTTTCGAATATATGGAAGTGCTAGGTATGACTTAACTTAGATCATTTTAGTTCGGATGTGCACACACTTGACCATTATGATCTAAGAGATAAAATAAAAGGAGTTACATAGTTGATGTAATTGACAAGAGTTGTCTACCTATTTATTTATATATAGTTTGTTGTGCACACACAAGGCTATATACATTTGAAATGAGATCCTTATTCTCACTAGCATATCTTTAATTAGATATTACCGAACTATATATATTGAGGGTAATATAGTTTGAAGAAAATAGTGGGAGATACCAATTTAAAACAAGACCTAATTTATTTTGGTAATTAATAAAAGAATGTATGTTAAAATGTTGTTAATTACAAATTCATTTACAGAATTTTACAATGTCTAAATTACTATCACTGCGAAGCATATTAGAAGCTATTTAACCGGACCGTATTAAACGGATTGGTTAAAAAAATTGAGAATAGTTCTCACGGCTGAAAATCTATCTTATGTCCTTAATATGCTATCTCTGCAATAGTTGCAGACAATGCCTCTGAGGAAGAGATTGCTACTTTTAGAAAATGGCAAGATGATGCACAGTTGGCTCAATGTATCATGCTTGCATCCATCAGTAACGAGCTTCAGCGTCAGCATAAAACTATGGGTGCTCTTACTATATTCCTGAACATCAAGTAGTTGATGGTGAGGAAAGTAGGACTAAAAGATATCAGATATCTAAGGTACTCTTCTGATCTAGAATGACCAACGACATTACATTACAGACACAAGTCCTTAACATTATCAATTTGATTGATCAATTAGGACAACGAGTTTTGTCATGGATAGAAAGTTGAGCAAAGATTTAATCTTGCACTCACTCCTGGAATCCTTTCACAATTGTTGTGAATTTTTCATATGAACAAGCTAGATATCAGCCTCGCTAATTTGCTTAACATGTTGAAAAATATTGAGAATCACTTTCCAACTAAGAAAGACTAAGTCTTATTGGTAGGGCCAAAGGATCTTCTGAAAAGAAGAACGATTCAAAGAAGGTACATAAAAAGGTAAAAACAAAGGATAATAAGAACAAAACTTATACGGATAGCAAAGGAGTTTGCTTCCACTGCAATAAGCCTGGACACTGGAAAGAAACTGCAAGAAGCATCTTGCAGAGGCTAACTAGAAGAAGCTTAGTGAAGCTTCGATTACAAATATAGTTTTGTTCATGATTGAAATGAATTTTTCTTTAAGTCAAGGTTCTACTTGGGTATTGGATATCGGCTTTGGTTATCATAAATATAGATTTATGAAGAGACCAAGCAGAAGTAGAAAACTAAACAAAGGATAAGTAATCCTATGTCTGGTAAATTAAGTAAAGGTTGCTGCATTAGCCATAGAAACTTATAGTTTAGCATTGCCTACGGGCAAATCTATTAAGTCAATAAGTTGTTATTATATTCCAGTTCTTGTTAGAAACATTATTTTCATTTTGTTGTTGGACAATGAAATATTTGGTATTATATTTAAGAACAATTATTGTTCTATTTATAATAATAATATTTTGTATAGAACTGAAATATTACTTAATGAATTTTGTGTACTTGACTTACGTAAAGATTATTTTGTAAATTGAACAAACTAGTATAAGAAAAAGGAGATGATTATTCAAAAAGTTGAATGTGTGTATTTGCTGAAATACAAGTGTGAATGATTTGAAAGGTTCAAAGAATTCAGAAATGAAACAAATTGGCTAAGTATTAGGATTCTTTGATCAGATCAAGGAAGGAATACTTGTGCAATGAGTTTCTAGATCATCTCAAATGGTTTTCTCATAATGGACGTCTCCTGATACGCAATAATTGATTGATGTATCTGAAAAGAAAAATCGTACCTTGTTGGACATGGTACGGTCCATAATGATTTTACCGACATTCCAGTATCCTTCTGGGGTCATGCCCTAGAAATGGCTGCATATATATACGAAAAGGTAACCTCAAAATCCGGCCCCAAGACTCCATAAAAGTTATGGACATGGAGGATTCCTAATCTTAAGTATGTTAAGATAAGGGGTTGTCCAACTTATGTGAAAAAGGTTTCAAAGGATAAGCTTGGACAAGATTTGACAAGTACAAATTTGTGGGACATCCTAAAAATAAGTTTAGGGTATCTGTTCTATAATCTTACTTAGCAAACGGTGTTTGTTGCGAAACACGCTACCTTCTAAGATAAAAGTGTTTATCATTGAAGGAGCTAGTGGGAGGATAATAAATCTTGAAGAGTTCAAGAACCACAAATCACTATAAGTCAAATAAGAGGAACTTGTAGATAGACCTATTGTACCACAACCGAATCATAAATCTGGAATAGTACTGATGATACCTGGGAGGTATGGATTCATCATGGATGATGATGATGAGGTACGCATCATAGAAGATGATGATCCAGAGTTACATACGATGAGGTAAGAGTTCTAGTGTGTACAAAAGGGTCAGTGGGAGCGTCGTGAGCTTTCTAGTATTATATGTTGATATACTACGGATGAGGAATAACATACCAATGCTACAATCAGTAAAGATAAAGTTGTCTAAATATTTCTCCATGAATGATTTGGAAGAGTATCTTAATTGGGGATACAAATCTATATAGATAAATTTAAGAGGGTGCTCGACATAACCCAAGGATCATATATTTATTTGATGTTAAAGTCGTTTAGCATGGCAAACTCCATGGGATGTCTCATGTTGATGAGCCATGGAGTGTATCTCTCTTAATAGTCCCCATAGACTCCAAAAAGAAAGATCGCATGAGTAACTATCATGTATTCAATGAAATGTACGAGACCTGATGTTGATCAGTTATATTCTGGAGAAGTTCACTGTGAGACAGTGAAAAATATCTTAAAGTACTTAACTGACACTAAGGATGTGATCCTACATGGTGGGTCTGAATTAAAACTAGAGGGCTTAACAGACTCAAGTTTTTCAGACAGACCAAGACGACAGAAAATCCACTTTAAGGTAAAGCGTTACCTTGAACAGTGGTGCAGTGAATTTGAAAGGTTCCAAACAGCAAAGAGTTACTGGTTTAGTGATAAAGACAAAGTATATAGCTTTAAATGAAGCTGCAAGTTGATTGTTTGGATGATAAGTTCATTATAGAACTATGAATAGTTCCTAAGTCTCATCTTGAATCTAAACATGTGTTGTGGCACTTTCATTTGATTATAAGAATCATTGAAAGATGGGAAATTACTATAGAAATAGTGGACTCTCAAGAACAACATTACATATCCATTAACTAAAGCTTATCCAACAGCAGGATAATCGTCACTTAGAGAAGAAGGGTATGAGATACCATGGCGATTGGCTTTAGTGTAAGTGGGAGATTGAAAGTAGTATACACACAAGCCAATCATGTTTGATGATAAAGCATATACTTTGTAACAATCTTATTCATTTATTAATAAAAAGTATTTATTTATTAAAGACTTTTAATTATCTACATGATACTGTTTTATAATATGTGATAAACTCATAGTTTTAAGAAATACTTTTAGAATAATGATGATGATCATTCTATTGAGATCTAAATTCTTAGAAAGCTTAAAACAAAAATTGTTCTCAATCGTTGGATTACTAATTTGGGGATTAGTGAATCCGGATAGAATGGTACATACGTTGCTTGCTTATTGGATGAGGATGATTGATCTCATGATCATTTGTGTGGAGACACTAAAGCAATTATGTAGGTGCTTATTAGAGAATAAGTTCACTGAACGTGGCTCGCTAAGGAATATCTAATGGAGTTTTACTTGTCTGTCAATAGGAATTCCTGTAGTGATAGTAGTACAAGTGATCCTTGGATTTGAGATCATCATAATACCTTGTGTATGATGAGTTATACTTTGACTTATTCCTTAAGACCCTTAGGGTATATCAAAGGGTATGCTTGGGTATAATAAGTTGTACATGGAGATAATGTATGATCAATAAAGAATCTACCACTTCTAGTAAAAGAAGAGAAATGTTCTATGTGATTCGATAAATGACAACCCAGTAGTCCTTGGCCAAGGCAGAATGAAATTAGAAAGGAGTTTCTAATTTGTATTATTTGAAGTTGTGCATTTAAGAGTCGAAATACATATAATTAAATAAATAAGACTTGACAATAATTCTATGTCTTATATTTAATTGGGATATTGTATGGTGGAAGGATTGAATTGTACGGTAACTATTAACTTAAAGGTTCACTACTACAAAGTACTAAATAGACAACGCTTAAAAGATAACATTTTTTATAAAAACATTGTGGTATTTTTTTTCACAATGTTTTTAAACAAAACGTTATAGATAAATATATGCAAAAACGTTATCTATTTAAAAGGGTATTTTTTTGATTTTAGCTAGATAACATTTTTTTTTCTAAAAACGTTGTCTATCTAAAAAACCACGGAGGAAAAAAAAACACG
Organism: Panax notoginseng; assembly: GCA_016801055.1. Lineage (NCBI taxonomy): Eukaryota > Viridiplantae > Streptophyta > Magnoliopsida > Apiales > Araliaceae > Panax > Panax notoginseng. The sequence goes on from CM029018.1 coordinate 139,706,285, forward strand.
GAAGCTAAAGTTTGAAATTAAAACAAGGTTCCTATCTCTGTGTACTTTTTCGCTCTGCGATGTTGGGTTTATGCAGATGAGTTCTCGCTCTACGATGTTGGTTCTCGCTCTGCGATGATTTCCTCTCTCCTTTTCCCTTCCATTTATGATCAAAATCTCGCCATTTTTGAAGCTTCAGAATCGTTGAGGAGCGTTAATTCGATTTGTTTCACGGGTTTCATAAACTTCCTGATTATCTTACCTTCAGCTTCGCAATCGAAGGCTTGAAAAATCAAACCTTTCTGGAAAACAACAAAAATCAACCGCTAAAGAGAGTTGTAGGCAAAACCCATAACCCAATTTCTGTCCAACAAACCCTAACCCTAGGATGAGGCCTATGGCCACTGGTTCTGTTGGGTCGGACTCAATTGGCTATTCAAAGAAAGAACATATTTTTTTTGTTGAGAACATTTTAGGGGGAAGCAAAGAAAAAGAAGAAGTAGAGGATTTTACTGATTTTGGTGGTGAGGCTTCTTTTGGCGACAACAATTTGGGGTTTGAAGGTAGAGAGAGGTATATCTTCTTCTCTCCATATTAATCTTTTTCTCTCCATATGTCATGTTTTTTTGGTGTGTGTTTTCATGTCTTGGATGATCTGAGTGCCGAGGAAAGGGGTTGGTTTCTCTCCTTGTTGGTAATTTTTAAAATTTTATTGGGGTTATGATTTTTGGGGTTTTCCAATTTGATAGCTAGAAAGCTTTTTGGGAGAACTTTCATAAGTAATTTGAACTGCATTATCACTGAATTTGTTACTTCCATAGTTCTGCTACTTCTTTTAGAGGCTTTCTGGATTAGATGGAAGATTCATTTGGTTCTAGTTGTATGAAGCTTGAGTGATCCTTTTATACAATAATATTTTCCTTTAAGCAACTCACTGCATATTACTTTTTGCCCTCTAAATTGCTCAAGCTTGCTTTTTTAACTTATAATTATTCTTATTATTCCTTAATTTGGCCTGAGAGCTGGATCTGCGGTTGTCAAGTTTTCATTAGGCTCATAATAGCATTGATTCCATGTAAGTTGTGAATGGATATGGCTTAGTTTTAGAGTAATTTATCAGGGACATGATATTCCATTAATTATTGGCTTCAACACAACTTATACTTTGTTAGATTTCGTAGAAATTTACTATAATAAGCATATTGATATTGCTTTGTTTTCCTGATGTCATATTCTCCAGTGCAGGCCATTATGTATATTCTTTGCTTTCATATGAGATCAATGATGGGCATTCCTCGTTTTAAATCACAACTCTTTCGTTTGCCTATAGAGGCAATTTTAAAGCATTCATTAAACCCTTTAAAGGTGAAGCAGTCTTGACTCTCCTCGAGAAAAATCTTCCATTCTTTTGCATTTCCATTTCTGTAATATGTCATAAGTTTTTTGCTCTGTCCATTTGAAAATTATAAAAATACTAATCTTTCTTTTGGTTTCTCCTTAACAGGTATGCTTGCCATCGATAGTACATGAATTCATGCAGCAGGCAAAAGCATCCCGACTATTCTCTAAGAAAGGTTGGGAAATTGATATACATAGTTGTAGCCTTAGAATACCATGTTAAGCATATGATTTGTTACTATGATTTACTGTTCTGATTTCAATTGCTTTTGCAAGACTTAGTGAATACAAAGATGATGTCCCATGTGACAATATATTCATCAATGACAAACTGTTTACTTCTAATGGTGTTATCTATTTACTATTTTTTTGCAGCTAATTAGCTGGACAAAATGGGCAAACAGGTTATTCATTTGAATCTGAGTCCATTGAGCATAGAATAGTAGAACAGTCGATATCCAATGTAATAGATTTTTTCCAAGGAGGAATGGTAGAGCAGTCAGATATTCATGCAGTGCAAAATGAAGTGGCAGTTTGACAGGATCATACCAAGCATTCAATGGCTGAGATTTTGGATAGCTATCAGGAAAACAAGAGTCTTATTCAAGGGAATTCTAAAGTGGTCAGTTGTCTAATTTAATAATTTCCTGTGTCTTTGCACTTCTTTAGTTTGAACCGTTATCTGTTATTTGACCAGTTTAGTAGAACAAAAGGAAAAAGGCTGCAGCTTGTTGTCAAGAGAAGTTTATCACCATTGGAAGATAGGAACATGGATTATGATGCCCAAACCCCTGAGGAATTAGACAGTAAGCAATCAAGTGATGATGAGGTCTCTCTTCATTGTACTGGTTCTTCAAGATTGTTTCTATAATTTACAATCATTTACAACATTTGGCAACATTTAGTTCACTTACAAGCTGACCAGTCCTCTTACTTAGGATGGTCATCAAAATCTCAAGATGATGAGTTTTTCGATTGATTTAGTAAGATAAGTCTTTGGTTTTGTTTTATTGTAATGTTGATTTGATGATTTTGTGTTTTCTTAGTTCTTACTGGATTAAGGAGAAATTTACTGAAGCTATGAAGAGAGAAGATGTTAAAGCTATTGTTTTGACTGGTAGAATTTCAATTCAGCTAAAATTATGAAATTCTACCCGTCAAAACAATAGCTTTAATATCTTCTCTCTTCATAGCTTCAGTAAATTTCTCCTTAATCCAGTAAGAACTAAGAAAACACAAAATCATCAAATCAACATTACAATAAAACAAAACCAAAGACTTATCTTACTAAATCAATCGAAAAACTCATCATCTTGAGATTTTGATGACCATCCTAAGTAAGAGGACTGGTCAGCTTGTAAGTGAACTAAATGTTGCCAAATGTTGTAAATGATTGTAAATTATAGAAACAATCTTGAAGAACCAGTACAATGAAGAGAGACCTCATCATCACTTGATTGCTTACTGTCTAATTCCTCAGGGGTTTGGGCATCATAATCCATGTTCCTATCTTCCAATGGTGATAAACTTCTCTTGACAACAAGCTGCAGCCTTTTTCCTTTTGTTCTACTAAACTGGTCAAATAACAGATAACGGTTCAAACTAAAGAAGTGCAAAGACACAGGAAATTATTAAATTAGACAACTGACCACTTTAGAATTCCCTTGAATAAGACTCTTGTTTTCCTGATAGCTATCCAAAATCTCAGCCATTGAATGCTTGGTATGATCCTGTCAAACTGCCACTTCATTTTGCACTGCATGAATATCTGACTGCTCTACCTTTCCTCCTTGGAAAAAATCTATTACATTGGATATCGACTGTTCTACTATTCTATGCTCAATGGACTCAGATTCAAATGAATAACCTGTTTGCCCATTTTGTCCAGCTAATTAGCTGCAAAAAAATAGTAAATAGATAACACCATTAGAAGTAAACAGTTTGTCATTGATGAACATATTGTCACATGGGACATCATCTTTGTATTCACTAAGTCTTGCAAAAGCAATTGAAATCAGAACAGTAAATCATAGTAACAAATCATATGCTTAACATGGTATTCTAAGGCTACAACTATGTATATCAATTTCCCAACCTTTCTTAGAGAATAGTCGGGATGCTTTTGCCTGCTGCATGAATTCATGTACTATCGATGGCAAGCATACCTGTTAAGGAGAAACCAAAAGAAAGATTAGTATTTTTATAATTTTCAAATGGACAGAGCAAAAAACTTATGACATATTACAGAAATGGAAATGCAAAAGAATGGAAGATTTTTCTCGAGGAGAGTCAAGACTGCTTCACCTTTAAAGGGTTTAATGAATGCTTTAAAATTGCCTCTATAGGCAAACGAAAGAGTTGTGATTTAAAACGAGGAATGCCCATCATTGATCTCATATGAAAGCAAAGAATATACATAATGGCCTGCACTGGAGAATATGACATCAGGAAAACAAAGCAATATCAATATGCTTATTATAGTAAATTTCTACGAAATCTAACAAAGTATAAGTTGTGTTGAAGCCAATAATTAATGGAATATCATGTCCCTGATAAATTACTCTAAAACTAAGCCATATCCATTCACAACTTACATGGAATCAATGCTATTATGAGCCTAATGAAAACTTGACAACCGCAGATCCAGCTCTCAGGCCAAATTAAGGAATAATAAGAATAATTATAAGTTAAAAAAGCAAGCTTGAGCAATTTAGAGGGCAAAAAGTAATATGCAGTGAGTTGCTTAAAGGAAAATATTATTGTATAAAAGGATCACTCAAGCTTCATACAACTAGAACCAAGTGAATCTTCCATCTAATCCAGAAAGCCTCTAAAAGAAGTAGCAGAACTATGGAAGTAACAAATTCAGTGATAATGCAGTTCAAATTACTTATGAAAGTTCTCCTAAAAAGCTTTCTAGCTATCAAATTGGAAAACCCCAAAAATCATAACCCCAATAAAATTTTAAAAATTACCAACAAGGAGAGAAACCAACCCCTTTCCTCGGCACTCAGATCATCCAAGACATGAAAACACACACCAAAAAAACATGACATATGGAGAGAAAAAGATTAATATGGAGAGAAGAAGATATACCTCTCTCTACCTTCAAACCCCAAATTGTTGTCGCCAAAAGAAGCCTCACCACCAAAATCAGTAAAATCCTCTACTTCTTCTTTTTCTTTGCTTCCCCCTAAAATGTTCTCAACAAAAAAAATATGTTCTTTCTTTGAATAGCCAATTGAGTCCGACCCAACAGAACCAGTGGCCATAGGCCTCATCCTAGGGTTAGGGTTTGTTGGACAGAAATTGGGTTATGGGTTTTGCCTACAACTCTCTTTAGCGGTTGATTTTTGTTGTTTTCCAGAAAGGTTTGATTTTTCAAGCCTTCGATTGCGAAGCTGAAGGTAAGATAATCAGGAAGTTCATGAAACCCGTGAAACAAATCGAATTAACGCTCCTCAACGATTCTGAAGCTTCAAAAATGGCGAGATTTTGAGCATAAATGGAAGGGAAAAGGAGAGAGGAAATCATCGCAGAGCGAGAACCAACATCGTAGAGCGAGAACTCATCTGCATAAACCCAACATCGCAGAGCGAAAAAGTACACAGAGATAGGAACCTTGTTTTAATTTCAAACTTTAGCTTCCGTGTTTTTTTTTCCTCCGTGGTTTTTTAGATAGACAACGTTTTTAGAAAAAAAAATGTTATCTAGCTAAAATCAAAAAAATACCCTTTTAAATAGATAACGTTTTTGCATATATTTATCTATAACGTTTTGTTTAAAAACATTGTGAAAAAAAATACCACAATGTTTTTATAAAAAACGTTATCTTTTAAGCGTTGTCTATTTAGTACTTTGTAGTAGTGTTAATTAAAAGAGTTTAATTAAATAAATAATACCTTATTTTAATTAAATAGGGTTACCTGATATCTTTATAAGAGGAGTCTTATATCAGATATCAAAATATACGCAATTTCAAGAGTTGGAGAGTACGTTCTTTTTCTATGAGAGATAAAAAAACTAGGATCTTGCCAAACACCCATCTTCTTGAACCTTTCTTCTTCCTTGGTGGATCACCTCTAGAGGCAACTTGGGTGGCTTACATTGATCAAAGGAAGGAACGAAACCTGGTGGATTCAAGTTGAACACGAAAGGATTTGGAGGTGAACTTGTACCTGAGGAAGCTCAGATCTTCAAGGGTATGATTCTTGTTCTTCTTCTTTTCGTTTAATTAATAATTGTGCATGAAGGATGATCTGGGTATATGGTTTATAAAATTTTAAAACTCTGACTTTCCACGTTTCCACTTATTTTGTGCAATTTAATTGTGTTCATGAATATTACAAACCTAACAGTCAACATCAAGGCTCTAGCCTGATCTCTCTGAAAGGTCATCAAATGGAGACTCTGCTCGAAGTACTGTGCTGAATCATAACAGTGCTTATACTATGAGAATCTAAAAGAACTGATGGAAACCTAGTAAATGGCTCCTCCTCGGTGGGAGAATCAGTGTCCTCCATGGGCTCTCCGTCATCTGAAATAATACTCGGCACTGTGGATACTGCCGCAGCCGATGAAGCCTCTGTCTCCATCCATGTAGAATACTCTAGCGAACAGCCCGGATGGCTAATAGAAAAAGAAGCTATCTCATGCTAATCCCAACAAGCATACACCCGGGATCGGTCCTCTACTGATAGATGGTGAGAAGCTAAACGCTGATCTAACACCCCCTCAAAAGGATAAAAGTCCTGAAACTAGTCAAACTGTGACATCACGGCAGGTGGGTGGTAGGTAGTCATGCCCCTCAAACCAGCCAGAGGGAGATAATCCATGCCAGGAGCGTGAGTAATGAAGCTATAGGGTGAGCTGAGCCCTAAACACGGCAGGATGCCAAACGGATCTCTGATCCCTGTCAAGAAGACCGACCAGAACATAGCGTCTGTACATTTCGATGGCTGAAAGGAGTAAGACATAGCTATATCATGGGTGAAGCAGTACCCGTGTCGGCGGAAAGTGCCAATCTCTCTCAAGTGTGACATAAATCACACGTATAACATGACAGAACTACCTGTAAAGACCCCTACAGGGTAGGTACTACAAAATGTGGCTGACCTCAACGTCTCCGCCACAATCATCGGAATGATGATATGACCCTCCCTGAGAGCTCTCACTGCCATGATAACACCAATGTCCAGCTCATCCATATATCGTGGCATGTAAACATACGCTACCATGCACATCACAATTACATCCACTTTGGCCAAATGCCACTGATCCTCTAGTGAGGTGAAATCCTCAGAATATCGTGCGTAGCTGTCCACCGAGCCAAACCTATCTATAAGGAAACGCTGGGGCAATACATTGCTAGATGTAATCTCATCCTCTACTACTCTACGCTGTAACCCGGTGAGGGTCATAAACTTCTAGCGCATATATCCGACAGCCATATATATGCAAGATCTGTCTAAGGGCAGGGCCGTCAACTGCTCGTACTCCTCCAAGGTAGGAGTCAACTCCTGGGTACCAAATCAGAAAACTTGTCTCTCCGGTATCCAATACTCCAGCATACTCTCTATGAAGCCTACAGGAACCTGAAACATCAGAAGAGTCATAGTATGCTATAATACCTGATCTACAGTCACCCTGTTTGAAGGTGAAATATTATCATACCACAATCTCAGACGGGATGCCACCAATACTGGTGGGGTATGATCAATATGGCTAACTATCGAAGAAGACATTTGTACGGGCCGTGTCATAAGACCATCTAGGGGTCAATGTTGAATATCTCTGGACATACATACATATGCATAACATAATAAATGCATGATGAACAATAGATGGCAATATGATATAGGGAATGGAAAATTGTACATATATTCCTAAGTATATCATCGTCTAATACATCTCTGTACAACTAGAAATATAGGGAAATGGGGCACAGACGCCCTACTACTAACAGAGGCTTATCAAAAGATATAGCGAGAATGGGGCACAACCACCCAATATCTAACAGAGGCCTATGAAAAGAGATAACGAGAATATACATCAGAAGAAGACAATGGTGTCAATATCTACGTCATCAATCCTGTCCACCTGATGTAACTCCTCCTGAGTCACTGGATCTCTATCAATAGGGATGTCAGGCCTATACAATGGAGGATCTGCACCGACAAAGCCAAATGGGTCATCTGAGGGGCCAGCGCCTGAGCTGGAAGGATCAAAAGTATCGACCTCTGTCGGATCTCTGCCCAAATGCTGGATAAAGAAATGTGCCCGGTCCAGTTGCTGGGTCAAACTGTCAATCTGTGTCACATGAGTTGGATCTCGAACACAGGCTAGCCAATCTGTCATCATCACGGATCTTGGAACCATATCCCCCATGAACTAAGTGGCTCAGGTCTTGGCTCCAATGGTACGAGGGGACCACCAATACTGGAATACATCCTGAGTGCGAGTGGAAATCACGTACTCGACACCAGTCGGGTACCCATCTTAATCAAATCTAATGGCCAAGTGCTCCCCAGAATAGGGAACCCATGTGATGATATCAACTATTAATAACTCCAGCTGTAGGCGACAATGAGTGAAACCCTCAGCTACAAGGACCTCCGCCAGTATGGAATGATGCCATCGCCATCCTCGTGGATAGGTATCCAATCCTAACACGCTCACAGGACGCAAGCATGAGAGCCTCTTATAGGCCCAGAACTGTCAATACAAAGGCAAACATTTGCTGTCAGTTAACACTCTTAAACTGTACATTGGAAATTATAAGAGAAACACTCACCAGCAGAAATGGGTAGAATCCTAACCAAGCCTCGGTCAAGCCCTACGAACGCATACGCATGCCCCTAAGGAAATAGGCAAAGGAGTAGGAACCCCAATCATAATCTCCGATACGGTCCACCTCCCGTGTGACGCTGATCAAAGCGAATGACACCGTAGAAGAGTTATCTACTATGAAGCAGCCCCTAATGATCATTAGGAATAATCACCAAAGAATGTTATCCCTGACTCTTATATCAGTGGGCATGGTCTCACTCAACAAACCACTCATAGCATCTACGCTCAAAGGACCTGTATACATAGTCCTGCCCTTGAGCGCCTCAGTCGGGACTCCCAACAAGGATCTAATGGCAATCGGGGTAATGTCTGCCGCACATGGCACTGGCGCCCTGCCAAACGCCATACCTGTGATAAAGCACCAATCCATCGGCGTCATCATCACCTCAAGTCCAGTAAATAGAGTGACTGAGTCTGGTGAAACCAGCGCTGAGAAAATGCCCTGAGGTAACCCCAGGGACAACGGCGGGGAAGGATAGAAAATAACGCCCCAAATCCCCAATCATGCATAATCACTCTATAGTCAGGATGCAGAGCCTGGTACATGGAGTGGATGCTGAACCAATTCCCTCAAGGCTGTGTAAAGCCAGAAACCTACATGAAATGCAGATCGACATCAAAACCCTTTACTCTTCATCAATAGGAAAGAAGGAAAATTAAGATCTAACTTTATACCTCATTTGCGTGCATGCAAACTAAAGGATGTCAACTCAAATCACCCAAAAGCTCTGGGTTCGCCACCTGAATGCCTGACAAATCCCTATGGGGAACACGTGCAACAAGAGCGGGGTCCGCAACTGGAACATCCTCCTCCCCGTCCTCGACATCCAGCACGTCAACCCGGACTGGACGTATCACCGCCTCCACCAAACGATGAGGCTGCCTAATAGAACGGGGTCGAGGCACTTCAGAAGCCCTCCTCCGTACACCAGAAGTGGTCATGCGGGAACTACTCGGCTGATCCGGATCCATAATACTCAGCATGCATGCATTATTTTAAAATACATCTATAGTAGAGTTAAAAGTGCATGAATGGGTGCCTACATTTTGGAGAAATTTTGCCATAGTTTCCTTTATAAATAGGACTATCCACATGCATATAGGCATGACTAGGTGGCCATTCAGTAGCACACCTGCCCACAGTCAGATACATACTATATGCATCTAAATGTCAAAGTCATCAATCCATAAGGGTAGTTTAATTACCATGATTACTTTGCATTCCCACATTTGCTCATTTATCCTCAAATAGGATAAGAAATAGCAGAAAAAGGTACCAATTTGATTGTTTCAAAAGTCAAATTTTTTTACATCATTATGTTCAGCATGGTTTAATACTAACATTTACTATGTTGAATATTTTTTATCAAGTCATATGAGCATGCATATTCACTACTATGTGTTTAGATGCATTTCATATAAAAAGTCATTTTCCAACGGATAAAAACTGGAAAAGAAGACATGCATACGTTACCAAGACAGTGTAAAACACTTGTATGGTGACAGAATTGCAGAAAGACGTCCGAACTCAGCAGATCTGAAGAAGAGCTCTCAGATTTCCTTCGCGGCGTGACTTGAAAATGACTTGTGAAAGTAACCAGCCCATTTATGGGCAACTAGCCCATTTATGGGCATCCACGGTTGGCCGCAGGTCCACATGCGGCTACTGCATGTGTACCTGCGGCACCTCTATGTGGGTCCTACCCCTCCAGCTCAGTCCAGTTAGAGTTGCAAAGGAGTTCTCACTAGCTGAAAAGGTCAAATCAGGAATAAAAATGCTACGCGATTAAGCGAAATAGCTCGAAATCCTGGTTTTCTCAGACCGAATCGTGAGTCTACATATCACTCATTGGTGTTCGCCCGAACACAGGGTACACTACACCGATGATCTCAGCTGTTACAAGTTACCCTCGGCAATACCTTACGCCGATCTAATGCCACCAATTCAGGGTCGTCACCCTAATCATTTCGAGAACCCCGACGGGGGTATCACACATGGTCATCTGTCCAAATACAGATTCCCTGGTGGGGGTATCACGCATTGTCATCCGTTGATGCACGGGTCGACGAAGGTCAAACAACCTTAACATCACTTCAACTGTTGGCAAGTAAATCCAACGAAGCGTCAAACGTCGTTCGATGATTTCAGTCGTTGACGCACACGTCAGTGAAGATCAAATAGTTACCCCTGTGGGGGTATCACGCATGGTCATCTGTCCAAATACAGATTCCCTGGTGGGGGCATCACACATTCTACGGTACACATCCCCGGCGGGGGCAGCACGCATTCTCAAGCAGTTTCCTTGGCGGGGGCTTCACGCATTTTCATGTGTCGAAGTATATATCCCCGGTGGGGGTGTCGCGTATTTTTCTTTAAGACACAAGTCAGCGAAGGTCAAGCAACCTTGACAGTTTACCCAACAGGGATATTATCCGATGATGTACATGTCAGCGAAGGTCAGGCAACCCTGATAACATAAACTGTTGGCAGTAACTCCGACATAACATTGATATGTCCTGGTGATACAAACCAGGAAGGATCATCCTCATCGGGGAGGACCGATGATGGAATATGTTATACACATCCTCAAACAGACAAGGATACATCCCCACAGAGTCTCTGATACATGAGGGATACATCTTCAATATAAAGTCTGTATCAAGGATTCAAGACTTTGGTGATAACCCCAATGTCAACAATCCTAGAGATTCCTAGTAGCTGTGGATCGCACGTCCATGACAGTTCATCAGGCTGCTTATCTATTGCCATCCCCGGTAAAAGCAACAGGGAGCCGACAATCTTCCCACCATGTTGGAGAACAATCTAACAAAACATATGCATCATACATTTGCATCATGTTGCTGTACATGGCATCATGTTTATCTTGTTGCATTTTAAGTGTCTAGGATTCTTTATCCTATCCATGCCATTGCGTTACATGAATATGATAAAGAGGAGCATCTGTAGACACTCGAAATTTTCTGTATACCTGTTACTAACATTGTAGGAGGGCATAATCGTCTTTCAGAGATAACCCTGGAAGACAGCTCAGTTCAGTCCCAGAGACAACCCTGGGATATTCAGTATCACCATCTCGGAGATAACCTCGAGACATCCAGCTCAGATCTGAAAATACCACCGGAAGTTTCAACCTCAACCCCGGCGATAACACCGAGAGTTTCAATTTCAACCGCGGAGATAACCCCGAGGAGTCCAGTGCCAATACCGAAAAACACACTGGAGAAGATAGTGTCATCTTAGAGATAACCCCGAGATACTCAGTCTCAGCCCCGGACAACACCGGGAAAGATAGTATCAACCTTGGAGATAACCCCGAGGCATGCAGTTGTAGTTCCGGATATAACCTCGGAAATGCTTGTTTCAAAGTCATGCAAACAGCTACAGAACACTCGACAAAAGCCCCAATGCACTCATTCCACAAGCCCGGAGATAACCCCAGGAAGTTAGGCACATCTCAAAAATAATCTTGAGGATGGTCAATACTTGCAGAAGTTCAATCTCAGAGATAACCCTGAGCAACGACCGCTAACACAGCTCAAACCAGAGACAAACCCGGCGAAGGGCAGGACCGCTATTTTGCCGTCCCAATGCCACATCGCGCCGTCTCAACAACAACATACATACATTTCTACACAGCAATGTCCCACAAAAACCAAGAAAGTCCAATCCTGAGTGACTATTGCACAAGACAGCACACTGGATAGAATTTGAAGCTTGAAGAGATAGGGCATGGTCCCATCTTCTTGACTTCTTACAACCTCTAATCTCATGTCATTTTGTAGCTCTCAACAACAGCGGTCCAAAATAGGTCTTGTACACCTCAATCGGATGCCCGGATTAAAGTTCTGAAAGTTCGAGCGGACATCACGTTACACATATACACGTACTTCGAGACGGCGGAACCCGCGGAGCCCGGGGCACCCCGGGCAGCCGCAGGTACATTTGCGGCTAGCCGCAGGTACACTTGTGGCTCCCCCCTCTATAAATAGAGGGCTTAGGGTGGCCATTTTATAAGAGAAAAAGGCGAGGAAGCCCTATCTAATTTGCTCTGTACACACCCTAAACTGAGTGCTTTCTCATTCTAAACACTTGTAAGCTCGTATATAGCTACTTTTTACCGACGGGAGCCGAGTGTTCATCCCTTTCAAGCTATTGAAGTCTTCTTTGGCAGCCCACTGTAAGCCTTCTTACACACTTTAAAGCCTTTCTCTTCATCTTTGCACACATCGTTCTTCACGTTGAGAGTCGTGTTGCGTGTGTTTGCCCGGACTTTGGTCCGTGGCTTTTATTTCTTTTGTATATTATATATATATATATATATATATATATATATATATATATATTTATATATGGACTAACATTATCGAGTTATGCCTCGATTGAGCCTGGACTCACGTCCGGAGCGTTTATTTGCTTTTATATATATAAACAGTGGTCGAACTTTGTTCGATGAGCCTGGATTTATATCCGGAGCGTTTACTTGCTTTTATATATATATATATATATATATATATATATATATATATATATATATATGTATATATATATATATTTATTTATATTTACATTTCGTCCTGTCTGGAGTTTACTTCATGGCGGTTGATAACTTTTACAGTTTTATTTACATTTCTGATCCCCCATGGAGGTGCTTCGTGGTGGTCGATCATGTCAATATATATATATATATATATATATATATATATATATATATATATATATATAGCGCTTTTATATATTTACATTTCCGATCTCCCATGTAGGTGCTTCGTGGTGCTTGATCATGTCTGTATATATATATTTATAACTTTTATATATATAACTGCTTATAGTTTTTTCATATAAACTGCGGTATCATGTGAGCCTAGGAATCATATGATCACAGATTCAGTATACTGAATCTAGATTCGGTTCTCGTGATGGACATTTTCAGCTATAAGCAACTTGTAAATTATTCACGGTGTTTGAATTTTCTAAGATGGTTTTCATGCCCATAAGGAATTCGGCACCATTTTGCACATTATTTTCTCGAAGATGCTTCGTATCTCGAAAATAAAAGCAATAAAGCCGAACATAATAAAATGGAAGTGTAAAAGATCTCAATTACTATTGAGCATAAGGTTTTGAAAAATCTCTTTTACAAAACAACACTGCTATATCTTGTTTAAAACTGAATTTTTACATAAATTCAAACCCTGTGTATATAGGTGCGAACGAGGCCTCGCACTACTTCCAAATAACAGCATATTGACCCACACACACACACATTCATATAACAGTTTCTTGAAAAGTGGCGGTCACCGTAGTAACACGGATGTCGGGGGGTGCCTAACACATTCCCTTCGCATAAGTAAGTCCCCAGACCCTAATGAATCTCGGTTTCACATACCCGTCTAGCAGTGTCACGTCACTGGGTTAATGTGCAAACTTTTTCTCGATTGTGTTGGTACAACCAGTTAAAAAATTAACTGTCGACTCTTACAGTCAAATCGTCGATATATAAATGTCGAACCTTTTTCACAACTTATTTTTTCAAACAAATCTCACCTAACATGAGAACACCAAAGAACAAGAACAGAAAGGGGACAAATAAAAATTTCGACATCGACAATAATTATTATACTATTACTATTGTTGTATTTACTATTATTATTATTATTATTATTATTATTATTATTATTATTATTGTTATTTTTGATTATGCAAATGATGATGATGGAAATTATGTGCATTACGCTATGTTCGCATAATATGAACCAACGAATTTTGAAGAAGCAAATCGAGATTCCAAGTGGGTGAACGCCATGACTGAATAAATAAATGTTATAGAAAGAAACGACACATGGGAGCTTACTGATATTCAATAACGACACAAAGCCATTATAAAGAAGTTATTATTATTGTTACTATAATTATTATTATTATAATTATTACTATTACTATGGTTGTATTATTATTATTATTATTATTATTATTATTATTATTATTATTATTATTATTACTATTATTATTACTCTTATCATAATTTTATTATTAATATTACTATTATATTTATAATAATAATATTAATATAATAATAATAATAATAATTATTATTATTATTACTATTATTACTATTATTATTATTATTATTATTATTATTATTACTATTATTATTATTAATTATTATTATTATTACTTTTATTATTATAAATTATTATTATTAACACCAAAGCTACATTTGAAATGGCCGCCTAGTTAGGTAGCTCTATGAAATATTTTGATATAATTATTAATCCTTGCAAGATATTAACAATTGGCTCATGGTGCTCCAGTGGTCATATGACTAAGGTTTCAAACTTGAGGTTGCGAGTTCAAACCATTTGAGAGATAAATGTTTCGAAAAAATTCGAAAGAAGCCACATCAGAACTACCACGTGCGCCACGTGTGACACGTCATCAGGTCAACGTACATGTGGCGTCTGGGGGTTCAAAGTCTAAATTTTTGAATAGAAAGGGGCTCAGTTTGTGTTAACCGAAAAAAGGGGCTCAATACCCAAAAACCACTAATGTTTAGTGGTCGACTTTTCATTTAACCCACCACTTGAGTTTACTAGTTAACCTACATATCTAGCACCCCCCTTTGACGGATCACAAATAGGAGGTGTAGATTTAAAGTAATAGGTTATTCAAGTGAAGAAAAGCAATGATTTTTCACCCTTAGGAACATATGCTCATTTTCTTCCTTTGGATCAACATTCTAACACTCAACATGGTTAGATCCTTACATGAAACATGTTGATCTAAGGGTTTTTGAGTCTTAGAATATTACTCCTCAATTTTATCAAAAACAACCAAAATAAAAAGGAAAAAAGTATATTGGAGCTTCACCTTGATCTCTTAGCAACCCTTCTTTCTTTACCAAAGTATCTTATGAACTTGGGATGCATAAGAGCTTGAATTTCTCTCCTTTTCCTTCTCTCAATGTCACGACCTCTCTCTCTCTCTTCTTTCTTTTGTTTTGTTTTGGAAGTGAGATGAAGAGAATGAAATGAAATGAAAGGAAGTATTAGTGTATTAGTATAAAAATATAGATATACTGTGACGCCCCCAAAATTAGGTATACATCACCCATCTTGGGTCGTCAGATACATAGTACAGAATACAAATACAACTTACCCATACAACTGTCGAGTACAATACGACAAAACATAAACTGTGAGTTTGAATACAAATATTATCTTCTAGAGAGTATTCATACTCAAAAGGAGTCCTCATTACATTTATTAACACACTATTACATAGAATAGTGAGGACTACTAACTAATACTATCATTCGGACCATCACTCCGTTCCCCGACTTGCCCCAGCTACGTTCTCATTTCCTGAAGAGAACAGTGAAAGAAAGGGTGAGCTCAACTAGCCCAGTAAGAAATATTATGACTAAGATAATGCAGAATAAATTATCATTAGCCTTCAACAATGTTAAACTGATAAAATATAATAGACATCAAGTTTAACTGCAGCGGAACAAGCAATCCATTAAAAGAGTCAAGTAGAAAATAAACTCTACTATCTTTTATGATTTAAAAGGTTTTTCAACACTGTGATCGCTGGGACTCAGCTTAATAAAATAATCCACATCATCGAATCACCCCTGCACTACGGCCAAGGATATTCGTGTATTCATTAATGGTCATGATCATGCCAACAACTGTCCATCAACGCACTACGGGCCAATGAGGACTTTTACCACATCATTTTGTAACATTACGGTCATGATTATACCGAATAATCCCTGGTCATAATCATACCAAGTCCATCTATGCACTACAGGCCACAGATGACTTTTAACATTTTATAAACATGAGGATGATGATAATGATATAAGAATCCAATAAAACAAGTTCAAGAATTAATTTATCCAAGAATTAACAACGTCCAAATTGTCAACATAATACTGCTTTGTGAAGTAAAATTTAAGAATGCTTAGAAGAATATTTTCATGAAAAGATACTGGATGAACCGCAATGATCAAGGATATTCCACTAATTTCATGGAGTATAGAAGTTAAAACTTAACCAACTGAGTATAATAAAGAATGGAATAACAAAAGAAATCACCCGGCATGCGATAGACCGCACAGACATGTTATTCCAACAGAATAATAAATAATGGAACCAGGTCCGGCGTAAATGCACAGACATGATATTCTGACAGAATAATAAATAATGGAACCAGGTCCGGCGTAAACGCACAGACAGGATATTCCGACAGAATAATAAATAATGGAACCAGGTCCGATGTAAAACACACAGACAGGATGTTCTAACAGAATAATAACAAGACGGAACCAGGTCCGGTGTAAAACACACAGACATGATGTTCCAACAGAATAATAATAAAAACGGAACCAGGTCCGGTGTAAAACACACAGACAGGATGTTCCAACAGAATAACAGAAGAATGTCACCAAGTATAGGGTAGACCGCGTATACAAGTTATTCCAACAGAATAATAAAAAATGAAATAACAACAGTTCTCTTCATGAATAAGAAAGAATAACACCCCTTACCGTTTTAAAGAAGAGCTGAAATAAGGAAGTAGTTAAGTAGCAGAATACTCTTCTTCTCTCTCTATAGTTTCTCTCTCTAGAGTTCAGTGAATTCGTAAGAAATAATGAAGGAATGAGCTGCTATTTATAGAAAAATAGAATGCATAGTAACTAATCCATGAACGGTCCAGATTGATTACTTTAATCTGACGGTCCATATTTAAAGAAAAATCTTTTAAATAAAATATAATATATTCTATTTATAGAATAACTTTAATAAAGTATTCTGTTTTATATAAAAAGATGTTTCTGTTTTATTACGTTAATAATACGAATAAAACAAAACGTCATTATCGCTAAATAATTCATATTATTAACTGACAATAATTGAATCAAACTGAGTGACTTCTCACATAAGCATTAATAATCAATACCGTGTGTTACTATGCAACCACACGTATTACTGTACTTTTACTACCGAGTAGTTCAACAATATCAATGGTAAAACTTCCGCCGTTATTTTTAATAAAATATTTTTGTCGTTTTCTCAATCCGACAATAATTCCGTTGTGGGGTCCACCAATGATTGTGCCGTTGTACGAATATTCCCTATTAAAACGAATATTTTCCGACCAATTGAATATTATATAACAACTTGCGTACTTTGTAAAATTTATAAATATTACCCACAACTATAACATTATATCAAATTAACTTCATAATATTCAAAAATTATATTTATAGAAAATTCATCTTTATTTCTAAAAGTTGGGGTCTTACATATACAACCTATATCTATATTACTTATCCTAATACTTCTTATATCTCCAAAATATTTATCTTTTTAGATTACATGCAATCCTAATTAAGAATTTTGGACCAATGAGAGATTGACACATAAGGGGTTTGTGCAGATAAGGAGATTAGTTAACAAATAAGGCAATTTAATTATCGCATCACAAGCCAAATATAGCATCAAGGGGCCAGATATTACCCCCCCTTTTTACCCCATTTTTTCTTTAGTTTTAATGCCAAATTTTATTAATCAAATGTCCCTTAACAATTGGGCTAAGGATTGGTCTTTCAATTTAATTCCTTTGGACTTCCTAATTAATTGTTTTGACCATGGAAGTAACATAGTCCAATACTTTTAACATATCTTACCCTAATTATTTATTTAGGGTTTCTATCCCCACTATTTTGAAATTAAATACTTACTCAAATCCATTTTAGTTTTATATCCCAATTAGACTTGCTTTAATTAGGTTTAAAATAAATAATAAATTGATATAATAAAATTAATCTCTTAGGTTAGTATAAATTTTAAATACTAACATATCTCAATACCATAACTCTTAGGTTATTTAATTACTATACAACCAAGTTAATGTGCATCAGGAAGGCAATAATCCTCCTATAAACAACAACACCGACCAAATGACGAACGATGATATGTTTAGGAACTTTCTAGAATTCATGCAAAACTAAACGAGAGAGATTCCTGTTCAAAATGCATGTGGAAACACTAGCAACTCACGGCTGGTCACCACTAAACTGTTCAAGGAGCCGACCACCGGAGTTTTTGGGAAAGCCAGAACTACTTAAGACAGAGACGTGGATAAAGTAGATCACCAAGATATTTGATGTCTTGGGATGCTCTGAGGAGAAAAAGGTTCCCTTTGCCACCTTTATGTTGCGTGAAGAAGCAGATTACTGGTGGGAATCTGTAACACGTACTCAACCTGCCGCACTGAAAATGTCTTGGGAGAAGTTCCAAGAATTGTTCAACGATAAGTACTTTCCCGAAAATATTCGTCACATGAAGGAGATAGAATTCATCAAGCTGGAGCAAAAAAATATGTCTGTGTCGCAATACGAGGTTAAGTTTCCTGAGTTGTCCCGGTTTACATCCCATTTGGTAGATAATGAGGAGCGAATAACGTAAATATTTCTGCGAGGTTTGAAACCTGAAATACTTCAATATCTCATTTCTCACAAACTTTGTTTATATTCAGATGTTGTGAATATGGCTCATTTATTGGAGCACGATAATGAGTCAGCCCAACAAAAAGGCAACGACCAACAACATGAAAATAATCGTACCGGTGACAACGACCATTGGAAGAATGGTAACCATCGTGGAGGAAATTATCATGCCAAAAATGGAAACTGCGGCGTTGCGGAGGAAATTACCTTTCTTTTGTATTCATAAATATTCTTTTCTGCCTTTTGTCTAGGACCGGCGTTGCGGCGCCGTGTCCTTAGTTATCTGTTGCGCTGCAGCGCATATTTCTAGTAGCTAAGACTCCGCTCCAGCGCTGCGGCACCACTTTCTTAGGCTTGGGAGGTGCTGCGGCGCCGGCCCTAAGCTTTTCAATTTTTTTGAAGTTTTTTATTTCAAATTATTTCCAGGCTCGTAACTTAATCGTTATAAGTCGGAATTGGCTCATTCAAAAGTCGTTAGCTCGCATATCTTGCATACTTCGTTTTCATCTAGATAACATAAGTTTTTGAATCCGTTAACACGAAGTTTACTGTCTAAATTTTTTATTACGCGTTCGTTAAACATTTGTGAACGCTCATATCTTGTTTCTTCGTTTTAAGTCAAAATTCGACCATTCTTGAGTCCACAACTCTAAAATGCAAAGTTTTACGATACACCATCGAAAACTAAGGTTTCCGAGTTAAACGACGACTTTTGACTATCATTATGAGAATTTTACAATTTCGACGATTATCGTCTAATCTTGTAAACTTCGCCATAACTTCGTTACTTGAGATTTTTACTCCATTCAAGATGGATTCATTCCATTATTCATACATCTATCACCCTAACAAAGCATATATCATCTAATCCTATATATAATGGTTTTAAACTTGTCCATCAACAACATGTGATAAATTTCATGTTTTCTTTGTTAATTCTTACTTATTTGGTTTTGATTCCACTTATATCATGGTTATTAATGTTTCATCCATTAATAATCATTGTTATTACTCCTTATGAAACATGCTCCACCAATAATCACTTCTCTATCAAAATTCAAATTGAAGAGATGAAGATTAAAGGTTTAGGCTTCATTACCTTTTGATGTTCTTGAGTTATCTTGCTTCTTTCTTCTTTGATTCCTTGTTATAGCTTTCTCTTCTCTCTCTCTCAATATAATGCTTTAGGTATTGGTGAAATTGAACAACCACCAAATGAAGATAACTCCCTCTTATTTATAGAATTACAAAGTGAGGGCAAAATGGTCAAGAGCACTCACCTCCTTACTATTCCAAGCTTGCAAAGAAAGCTACTTCCCTTGCTTGGCCACTAAGTGGCCGGCCATGATTTACCATGTGGGACTCACATGGGTTGCCCCATGGGTTTTACCCATCCAATGACCCAACGGTTCAATCCACAGGTTCGATTCTTGGTTCGGGTTGAAGATTAATTTAATTTGGGCCTAACCTTGGACTTGAATTAAATTATCTTTGGACCTTGATTAATTTTTTTATTGGGCCTCACTCATCTTTCTCTTGGGCTTGCCAAAGTTCACTTTCAAATTTTACTAGTCCATTAATAATGGTTTGTGTTCTTACCGCATAATTCTCGTATTCTTCTGGTATACTAGTTCGCATAACATTCATCCTATGTATTATATTATCTTTCGTATACAATACCTTTTATTATACTTGTATTCACTTCCTCGTATAGTAACTTTCTTATTATACGACCCTTAATTATTCAAATCTTCACTTCTTCTAACATTCTCGAGTTTGAGTACGCAGGCGAAAAACCACATTTGCCATAACTGAATTATTATTAGGTAATTCATCATTCCTTAACATTCTATCGTTACGTATTTCCTGGAATTTCAAAAATCATTCCCGAGCAGAAATGGATGGATAGTGTTTTTCGGACAATTTCTCGGAAAGCTTTTATTTTCGTCTTGAAAATTCAAACACCTTATTTCTAGCACTTAGCCAGAATACTACTATCACATCTCTCTTTTAGGTTATAGAATAACATTCATCTCGCTTACTCGTTATAAATAACATATAATATAATTTTATTCAATATTTATATGAATAAAATTAATTTACATTATAATCTGATTTTCTCGGTTGTTACACTTTACTCGGTGTAATATATGTTATATAGATTTATTATTACATCTTAATCACACAATCAATCTAGTTGCAACCTCAAATTCCGTTTAAGATTAGTTTTCTTTTTTAATTGTTACCTCATTAACCAAAATTTAGATATGTTTGATATCATACTACATAGTAACGCACCAAGCTGAAAATTTTCACTTTTGAAAATTTAGCTTCTCTAACTTCTTGATTTTCAAGGCAACTTCGAAGAATTTTATCTTCATGCTTACTAACTTAATTTCTAGCCTTTTTTTTTGAACAGAAATGTAGTCCTTGCCACATAGCATTTTACAAAAATATAACTTGTATAAAAACGTATCAATAAGGACATCAAATAATGCTTTGAAAAACTCTATTTATAACAGATTAGAGCATCAAGTGCTAAAAGGTCCATTGCAACCACTTGAAATTTCAAAATGGAAGTGGGAGTACATTACTATGGATTTCATTACTGGTCTTCCCAAAGTTTCTCAAGACATAGATACAATTTAGGTCATTGTTGATAGATTAACCAAGTCTGCTCATTTCTTACCTATACGAGAAACTTATTCATTTGAACGTCTTGCTCGTATATACATAAATGAGATTGTAAGACTACACGGTATGCCTGTATCCATAGTTTCTGATCGAGACTCAAGATTCACTTCACAATTTTGGGTTAGTTTACAAAAAGCTGTGGACACAGATTTACGATTCAGTTCGGCATATCATCCTCAGACGGACGGACAATCAGAGTGGACTATTCAAACTCTTGAAAATCTATTAAGACTCTATGTCCTTGACTTTAAAGGAAGTTGGGCCAAGTTCTTACCATTAGTGAAATTCTCCTACAACAACAGTTATCAAGCAAGTATAGGCATGACTCTATTCGAGACGTTGTATGGATGCAAGTGTCGTTTTCCAGTATGCTGGGATGAGGCGGGTGAAGCAACGTTGTTGGGACCAGAATTGGTATGCATGACAACGAAAAAGATTCAAATGATCCGACAAACGTAAACCTCACAAGATCGACAAAAGAGCTATGCTGATCTTTATCGAAGGGACGTGGAATTCAATGTTGGAGATCATGTGTTGTTACGTGTTGCTCCATGGAAAGGAGTTACAAGATTTGGAAAGAGAGGAAAGCTCAATCCTCGATTCATTGGCCCATTTGAAATCCTCGATCGAGTAGGAACTGTGGCCTATAGACTCGCCTTATCGCTAAGTATGTCTCGTATTCATAACG
The DNA here is from genome assembly GCA_016801055.1 of Panax notoginseng. Lineage (NCBI taxonomy): Eukaryota > Viridiplantae > Streptophyta > Magnoliopsida > Apiales > Araliaceae > Panax > Panax notoginseng. The sequence continues at coordinate 139,728,431 of CM029018.1, forward strand.
TTTTTCACATATCTATGTTACGTAAATATGTGGAAGCCCCGAACCACGTTATTAAATTAGAACCAGACGTGATAGCAGAAGATTTAACCTATGAAGAGGTACCTGTTAAAATCTTGGATAAGAAGGAACATATTCTACGCTCCAAGGTTATTCCTCAAGTCAAAGTTTTGTGGAGAAACCACGATATTGAGGAAATGACCTGGGAGTTAGAATTTGAAATAAAATCAAGGTATCCTCACCTCTTCGATATACCAGGTACGTACACCAATTTTGAGGACAAAATTTCATAAGAAGGGGAGGTTGTAAGATCCCAACTTTTATGAATAAAGATTTAATTTTCTCTAATTATTATTTTTTAATAATAAGGTGTGGATTTGATATAATGTTATAGTTATGGGTAATATTTACAAATTTTACAAAGTAAGCAAGTTGCCATAAAATATTCGTTTGGTCGGGGAATATTCTTTGTGATGCCCCCAAAATAGGTATACACAACTTGTTAGGAATAAGTGTGACATCCCCAAGTCCGGGTCCCAAGAACCTTGGACTTGGTACGTTACGGTACTTTATCATTATACATATTCTATCATCTAATGCCGAACAAATAAACATATATCGTTTATTTTACATAATTCTATAACATTTTCCCAGGTTTATTAACCTTAACTGAATATATACCTTCAAAATTACAAAGGTTTACAATAACATAACTAAATAGTTATTCTTATAACAATCTATTACTGTATTTTACTTTTGTTTCTGTCCTTCTTCAAGCCTTTGCCTTTATCTGAAATTTATTATCATGATATTGCAAGGGTGAGCAACTACTTTACCCAGCAAGTTTAAATTTAATAAAGATACATCATGATTGAAAGAATAATAAGCTTTCAAGTTTTTAACAATTTAATAATTATGAAGGAACATGAATCAAGATGTCAATAATTGAATGACTGAATCAATAACGTTTAAAGTCAACAAGGACTAGATATAACTTTATCTGAACCTTAGGGTAATGAAGGTGATCAGCCTTTCATACATGATGAACATATTCAACATGCACTAAGTGCGAATCAATAATCAGTTTAAACGTGAATAATTATCAATAATCATTCATTAACATGCTTTATAATATAACTCGAGTTTGAGTTAAGGAAACTTGCCTGCATAGTCGATTACCGCTACGTAATTTAATTTATTCTCTTTATTGAAAAGACCTATCAGGTATAAGATTGATCTTTCAATTAGCATATCATACCTTATTTCATAATACTATCTAACACTTAATCACAGAGTTAAATATTAGATAGTCTTAACACCATATTCATTTACTTAATTATAATCTCATCATCTTATATTAACTTGTCTAACCTTCACTCACAAAGTTAAGTACTAGACATTACACCTTAGTCTTAGTATTATCATTATACTTTGATAATCTTTTCATCACTTATAACTTATACTTATAAGTTTTCCCTTTATATGTTATCTTAGTAAGCTAGATAACCTTTCAGTAAACTGAAATATCATTTCAGTAAACCGGATTACATTTTCGCATCCTGAAATTACTATTTCAGCAGATCACAAAATATTTCAGCAAACTGAAGCCATTTCAGTAAATCAAAATCCAATTCAGCACCCTGAATTCTCATTTTAGTCTATTACAAGCATAATATAGTTCATTGAATACCAAATTCAACAATTATATTGAAAAATAACATAAATCTCTTATTTTAATCTTCCGTCGAATATTATTAATTATGTAATAATATTTTACGCTAAGGTTATTAACTTTTTAATAACATTCCAGTCAAATACTACTAATAATATCTTAATCCAATATTATTAGCCATATAACAATAATTTAAGTCATTAATCACATTAATAAATAATTTAGTTCAATTGTTTTCCTTTCCTTAATTAGCTCAGTAAACATTTTAAAATGCCATAAACATCACAACACTTCACACCCGACCCAAAACTTCATCAAAAATCTGCATAAGTCATGCTCAAGGGTCTCAAGTCATAAATCGTATTTTTTATATTTTTGGACATCATATATTTAATTAAATCTATTTATTCATTTATCATCATTTAGATGAAAAATACCAAATCAGTCCCAAAAATATTTCTTTTCTAAGATTTGACATAATATAGTTCCATATTGAACATATATTTTTTCCGGAATTTTTAAAATCCATTTACTATATTTAAATAGCCCATAATAGCCAAATATTCTCAGATTTTTCATAAATCGAGATTAACTCCAAAAATTCTGAAATTTTTACAGTATGTTCCTGTTATACACATGTACGTCCAGTAAAACTTTTGTAATTTTTGGACTTATACACAGAGAGTTATTCGCGTGGCTTCATAAAAATAGTCCTTCACCGTAAAATTCATAACTCTCAAACCGTATGGCCAAAAATTCTCAAATTTTTACACAACCTTCATAACTTCTGATATTAACACTCAAAATTTTTCCAAAATTTTTAAATCACAAAAAGTGGATGCAAATACCCTCGTTGCTGACTGGTCCAAAACAGTACCAAAAAAGGGACTATTTTCACCAAAATTCACACCACGACTTTTAGAAACGTAATTTGTAAGTTCTACCACTTGGGTTTACTAGTCAACACATATATCTAGCACCTCTCTTCGACGGATTGAGAAAAGAATGCATAGATCAAAAACGGTGGATTTTCAAAGCACTCAAAAGTTAGGTTTCATAAACTAGAAAAAAATTATTTTCTTTTCTTTTGATTCAAACCAAATCAACACCCATTGTGGGTAGATCCATACTTGAATCCATGAAAAACACATATATTATAGGGGTTTGAACTTCCAAATCAAAAACTCCCTTCATCAGATTACAACAAGAAAGAGAATAAAGATTAGGAAAAAATGGTTTTATACCTTTCTTCTTCTTCTTCTTCTTCTTCTCTCTCCTCTTTCTTCCATGGCTTCCGCCCCCTTCTCTCTCTCACTCCCTCACGCACGGTATTTTCCCGTTCCTTTTTCTTTCTCTTTCTTCTTTCTCTCTCTTTCTTATCTCTTATCCTTTTATTTCCTTATCTCTCTCTCTCATTATTACAATATGTAACTTGCAAGCAACCTCTAAAGTGTTGGCCCATTAAAATAAATGACATCTAAAAAGTACTTACCTAATAAAGTAAGTACACTCATCACATTCTTCTCCCATTTCTTCTCCTTATCCCATCAAATTTTGTTTTATATTAAACATACTAATAATTAAAAGGTCCATCACAAATGGGCTAAGTTTTGGGTTTTTAATTAATTTCATTGGAGTATCAATTTTACTTGTTTTACTTACTAACAAAAACTAACTTGGACTTTCAATCCTAATTAAATTGGGTCATTATAATACTTGTCTTAAACATAATATATTGGACTAGATTAAATAATTTAATCACCCTTAACTCACTTTATCCACAAGTCACATGCTTAATTAATTAATTGGGCTTGTTTTAATAATATAACTTCCTTAGTCCATTAAATCTTAATTCACTTGAACTCTAAATAAATTATTGGGCTATGATATCATTATAGTCAAATACTTTTAATTCTATTTTACCCTAATCATTTAATTAGAATTTTTATTTCTCACACTTGAAAATAAATTTCTTACTTATGCCTTTTTAATTTCATAACCCAATTAGACTTGGTTATAAAATTAATTATTTGAGATATATAAAATAAATCTCTTAATGTGAGTATATATATATTTATATACTAATATTCTCCCATATTATAGCCTCTTAGGTTATTTAATTAGTACACCTAATATATATATTAGGTTACATAACTTAATTCTTAATTCACTTTTATATACAAAATAAATGTATTCATATTATATAATGTATATTTATTTAATCATACACATAATTCACATAATCATAACATATTTCATTTCTCAAACTAATTTGACTTTTCTCCATAAAAAGTCAACTGTTGACTTTGACCAAAAGTCAACCTTTACACATTTTATGTTTATTGTCTATTCTGACTAAACTTGACGTTCCGGACGCAACCGAGTAGTCCGTGCTTTAAAATTCTATCTCTAACTCAAATTTTGAGTTTTAAATTACTCTCTTTTTATTGCTAAATGTATTAACTAACGACTTTATGCTTATTCAAATTCTTATTTACCAGTTAAGGCCAACGTTCAAGCTATGTTAATTACTAACATAATTTTATCTTGATACTTATATTATTAACTTAATTTATCATTCCTCTTGCTAAAATATATATAGCACCTTACTAAGTATATATATTTCTAGACATATACTCATCTTCGTTTAACATCATAGCATCTCTTCATGTGAAATCTTATCTCCTTAATAAAATTTTCATATGTACTTATATAACATTTCACAGACTATTCAGTTCACATCGAATTTACAGGTATCGTAATACCTTATTCTGGATATTCCTTCAAGTACATATTAATTCATTTCTAGGGTTTTGGAATTTTGTAACCCATGTTTTCTCTATTCTCATTCGAATAGCAAACCATATAGAATCTTCTTAAAAATTTTAAATAAATTCTCAAATTCTCTTCTAGGTTTTATTCTTTAACCTTTATTCTAATCATTCAAGATTTTATAAATTTTTGGGTTATCACAATAAGCATGTGACTGATATTCCTATTTATATATGATTTGATTATAATATAAATGAATGAATATGCAAGTATGCTTGCATTAAGAAAAGCTGTAAAGTCCTTTGATTGATAATAGGAACTTATGTACAAGGACTTAGAATGAATTGATCAAATATGTTAGGTTGATCCTACATAAACAAAACAGCTTTGTAAAGTTCTTATAAAGAAATGATGTACAAGGACTATAAATATAGAAAGATCAAGCTTGTTAGGTTGATCTTATAATGTAATAGATAGGCTTGTCTGATCGTTGAGCACTGCACCAAAAATCGTAGTCTGCTAGAAGAGTCAAGGAAAACTCGAGAACTATCAAGGCAGAATCGTAGTCTGCAAGATAGTAGATCTCGGAGTTCGTAGACTGCCAGGAGAGACGAGGAAGGATCGTAGTGTGTCGAGAAGAACTTCCTCGGAGCCGTAGTCTGTTGAGAAAGTCATGTTCAGAATTGTAGAGACAACCTGTCTAAGAGCTGAACGAGCATCTGCAAAAGCCAAGTTAAGAATCGTAGACCACACTCAGAGTCGTAGAGTCTACTGATCATATAAGAGGCAAAGATCGTAGTCGAGCCAAATCAGATGAAGACAACAAGCTTAAGGTCAGAAATAATAGAGTATCAAGATCTGATCTCAGAGTCGTAGTGTCTGCAGAACCAAAGCTAAATCGTAGAGTGCAGAACTAAGGCTTCAACAGAGGTGCTCACAACGCCAAGGCAGAATCATAGAGTAAACATAATTCTCAACATATGAGCACTCCCAGAATATCCAAAGTATAAAGCCTCTGGTCTGAGTTGTAAAGATACATTTCACCTAAAGAAAACTAGAAAGCACTCAACGAATGACATGCAAGCTAACAGAAGATCTAAGCACTAACCCAATCAACATCCAGATTGAGTTGTGAAGCCATTCAAGATGAAGTCTTCTACAAGTTGATCAGAAGAAGACTTCAGTAAAAGTAACTGACTAAGGAAAGTCAGCAAGTGCAGTAGCTATCAAATGAACAGAAGACAACGATCTTGGAATTAATCAGGATCATAGTGTTTGTCAAACAAAGTAGGAACTGATGAAGTGTACACAGAGATACTGGTCAGCTTATGAAGAACAAGGCTAAAGTGATTAAGCATGGGTCATTCCATTGATGATAAGTGAACGGGAGATCACAAGGAGAAAGCGAGCTGGGAATGCCACAAATTTGATGTGTCTTGCTATTCAGAAGAGGTCAGAACAAGAAGTCAAGCTATCAGTTCCTGAGATCAGTCGAGGCAAACAGAAGTGTTGAAGAACTGCACAAGAAAAGGAATAGGTGTTCTATATTTGAAGATCCAGTGAACACTCTTCATAATCGTAGTATTGTCTCAATCAGTCAAAGAGCAACATTCAACAAGACACACTACGATCAGGTCCAAGAACATATGCATCAGGATCGTAGAGTTCGGTCATCTGAAGATTGAAGCATTGACAACAGTTCAATCTGAAGACTAATATTCAAACATTACTAATTGAGGTCATCGATGCAAAATGACAACTCTTGATGCTCTAATCGAGGATTCAGAAAGGAGAAATAAAGTTGACTACCTGCCTGAGATATCAAAATGACATCTCTGACGGGGTAGGTGAAACAGTAGACTGCAGTGTCAGAAAGATGAAAAAGGGGATGCCATGTCATATCTGCAGTCTACATTAAATAACTCGAGATCTGCGAAGCAATTCAAATAGCTTTCAACGGCTATATCCCAAACGGGAAGATTGGGAAGGAGTATATATCAGCCAGAGCTTCAAAGATCAAAAGTTGCTGATGTTACTGAAGTTGCAAAATCCTTGAGTTGTTGGAATGCTATAGTGTTGACTCTACGAGTTCCACCAGAGCTGAACAGAACAAATCTAAGTGACAGTGATACTATGAAGGTGGAAGTGAAGCAGATTTGAAGAAGGACTTGAACAGACTAAAGCTTTACTCAACAAAGATGAGAATGCCACTAAAGATGGCAGCTAAGCTAAGAACTGAGAAGGCCAAGAAGATAGCATTCAGAAAAATGACAGAGCACAAAGAAGATCCAGAGAGCCACTCTACGAATCACTATGAACCAAAAGCTAAAATAGAACATATGCAGAACCATGTCTGCAAACCATTCAAGAAGGGTTCAAGGAATGCTAAGTGCCAGACGAAGTCTACCAAAAGCTCAAACACTTAGCAAACCTAAATGGTGATGGTGCACAGCTGACATCTGATGAAGATGAGCTGAACAGAATGAAGATCAGCTACACCAGAGAAGATGTGGTCTAGACTCTACGCAGAATGCAAAGAGGACCACGCCAAGCTGCTAAGTACTAAAGAGGTTCAAGCTTCAAGACATCTTAGCAGCAAGGCACCAACAACAACGTTTATTGATGATATATTGGTGTATTCTAAAACCAAGGAGGAACACGTTGAACACTTAAGAATGACGTTGGAGACGTTAAGAAGAGAAAAGTTGTACGCTAAATTTTTAAAATGTGAGTTTTGGTTAGAACGTGTGCAGTTTCTTGGGCACATTATTGATAAGGACGAAATCTCGGTAGATCCATCAAAAGTTAAAGTTGTAATAAACTGGGATCAGCCAAAGACACCGTCAGAAGTAAGAAGTTTCTTCAGATTAGAGGGTTACTATAGGCATTTTATTCAAGATTTTTCCAAGATCGCAACTCCGTTGACAAATTTAACTAGGAAGGCAGTTAAATTTGTTTGGACGGAGAAGTGTGAGAAAGTTTCCAAGAATTAAAGAAGAAATTGAGTTCAGCACCTGTGTTATCATTGCCTAATGATACAGGAAATTTTGTGGCATATAGTGACGCATCGCATAAAGGACTAGGTTGTGTGCTTATACAGAATGATAGAGTTATTGCATATGCATCGCGTCAATTGAAGGATTACGAGAAAGGGTATCTGACTCATGATTTGGAGTTGGCTGCGGTGGTGTTTGCTCTGAAGATTTGGAGGCACTATCTTTATGGAGAGAGGTGTGAGGTATATACAGACCATAAAAGTCTGAAGTATATCTTTACGCAAAAGGATTTGAATATGCGACAAAGAAGATGTTTGGAGTTAATTAAAGACTATGACTGCAAGATTCTTTCTCGGGAAGGCGAATGTTGTTGCCGATGCCTTAAGTAGAAAGGGTCAGGAGAAATTAATGAAGTTAACTGCTCAGGTGAAACTTGTAGTAAAAATGGCTAAGATGGAGCTGTAAATTAAATATCCGACAGAATCAGATGAAAAATTATTCCAGATGGGGAACAATTCAATTTTGGTGGATAAAGTAAGGAATGCACAACTTCAGGATTAAAAATGTGAAAAGATAAGAAGGAAAATGTTGAAAGATGAAGAAGACAAATTTAAAATTAATATGGAAGCATTGCTTAGATTTGAGGGAAGAATTTGGGTTCCGCCAGTGTAGAAAATTAAAGAGGAAATTTTGAGTGAGGCTCATAACTCACGATATTCGATTCATCCTGGAAGTACGAAGATACAGCAGGATCTCAGACATCATTTCTGGTGGTCGAATATGAAAAAGGATGTTGCTGAATGTGTGGCGAAATGCTTAACGTGTCAGAAAGTAAAAGCTGAACATCAAAGGCCAAGAAGATTGTTACAACCGTTAGAGATACCAGAATGGAAATGGGAGCATATCACAATGGATTTTATGGTAGGTCTTCCAACGACTCAGTAAGGTTACGATGCGATCTGGGTGATTGTCGATCGATTGACGAAGTCGACACACTTTTTGCCAATCAAAATTAGATTTAACCTAGATAGGTTGGCAAAACTGTATGTAAAAAAGATTGTATCAAGACACGGTGTCCCCGTATCTATTGTATCAGATAGAGATCCATGTTTCACATCAAATTTCTAGAAATAACTACAGGAATGCTTGGGAACACAGTTGAGAATGAGCACAACGTATCATCCCTAAATCGACGGATAAAGTGAGAGGACAATCTAGACATTAGAGGATATGCTCAGAGCATGTATTATGAATTTTAAAAGGAATTGGGATGACCACCTATCATTGGTTAAATTTGCTTATAATAACAGTTATCACGCAAGTATTAGCATGCCACCTTACGAAGCATTGTACGACATGAAATGCAGAACTCCGTTATGCTGGGACGAAGTTAATGAACGTCGGATATTAGGTCCAGAATTGGTGCAGCAGACTGTTGAGATCGTCAAGGTGATTCGAGCGAGATTAATAGCTGCAGAGGATAGGCAGAAGAAATATGATGATCAACACTGACAAAATTAGTAATTTGATGTCGGTAGTTTTGTTTTCTTGAAGGTGTCTCCCTCGAAAGGGAAAATATGATTTAGTAAAAAGGGAAAACTAAGACCTAGGTTTATAGGATCTTTTGAAGTGCTACAACGAGTTGGTGAAGTGGTATATGAGGTAGCTCTACCTTCGAAACTAGAGCATATTCATAACATTTTCCATGTTTCGGTATTACGACCATATAAGTCTGATTATAAACATGTTATAGAATATGAACCGTTAAAGTTTGAAAAGGATTTTTCTTACAAGGAAATTCCTGTTTAGATTGTTGACAGAAAAGAACAAGTATTAAGAAATAAAGTGATACCTTCTGTTAAGGTAATATAGAGAAACCACAATGCTGAAGAAGCTATGTGGGAACTAGAAGACGTTATGATGAAAAATTATCATCAATTATTTGCTTAATTGTTGTATAGCGATTCTGGGGATAAAATCTTGTTAAGGAGGGAATAATGTAACGAATAAATTTATTGAGTCGTGATTCTGGGGACAGAATCCTTTTAAGGAGGGAAGGATATAACGAACGAGAATTTTATATGTAATTTAAAAATATTTATTGGGTTAAATAAATATTTGAATTGATTTATTTATTAAGATTAATAAATTTGATGGAATTATTGTGCATTAATTTAGTTAGAGTGTACTATAATAATTAAATTAATGAATAATGATTTTATGGACTGAAGATTTAATTTAATAAAATGATTAAATTAAATGTATTATTTAATATTTAATGAAATAATTAAATTAAATTAATTATTTGATAATAGTAATGTTGTGTAGTGGTGATGTTCTAGTTTAATTTAATAATTAAATTTGATGTGAAATAATTTGTTAAGCATAAATATAATTGTAATGAAAATTATAATTGTAATTATAAGTTAAGTGTAAAATTTGATTTGATTTAATTAACTAAATACAGATATGACAAGAAAACTATATGATAAGAAAACATTAAAATAAATTTGAAAGGGGCTTAGTGAGCCAGCCAAACATGGCCTTGTGGCTTTTTGTATCTGTAACAGCTAAAACCTTTGGTTTGTTTAACTGACAAAATGATGTTGCGTAAAATCCCATTATCAGTCTTTTATTTTTATTCTTACGTTCTTTTCCTAAGACTAAGAAGAACACAAAGAAGGGAATAGAGAGCATAGAAAGAAATTGAGGGTTCTGTGAAAGTTGAGAGAGAAGTCTGGAAATCTAAGAAGGAGGAGAAGGAATCAAAGCTAATTACATCTTCTAATTAATCTAAACACAAGAAATCAAAGGTAAGATTCTTAGTTTCAAGTTTGAGTTTATGTTCTTGAGTTTTTTATACAAACTTTGATTTTTGTTGTTAAAATTGATGAGATGTGGTTTATATATGCTAATTGATGGTTTATAAAATGTTAATGAGTTTCTTAATCCATTATATATCATCTATAGTTGAGTTTTCAGAAATTAATTCATATAAGCCTGTTTTAAAATGAAGAATTGGAGTTATGTGATAATATGTGTATTTTGGTCTAGTTTGGGACTAAAATTTGTTAGGAGTTCATGGTATAATCTGTAAATTGATGATTGCTATTGTTAATATATTGGAATACAAAAAGAATGCAAGTCAAATGGATTGATTTAATCAAGAAATGAATTTGTAGCGTTTGTATGCGCTAAATATGTTGAAATATGAATATTAAGCATAGACTTTGCTTTTGAAGGCTCTAAATTGGTTATTAGTGTTGTTTGTGTTATTAGAATGGTTAAATATATATGTTACGTTTTTTTGACTGAAATTTTAGTGTCTGGGTATGCTTGTGTTGCTGGTTGAGTGAGGAATTTGGAGTTTGGTTAGCAACAGGTCGTATGAACAGACTGCAGATTCTAGGTCTGCGCACCAGCGCGGCCGCACTGGTGCCAATGCTTGAAAGGGTGCGATTGCGCCAACCCATGAGCAGAAACTGTTTTGTTTTTTTTTTAATTTCAGTCCATAGCATACAATCGTAACCTAATCTTATGAACATAAATGTTAATCATATTATATGGTGTTATAACAGATTGTAATACCAAATATGAAGATTGTAAGTTATTAATTAACAAGTTATATAACGATTGAAACTCGATGTTTGTAAGAGTTAGAGATGAGAATTGAATGCTAAAGCTTTACGTTATATGTTAGTGAGTTTTTAGATTCGTGTTATATGGTTGATCAATAGGGTTAGACCTTACGTTAAAGGTTATAACTTATCCAAGATGGTGAATTGAACCTATAAGGTTAATGTTAGTATAACTAATCGATATTGCAATTCTAATAGTATATGTAGGGTATTTGGCGAACGTGTGTTATAATTGTGTAGCTTACGCACTAGGTAAGTTCCTAAACCTTACTCCTTTATGTAAAGCAAGATCTTTATCCTATCTTGTTTGTTATTTTATGCAAGTATCTAAATCTTACTTTTCGCTAAACAAGTTTCCTAATCCTGAACTTGATATTATTTGTTTAAAATTGTTCAAGTTGTTTATTCACATTGAGCAAGTTCTAATCATTGTTTCTTGTTAATTCAAAGTTTGAAATGTTCATTATTCAAAACAAGATTATCTAATTCCTTTGAAGATAGTTTATTAGATATACAATGTGTTATTCAACTATACATTATTGTGATCCTATTCTTGATTCTAAATATGGTTACTCAATATATAGTTATTATATCGAACTTCGAATGGCTAGTGAACCTTTATTGATTTGGCTAGTCCATAGTTGATGAGCGTTCTAAAATTCTAGAACCATTGTTAAAGCTAGTATGAACTAAACTTTCCTTAGTGAGGAAATCCTAAGTTAACTGAGAAGAACAACCCTAATATAGGGGATTATGTACGCGTTAGCATTTAGATGTTTGTGCACAATACATGGTACGAAGGGCTGATCCCCCTAAGTACGAAAAAAAAGGTCTGTATAGTCTAATGACTGTTAAAGGTTGAGGTAGAAATACTTAGTAACATGGGACATTGTTCATGGTCTTTAGACCCTCACATATAATTCTCAAACTTGTTTTATATTCTTGATTCGAAGAACAAGTTCTCTATTATTCAGTATTCATTGCTTACTCTTATGTTATTGCTATTGTCATCATTATATTAATGAGTAATTATTTGCTCACTCTTGCGTTTAATACTGCAGCTAAAGTTGAGAAAGTTGACGAGCCGTCTACTAGCAAGGGCAAGGGCAAGGAAAAGATGTCCAAATGATGAAGACTTGTTTGATTTTATTTAATCGAATCTATGTTGTGAGACTTATTTAATTATATGATGTATTCCGCAGACTTATGTAATAATTTAAGGTTAGATTACCTGTGATTTGTTTTAAGTTGAACCTTTAATGGGGAGGATTATTTTTTAAATTATTTAAATTATGTCTTTATCCTGGATTATGGGTAGTTAGTTGTAATTATTTTGGATAGTGAGCACCAAATCTTATGGGAATGTAGTACCCAGATTTGGGGGTGTCACAGCGGCTAATGATGACATATGGGTCCCATTTCTTGGGTATCGTGTGCTGTTTAAAAGGACCATTTAGGTTCCCCATACTTCACTTTAAGTCTTTCATTATAAGTTTTTTATAACAAGAGACTAGGGGGAAATGTTCGGGTGTGATCTGTCGACCCCTATATGGGCCGAAGGCCTCGTCTGTGTTAGATCTGTTGAGCCTATTAGGCCGGTGCCAATAAGGGGATTGGTGGTGTTCGGGGTCGGGCGACCAATTCCTTTGGGCCGGGGTCCGGATCTGTTTGGTGGTGTTCGGGGTCGGGCGACCGAGTCCTTTGGGCCGGGGTCCCGATCTATTTAGTTGTATTCGGGAGACTTGGGCTCATACAAATGGTTATTACTCGTATGGAGTCCAGAGTGATAAGGAGTCTGAATGGTTAAGGTTTTCATTCCTAACCATATTTAAATACCAACTCCAAAGGTAGGTGTTAGGATTATATCCAACTTCCACCTTTTAAGGAGATTGAGTTGGACCCAAACATAGGTAACTGTCATGTTTAGGAATCATAATACAATTCGAAAATCAGCTTTAAGGTGATGAGATCTGCTATAAATACAAGGCTTAACTTCAATTAACAGGTAATACACTTTTGAGCACAAAACACTAAAGCCTCCATTGTTAAACTGTTGACTTGGTCATATTTCATCCTTAAGTTTTGATGATGAATTTTTCGTATGCTAAATTATTTTATGGCATTTTAGGTATCTGATGATAAGGAACATTGATTGGATATTCAAGTGGTTGAAGAGTTTTTCTTTACTAGGAAACAAAGTGTAAGGTCAATTGCATAATAATTGATTTTTCATTTAAAGGCTCTAGGACATATCATTCACATTTTGTTATACGTCTTAAATAAAAAGTAATTTAAATCCAATGAAAAAGGTTTTTCTAAATAAAAAATTACTTGAGATTAATTTAATATATGTTATCAAGTACAAAAGGGTTTAATGCTTTATTATATAAATCATTACTTGATATGTTACGTGTGCATGCCTAGAAGCTTTGGCTGCTACATGACTTTGTGATATGATATGAGAGTATGCGGTTTTCAAGGGATGGTGTATATAGATTTATTGGAACTTTAAATACCTTGAGAATTGGAAAGGATCATTGCTGTTACACGCCACTTTAATGGATAGAAAAGATGTAACGATCGAGAAATTTTGTAATTAATTTAAATATTTATTGAATTAAATAAATATTTTAAATAATTTATTTATTGAGAAAAATAAATAATTGATGAAATTGTGGTGCAATAATTTAGTAACTAAATTGATTAATGGTAATTTTATTATTTAAAGATTTGATTTAATGAAATAAATAAATTAAATAAAATGAAATGTTGTTCTAGTCTGATTTAATAAAGATGTATAATAATTTATTAATCATAAGTATTATTATAATAAAAAATTATAATTATTATAAATATAATTATAAGTTATGTAAATTGGTTACATGTGTGACAAATAAAACTATATAATATAAATGTTATGAAAATAAATTGAGAGAGGGGAGTTTGTGTTTAGCCAGACGAGGCCTTGTGGCCTTTGGCATTTTGCAATTGACGTAACTCTTTGGTTTTTAACCTGATGCATTAAGTTAAGAGGCTATATCAGTTTATTTGCGTATTTTGCCTAAGGCTAGATAACAGAGTATAGAGAGAGAGAGAGAGAGAGCTTGGTAAGAAGAGAGAATCACAGAGAGAGTTGAAGGTTGTGCCGTGAATTGTCCAAGAAGAAGGTTTCTAGAACCTTGTTTACATCAAGAACTAAAGGTATACTCTACTCTTAATGTTCATGTTTTGAGTTCCCATAATTATTTTCTGTAAATTTCTAAATCATGTTGGATTGGTATATATATGTATGTATGGTGTTATAATCTGTTAATAATCATGTATGAGTGCTATTTGATGATTAAAGAACGTGAAAAATTGGTTTGTAGGAGGAAAAGCAAATAACAATATTTATGCATGAAAAAGGGTTTGTTTAACTACAAAATTTGATGTCCAATATGTGATATAATCTGTAAATTGATGTTAGATTGTGTTAATATGTTAAGAAACGAATACAACGTAGTTTGAATGGTGTAATTTGGTTAAGAAATAAGGATTTGGCTGTTAATTTCGCTAAATGTGTTAAAAATGAAGAAAACAACAAAAACATTGGTTTAAATCCTTATAATTTTGGTGGTTTTGTTGTTAAAAGTGTTATATATATGCTTAGCAATGTTGCAGTAAGTTTGTAGCTATTGGGTTTAATGAATTGTTGTGGAATTAGGAGAAATTGGAATTTTCGGTTAGAGTAGAGCTTCAATTCACGTTACTGTAAAACTGGTTCTGGTCTCTAGTGCGGGCGCGCTTCCTCTGGGCGCGGGCGCACCAGATTCTAAGGTAACCATGGCGCGGCCGCGCCAACAGTCAGTCAGACCTAGTAAAGAGCTGCTAACAGCATAGCTTGGAAATTGTTAACTTAACATATTCTAATGATTGTAAAGGACCTAAAACATGTTATAAGACATAATAACATATTGTAATCACAATGTTAAAACTATAGTTTATGAACTAATAAGTTGTGAGAGCTAGGAATGTGAGGTCATGAGAAATGGAATTGTTTTGCAATCAACATATCGTATACTATGATATAATTGAGAATTCAGTTTCGTGTTACGTGAATGAGTAGGATAATCAAGTCCTAAGTTAAGGATTATAGACTTGATTAAAATGAAAATTAAACTAATGAAGTTAATATTAATATAACTAATTGGTATTGTGATTCTAATGGTATATGTAGGGTAATTGGCGAACGTTTATTATATTTGTGTAGCTTACACCGGAGGCAAGTTTTTTAACTTTATTCTCTTTATAATAAATGCAAGTTTCATAATTCCAATATTTGTTATTGTCAAGCAAGCTTTCTAGTTCTAAATTATCATTTTGTAAATCCTATATTAAAGTTGAGCAAGCCTATTGATTCTATCTTATGTATGGTTGAATATGCTCTTGTAACCTAATTCGTTACATCGAGCGAGTTTCACATTCCTATTTCTTGTTATTGCTATTCAAAGCATATACTGTCTTAAAACATTGATTCAAATGAGATTGTTCTAACTCTTTTGAATGTAGTACTTTGTATATATATATCATGTCTATTCAAATGTATATTGTCGTCACTCAAACATTGACTTAAATAATCGTGTTCAATTCTATATTATCGTGTTGAACCTTCAAATAGTAAGAGAACTCTTATTGATTGAATTAATCTACAATTGAATAATGTTCTAAAATTCTAGAACCACTGATAAGCTAGTTCCAAACTAAACTTTTTTTAGTGCGGAAATTCTAAATTCAAACTGAGATGAACAACCCTAATATAGGGGATTATATACGTGTTAACGTTTAGATGTTTGTGCACAATACATGGTACAAAGGGCTGATCCCCCTAAGTACGTTAAGTAGGGTCTGTATAGTCTAAATGACTGTTAAGATTGGGGTAGTAATACCTAATCACCGGGGACATAGTTTATGGTCTTAAAGACCCTCAGATATTAAATTCAAACTTGTTTTCTATTCTGATTTGTAGAACAAGTTCACCATTATTCAGCATTCGTTGTTCATAATCTTGTTGATATTGTTATTACTCTTTATATTAGTGAGCAACTGTTTGCTCACTCTTGCAATTAACACTGCAGCCAAAGTTGAAAAAGTTGATGAGCCATCTTCTAGCAAAGGAAAGGTCAAGATGTCCAAGTGTTGAAGACTTATGTGATTTTATTTGAATAAGACTTATGCTATTTTGTGATGTGTTCTGTAAACTTATGTAATAGTTTAAGGTTTGTTTACTTGGGATTGTTTTTATTGATGTAACCCTTTAACGGGGAAGATTATTGCTTGATTTATTTAAGTTATGTTGTATCCTTTATTATGGGTAGTTAGATGTAATTATTTTGGATACTGAGCACCAAATCTTGTGGGAATGGAGTACCCGGATTTGGGGGTGTCACAGGTTGGTGTCAAAGCTTTAGGTTATGACCTTTGGGTGGGGAAACCTTAGGAAGTAACCTTTAAAGAGACAGAAAACATAGTGAAGTCAAACTCTTATCGAGTTCTAAGGAATGAATTGAGAAGATTCATTGAAGCTAAACAATAAAAGACATTATGTGCTACGTGTTAATAACTTATGTTCTCGCGAGTATCTAAGAATGTCTTAAAAGTATTTTGTTATCAGGATGTCTAGCGTTAGAGGATCCAGTCAAGCTAAGGAGGAGATACCTCAGATACCTAGAGATGAGGAACCCCGAGATATCTACGTTGTGCGGGAACAGTTGATTCAGAGGGAGCCTTCTTTGTTGATTGTTGAGGAAGAACAGGAAGATGAACCTGTGTCTGATCCTGAGGAGGAGGACTCTGAGGAGATAGAGGTGGAGGATGAGGAAGAGGATCCTGTGGAGTTTCCACCAAACTCCATGTCCGCTGAGATGTATGATGCACTGTATGATCGAAACATAGAATTACAGGATAATATTGAGGAACTGAAGGAGCTGGTTGAGATGCGTCAAGCTACTATTGAGCAGAAGGATGTGAAGATTCAAGAACTCGACTCACGACTTGGAAACACAGAGTGGGACCTAGTTCATACAAAAGGTCAGCATGAGGATCTGTTGGCTGTGAACGAGAAGATGAAGACTGATGTGGAAAAGTTAAAAGATGACTTGAAGGAGGAGTCGGCTAAGCGTGCAAGGGCAGAGGACGCTTGGATGAAGGTGACTCATCTTGCAGACCGTGCTAAAGCTAAGGTCCAAACGAAGAAAGCTAAAATGAATGAGATGGATCATGCCTTTAGTTCTGCGATTGATAGGGCCCATGATCTAGTCTTTTATTACCCACCTCAATTTGAAGACTCGCCGTGGTTCATGATGGATCATAGGACGGCATATCGTATTATAGAGGAAGAGCGTAGAGAAGCCTGTCGACGTCTTAATATGCCCAGATAGAAAGAATAAGAATAATAGTGATATGTGGTTAAGTATGTGAATAAATAAATTGTAAATCCCTTATTTTGAGATGAGTAAAGGGATAGGATGAGTATGTAATCCTGAAACTTGTGTAGTTAAGGAAAATGAATGTTGGAAGCAGAGATGCTATCCTTAGTATGTTTGAAAAGTTTTAAATGAATAAAAAATATCAAAATTTATTGAAATGTTATGTGTTATAGCTTAAATCGTAGAATGTTTAAAGTTAAACTTTAAAATATTCAAGGAATTGAATAGTAAACTAATAAGCGAATATTTTAACAGAAAATGCCTCCTAGAAGAAGACAACCACGCCAACAACCACCTCTTGAGGGGTCTACTAACAATAATAACGAGGCCAACACTATTCCGGTTCAGTAGTTGGTGACTTTGTTAACGGGAGCACTTGTGAATCAACCGCAAGCTCAAGCGACGACTTTCAAGGACTTCAAAGCAGTTGGACCACTGGTATTTCAAGGGTCTATGAATCCAGTTGAAGCCTAAACCTGGATCATGGAAATAGAGAAGGAGTTCGACGTTGCCAGAGTCAACGAAGATCAGAAGACTACGTTCGCAACGTTTATGTTGAAGTCTGAAGCTAGTTATTGGTGGCAGGTGAATAAGGTTCGTGGGGGACAGAGAATAGTAGCGTGGGATAGGTTTAAAGAAATATTTTTTGAAATGTACTTTCCGAATAGTTCTCGAAATCAGTTGGAAGTTCAGTTTTTGGAGTTAAAACAAGGAACCATAACTGTGCCAGAATATGCTGCGAAATTTAACGAGTTGGCAAGGTTTACCACTTATCATGTTAATACCGATGAGCGAAAGGCAAGAAGGTTTGAACAAGGGTTGAAGCCCTGTCTTTATAGTAAGGTTTCAAAGTTCTAGTTAAACACGTTTACGGCAGTACTGGAAAAGGCAATTATCGCAGAAGGTGGAAGCGATGCCTTAACCAAGTATAACCAAGAACAGAAGAAGAGAAAGAATGAGAATGAAAACAAGGCTAGTGGAAGCAATGGTGGAAATAACAGCCAGAAAAGAAAATAGAGTGAGAATTCGAATACGGGAGGACAACAAGGAAGTCAACAAAAGAAGAAGTTTGAAACTTGTACTACTTGCGAAAAGAACCACACTGGAGTGTGTCTGAAGGGTAAGAGGGTGTGTTTTAATTGTGGTCAGGACGGTCACATTGCACCGAACTGTTTTAGCCCAAAGAAGGGAGCATGTTTCACTTGCGGTTCAAAGGATCACATGGCTCGTGATTGCCCTAAGAAAACAGCGGGAAGTGTAAGTGGAGGAAATGGAAATAATAGTGGTGGCACATTAACTATCACTGGACCAACACAATCAAGCTGACTTACTGCGAGAACTTTCAATATGACCGTGCATGATCCTGTGCAATCAAAGGATGTGGTGTCAGGTATCATTTCGATTAATGGTATTAATGCTTATGTGTTATTTGATTCGGGTGCTACTTGTTCATTTATATCCAATAATTTTGCTCAGAACTTAGATTTTCCTCATGAAGAATTAGATTTCCGTTTAAGTATATAAATTGTAAATAGGGAAATGATTCCTGTTAGATTTATATACAAGAATTATAGAGTGGTTATAAAGGATCACGAGATGATGGTAGATTCGATACCAATTAGACTTGATGAGTTTGATGTTATACTGGGAATGGATTGGTTATTCAATTATGGAGCAGTAATTGATTGCCAAGGGAAATGTGTTAACCTTATGACTCTTTCAAAGGTTGTATTCTATGGCAGCAAGTCACCTCGACAAGCAAGTTGTCTGATGGTGATGTAAGCCAAGAAGTTATTAAGACAAGGATGTGTAGGATACTTAGCCTACATAGTCGATACACAGAAGAAGAGTGTAAAGTTAGAAGAGATACCGATAATAAGAGATTTTGCAGACGTATTTCCAGACGATTTGCCGGGTCTTCCGCCAGATCGAGAAATCAAGTTCTTAATTGACTTACTACCAGTAATAACCTCGATATCTAAGGCACCATACAGAATGGCCCCAGTAGAGATGAAAGAGCTGATGGTGCAGTTGCAGGAATTACTCGACAAGAAGTATATCTAGCCGAGTGTATCGCCATGGGGAGCACCGGTGTTGTTTGTTAGGAAGAAAGATGGATCGATGCGACTCTACATTGATTACAGAGAACTAAATAAGGTCACAATAAAAAATAAGTATCCGTTACTGAGAATCGACGACTTATTCGATCAACTGAAGGGAGCGAGATATTTCTCAAAGATAGACTTGAGAAGTGGTTATCATCAGTTGAAGGTGAGGCCGGAGGATGTACCAAAAATAATGTTCAGAACTCGGTATGATCATTATGAGTTTTTGATTATGTCATTTGGTCTAACCAATGCATTTGCAGCGTTCATGGATTTGATGAACATGGTGTTTAAACCATTCTTAGACAAATTGTAGTGGTATTTATTGATGATATATTGGTGTATTCCAAGACCAAGGAGGAACATGTTGAACACTTAAGAGTGACGTTGGAGACATTGAAAAAGAGAAGTTGTACGCTAAATTTTCAAAATGTGAGTTTTGGTTAGAACGTGTACAGTTTCTCGGGCACGTTATTGATAAGGACAGAATTTCGGTAGATCCATCAAAAGTTGAAGCTGCAATAAATTGGGATCAGTCGAAAATACCGTCAGAGGTAAGGAGTTTCTTGGGATTGGCAGGTTACTATAGGCGTTTTATTCAAGACTTTTCCAAGATCGCAACTCCGTTGACGAATTTAACTAGAAAGACGGTTAAGTTTGTTTGAACGGAGAGGTGTGAGAAAAGTTTTCGAGAGTTAAAGAAGAGATTGAGTTCGGCACCTGTGTTGTCATTACCTGATAATACAGGGAATTTTATGGTGTATAATGACGCATCGCATAAAGGACTAGGTTGTGTGCTTATGCAGAATGGCAGAGTTATCGCGTATGCATCACGACAATTGAAAGATTATGAGAAAGGGTATTCGACTCATGATTTAGAATTGGCTGCGGTGGTATTTACCCTGAAGATTTGAAGACATTATCTTTATGGAGAGAGGTGTGAAATATAAACAAACCATAAAAGTCTTAAGTATATCTTTACACAGAAGGATTTGAATATGTGTCAAAGAAGATGGTTTGAGTTGATTAAAGACTATGACTGTAAAATTTTCTATCATCCCTGAAAAGTTAATGTTGTTGCTGATACCTTAAGTAGAAAGAGATGTGAGAAGTAATGATGTTGACTGCTCAGGAGAGGCTTGTAGAAGAAATGGCCAAGATGGAGTTAGAAATCAAGCATTCGACAGAGTCAAACGAAAAATTGTTCCATATAGGAAACAGTTTAACGTTGGTAGATAAAGTGAAGAATGCACAACTTCAAGATGAAGAATGTGAAAAGATAAGACAGAAAGTATCTGAAGGTGAGGAAACCAAATTCAAAATTGATTCGGAAGGGTTACTTCAATTCGAAGGAAGAATTTGGGTTCTGCCAGTACCGAAAGTTAAAGAGGAAATTTTAACTGAAGCTCATAACTCAAGATATTCGATTCACCCTAGAATTACGAAAATGTACCAAGATCTCAAACATCATTTCTGGTGGCCGAATATGAAGAATTACGTGGCTGAGTGTGTGGCGAAATGCTTAACATGTCAAAAAGTTAAAGTTGAACATCAAAGACCAAGCAGATTGTTGTTGTGACGGCCCCGAATCCAGGTCCCAAATCACCTCGGATCCGTTTCGATCATTCTATACAACTATTACTATTTGCGAAAGATATAAACATAAATTGTTTATACAATACATATACTCACTATTCCCCAAGGTCGAGTAACCTTAACTTATACACAAAATTCATAACTTACTTGACTTATAAAACATAAGATACAACACAATTACAAATCTACTGCACGCGTATACTAAAGCTGGAACTGTCTTTAACCTTTCCTTGTATCCGACACATTCGTCTTAATCTGCAATGTTTTATCATGATATAGCAAGGGTGAGCATAAGGATTGCCCAGCAAGTTTAAATTCAATAATATAACGATATATTATGATTGAAAGAGTTTGAATAATAAGCTGGCTATAATTCAACAATATAATTGTGAACTAGAAGGAACAAATTTATGACTGAACAAGTATTATACATGAACAAATATATCTGAAACCAACTGGTAATGAAGGTGATCAGCCTTTCATACCTGACTTATACATGCAATGTGTACAGAGTACAAATTATACATGGCAATCAGCAATGATTAACCATAAGCATATCTGTAAGACCCCGAATTTTATGAAATAAAAGTATTCAATTTTTCTTATAATTACTATTCAGTAAATGGTTAAATTGATAAAAGTTTAAAGTTATGGGTGAAATATGAATTTTTTTTTCAAAAAAAGCAAGTGGTTATAAAATAATCATTGTTGTTGGGGAATATTCGTTTGGTC
Source organism: Panax notoginseng (assembly GCA_016801055.1). Classification (NCBI taxonomy): domain Eukaryota; kingdom Viridiplantae; phylum Streptophyta; class Magnoliopsida; order Apiales; family Araliaceae; genus Panax; species Panax notoginseng. The sequence goes on from CM029018.1 coordinate 139,750,403, forward strand.
GTGGAATATTCTTTCTGTCGGGGAATATTCGTACGACGGCGCAGCTATTTGTGGGCCCCATAACGAATAACTGTCGGGTGAAGAAAATGACAAATTTGAGTTTTTACAAATAACGGCGTAGTTGTTACCGTTAACACTGTTGGAATACCCGGTGGTTAAAATACAGTAATACGCGTTATTGCACAGTAGCACACGGTATTGCATAGTATTTTTGAAATTATTGATTCTTACATAAGAAGGCACTACTCAATAATTGTTACAGTAATTACTGTTCAATATTTTATTTTATTGATTCAATAATTGCTACGTTGAAATTTTATATTATTGTTGTTCAATAATTGTCACTGTACAGTATTTTCCATTATCAGATCAATAATTCATATTATTTGAATAATATTATTAGATAACATTATTGGCAATGTCTAGAAAGTTCTGTCTAAGGAGAGGTTTGATCACCTAATTGCGCGCCAGTAAGGAAAAATTCTTATTGGAAAGCCCCCTCTTTCCTGGGAACGGCCTGGTTGTCATAAATGTGATTCTGTAATATTATTTGTGAATAATTAATTATTGATTCATATGATAAGGAAATATTTATTTTTTGTGGATATAAACGAGGGATATATTTTTGTGGTTAAAAATGAAGGAGTTAATGTTGAGGTTTTTATCCGTATTTTTGTCGGAATGGAGGTATTAAAAATTAGGGTTTTTGAGATATATTGCGGGGGTTATAATTTTTAATCCGACCGTTGGATCGTGGTAATTTTTGGATATGTTATACATATATAAGTTGAGTATATGCCCACAAATTTTGAACCGTTAAAAATGAACGTATGATTTATTATAAATTTTACAAGATGACTGGTTCAGAAATTGTTAAATTTTCAGAGTTTATCATTTTGATGAAAAATTCTAGAATTGGTGGGCCCCACTTGTGGTTGGTGAAGAAATGTGCTGAATTATATTTCAAATGTGGTGGGTGGAAATAGTAGCATGTAAAACCATCAGGTTGCAGGTCAAGCCTACTAAAATTTTCCTATAAATAGAGGGTTAAGTTAGAATTGAAAATCATACCAGAAACATAAGCTTTCTCTCTCTATATTATGAAGCATATTTTGTGAGTATTTAGATACTTTGAGAGTTGCTATTCAGTGCAAGTTTCCTTCGACTTTGCATTCCAGTCAGAAATACTGCACTTTTGAGGTAAGGGATAGTAAATGATTTTAAGGGTTGTTATGTTTTTCAGTTTCGTAATTTTTTTGACTTTCAGAAAATTCTAGAAAAATTTAAAATGATATTTTTATGAGTTTTATTGATTGTGTCCAAAAATGGTGATTTTTGGATGTATGGATTGAGAGTTATGAATTTTATGAGAAAAGACTATTTTAAAAGTAACTGCTTATAATTCCTTGTGGTTAACTCCAAAATTGATGAAATTTTTATTGGGAGTACATGTATATGATAGAAGTATACTCTGTAAATTTCAGAATTTTTGGACAAAAGTACAATTTTTGATAAATATCTAAATATTCGGCTGTTTTGGCCATATGAAAAATAGTAAATGACTTTTAAAAATTCTGAGAAAAATATATGTTCACTATGGGACTATATTATGCTAAATTTCAGAAAAGAAATATTTTTAGAACTGATTTGGTATTTTTCATGCAAATAGTCTAGTTATGAGTAAATGAATTAAATATGTTTTGTGAAGTAAGAAAATTAAAAAATAGGATTTTATGACTTGGGAATCCTATATGAGGTATATGCAAATTTTTGATGAGGGTTTTGGTTATTGGTGATGAAATCTTATGAGTTTGACATTTTAGAATGATTAAATGCATTATTTAGTAAAGTGTAAACAATTAAAATAAATTGCTTATAAGTTTAAGAAATGTTATTCTTTCAATATCATTATACCGAAATATTGGTATGAATTTTATTGTGAAATTTCTACCTTTTTGTGTCGGGGTTACTATTCAAGAGTTACTATTTACGAGTTACTATTCACGAGTTACTATTCACGATAAAATTGGTTTTCTTTTTTTAACCAAATTATAGTTGATTTATGAATATTACTTTTGAGATTAAATCTAGATGTTTTGATTATATTGATTTTACTATTATATATAACATTTTTATAACCTTGATGTTGAAATTCTCTTTCACTGGAGTGTAAAGATGGGTAGATTATTGGTATGATCATGACTTTGGGTTCTCTTTGGCCAGTAGTACAAAGTTGAATTATTGACTAGTATGATCATGACCATTGAATTTATAATTGAATATCTTCAGCTTAAGTGCAAAGGTGAAATGATCAACATGGTTATAATTATTGTTTATATAAATGATTATATATTTCTTTGAGATATTAATATATTTGGCCTGTAGTGCAAACTGTTGATGAATATATTTGGCCGTAGTGCAAATATGAACTGTTGAGGAATATCTTTGGCCTGTAGTGCAAAGATGAAATATAAGTGAATATCTTTGGCCTGTAGTGCAAAGATGAATTGTTGATGAATATCTTTGGCCCGTAGTGTAAAGATGATATGTTGTTGAATATCTTTGGCCAGTAGTGCAAAGATGAAGAGATGTTGAGATAAACATGACCAACTGGTGATACAAATGAATATCTTTGGCCGTAGTGTAAAGATGAAGTTATTAGTATGATTATGAACATGAAATGTGATTTGGTGTAACCATGATCTTTGATGTTTCAGGTGATGAAAATTATCTTTGTCCTGGATGAGAAAAGGAATTTAGAACTACAATTACGATTATGAGTTATTCATATGATTGTGGACCAGAATTGTTGATTGATGTTACAGGGATAAAACATTGTTGGTGAATTTTTAACATGGAGAAGATAATAGACTTTATAGTCTATTTGACTCTTCTAATGGATTGCTCGTTCCGCTGCAACTATGGTTGAAATTTTTATCATTTACCATATGTTCTAAATCTCTGATTTATTATTGATGAAGGCTATTGATAATTTAATTATCTTTAGTCATGATATTCTTTACTGAGCTAGTTGTGCTCACCCTTTTGCTTCACAATTCCTTTCAGGTAATAAGAGTGTAGCTGGGTCGAGCGAGGGTAACGGGGAAATAGAACGGTGGTCTCTAGCTGTGGATGTTCTCCCGAAGCAGTATAGAAAAGTTCATTTAGTAGTTTTATTTGGTGAATCCAATAGGGTAAGGTGTACCCAACGTTGGAAGGGTGGTTTGCCACTATCATACAAGATGTCTAACGACATACAACCTCGTGTCATCATAAGACAGGGATGTGCTCATCCACTTGCTGAGTATATATACGAGCACTACCTATATAATCTTGGTGTTTGTTTGAAGTATAATTCTCAATTAGAGACAGTAGAGATAATGATATGTTAAGAGAAGACTCACCATTGGGAAGAATATGATAGTAATCTTCTCGTTTTTCTTTGGGGTCTATTGGGTCAACCAAGAATAATTCTGTGGCCATATGATATCTATCATAACCTAGACGCATGGCCTCCCATGTACGAAGGTTTCCTTGAGCACTTCCCAAAGATTCTAATTTCTAAAACAGTTATACCTTTGTATAAGGTGTCATTGTGAGGTGATGTCCACGGTTGAAACATGAGTAACATTTGGTATATATTTGTATCCAAACTCACAACATATGTGTTGTTGTATTTTGCACGACAATTGTTGTAATAAAGTTACAGTTGTTTTCTGTTCTATGTATTTGGCGACTCAGAATAGGTTGGATGGAATGGACCTATTTTGGGGTCGTTACAATATCCGAATGAAACACTCTTAGTAGAGTTAAGTAAAATAAACTTGCCTGAACCGTTGATTACCGCAACACAATTTATAATGCTTTATCCGAAGACCTAATATTAGTAATATAGATCTCCAATATTAGAATAATATCATCACAGTAATAATACTATTATATATATATATAAGCATAGAATAGCCTAAACATATAACACATAACCCTATCAATCTATAACACACATAAGACTCGGTATCAAGTCAAACTTTTGCAGTCTGAGTTAAATCTGAGACAAAACTGACATCCCGACGGTCTAGTCGGACTTTTATCGAGTCTAAGTTCAATTAAACTCTGCCTAAACACTTAACAATTAACTCAGATAATTTTAATAACAGTCAAAATATTTTTCTAAGTCTCATAATAATTTTCACATAATTATTATCATTTTTCATGATTTTTTAATCATTAAACTCGTATTTAAATGAATTAAATACCACATAATCCCATTATCATTAATATTTATTTATTATCAAATATTAATGAAATACATCACTTAATATTATAATATATTTATAATATCACAAAGTATTTTTAATACCTTAAAATTATTTAAATATGATTTTTAAACCCTTAAATTCATTATCCGATAATTGCTATTAATATTAAAATATTAATATTTTCATGACAAAATATCAAAAGTTATATTTTATAACTTAAAATATTTTTATAACCCTTAAATCATTTTCATATGATTTTTAAATCATTTATTATATTTTTTCATAATTTATTTAATATATTTATTAAATAAACTAATTATCATTAATATTAATTAATTAATAAAATTCATCACAAAATATTAAAAGTCATTGAAAATAACTTAAAATATTTTCTAATGCCATAATATAATTTTTCATGATTTTTCATGAATTAAAACTATTTTTAAATAATTTATTTAATATTATAATTAAATAAATTAAATACCATTTATATTCCAAAAATATTAAATATTTATGAAATATACTCAAAATAATTAAAAACTATTTTTCAGACTTTAAAATAATTTTTCGGCATTTATTTAGTATTTTTAATAATTAAAATCTATTTATTTCAATTTATTTAATTAAAATAAATATTTTTTAATTAAACTGTCGCTAAAGGGCGACTATAGCGACATAACTGTCGCTATAGGTGTTCTTGAGCAAGAACCCAGAACTTCAAGCCAGTCAGCGAGGTGCCTTGTTTGACTAGTGAGTGAGATAGGTTCATGATGATTCTGGGCTGCTAATTTGTAATACGATTGTAGTATAAGTGTAGAACTACAACTAGAATCAAGTTTCTTGGCTAACACATAACATCACAGCAAGATCTAAGCTACCAAACATCTTGTCAGACGTGTTCTTGAGCCCAGAATCTCCAGCAGTGATAAGGGTCGATTTTTGAGCCTTTAAATCTCTGCTTTCCAGACTTGGTTAATGTGTTATAAAGGTTCAATAATGTAGTATTAATATCCGTGTACAATCTTATAACATTAAAGCACCATAACAACATCAAATACGAGCGATCTAGACCGGTCAAACAAGGGTCAAGAACTGATCTTCAAAAATCTGGGTTTTCCAGATTTCTTCATCCAGCTGGTGGTCAACGGTAGTTTGACCCTGCTTATCTTTCAGTACGGTTATGATCTAAGTTAGATAGTAACTTTAATATGCAGTCGACATGTCAGGCTACAATAATAAAACAACAACTTGATCAAAACACAAACATACAGCAAGATCAAGGACTTCGAAAATCTTGTCAGACCACCTGGAAAATTCTGGGTTACCCAGAAAGGATTTCTATGAACGGTCAACGGGGTTTGACCGCTTGTATCTCTTAATAAACTAAGGATCTGGCCTTGTATCTTGTTGTAGATCATAGTCCTCATGACAAAGAACATAACCAAAACATAAAACACACAAGAAAGCTAACACACAGATTTAGAGGGCCTGACATATGGCTGTTAGACGACTTTTTCCAACTTTTCCAGATTTGATAAAATGATAATTTCGAGCATCTAGATGTTATGGATCCATGATCCAACAACTCAGATCACTTATAGACACCTTATAACACATATTTAACCAACAACATAATTAAACAACATAAGATCAAAGGATTTCTAGGATTAGGGTTTATACCTCCTTCAAGGCTAAAATCTTGAATCTGACTCTTTGTTACTGATCATGGAATGTTAAGACAGGATATAAGCTTTAGTTCTCACTCTTTCTCACTCTAAAATTTCGAATTTGGGCTAGAGAGAAAAAAAATTGGCATGTATGAGAAGTGAAGCGATATTTCTTTTCTCTCTAATCTATATATCTTACAAGTTAATGTATATAGCTGGCCTTTGGTGACTGATTGCTGCTGATTTGTGAGACATAAGTCACATGCCTAGGCTTAAGGTTAGTGAACAACCCACATAGGATATAACTTACAAGTAACCTTATAAATAATGCTAGAAGGCTATTTTGGACATTTGACATTTATTTTTAATGGTATTTTGGACAATTGCCAAACCCTTAGGGTTTAGGGTTTAATCCTTAACTTTGCAAATTTTTAATTTCTAACATTTCTGAATTTCGGTTTTAAAAAAAAATAGAAAATTAATATTTCTAAATTATAATTAGAATTTTCTAATTATATAAAAAATTTCTTAATCGTAACTTAAATATTGCTAATTAGGATTAGTATTTCCTAATTAAACTCACTAATTAAGTAATTATGGTCAAAATCATATATTAGGGTTTATAACCCAAAATTTAGGGTTTTTACTATAAAATAAATTTCTAATTTAAAAATTAGATTTCGTAATTAGATTAGGATTTTCTAATTACTATAACTTGAAAATTAGGATTAAGGTTTCCTAATTAACATTAAAAATATTAAATTAATAATTAGGTTTTCCCTAATTAGGATTCCTAAACCAGAAATTAGGGCTTCAAAATTTGAAATTAGGGTTTTCTAGCCAATTTGTTTATATTAACCCTAATTAATCTTATAATTATTTACACTTATGCAATTAAGTTCCCAATTTAGGGTTTCATATACTGAATTAGGGTTTCGAATTCTCGGAACTAAAATTAGAGTTTTCAGAACCGGTTTTAGGGTTTCTTGTTAAACGCTAGGGTTTTCTAACCGAACGTTGACGTTCTTAATATATACTTAGGGTTTGTTACAGATATCAATTATCTGGTCAACCCTTGACCCTTAACCACATATTGTACACATATACACAGAATATATTCACATATTACTTAATCCTGAATAATTCACTTAAATCCTTTACAGAGTTTTGAAATCCTCAAAATTCGTTCTTAAAAATATTAAACACATACACTTATTTTCTGTCTAGGTTCTAATTTTGAACCTTAAATCAATAAATAAAAATTTTAAAAATATTCAAAAATCTCGGGTTGTCACATTCACCCCTTCTTCTAAAAATTTCGTCCCCGAAATTTACCTTACACCTTACACCTTACTCCATACACCATACACCATACATACACAGCATCTCATGCTACCCAATACACCACTCACAAGAGTAAAAGTTTTTAAATTGTACTGAGGGGTCATATAGATCATGAATTACTGAGGTTTATAGGTATTACTATCTGCTACCTATTTCAATTAAGAAAAAGGTACTCTACCCCGTACAAAGGTTAACAGCATGTTTACAATCACACAGAAGGTAAACTGCCGATGTGGGTACTTTAGATGATCAATCTATTGTACCTTAGTAATCGGAACGACTATATGCGTTCTTAGATTGGAATATTTTATCTAATTAGTATATCCCCATTTTCAGGGTTGTTCACCTCAGACTTATCATATGATTCCGCACCAAAACAATTTAGTTCGGAAAATTTCTTTCAATGAACACTTAGAGTTTTCATAAACTTTAGTCTAGCTGAATCGAATAGCATAGATCCATATCAATAATTCAATTCAATCGAATTATTTAGGTGTAGCCAAACCCCGTTGGCAAATTAAACTTTTTTGAAAATATTTTTGAGAATGACGTCATGATGCCGTACTGTATTAACAGTTCGTTTGAGGATGCCGTCATTATATGACTTTGTCCTAACACATCATATAATAATGGAATAATAATTTTCAGATCGGATTCGGACTAAGTATTCCTGTATTTACAACTCCATCACCTTTTTATCATCTCTGCACCAGGTTACATGGTACATGGGTGATAAATAAAATATATTTTGATATTTCAAATCATTTGCGTCTAGCTGAAATAAATAGCATAGACTATACTTTAAACCATTTTAAAAATGATTACGAGTCTACATATTTTTTTAAAGGCACATAGTGCGTATTTAGCTTGATGTCAAAATTTTGAAATCTAGCATAGCTAGGAGTTTTAGAAAACTTATGTCTCCACTAATAATCATTTGCTTAACAATCTATCTGTTCCTATAATCCAAAATTCTCCATTTACACACAACTATACCCAGTTCGTCAAACCACACTTATGAGTTCATGAACTTGCCACAATCATATGAGTTTAAGAACTTGTCCTAGTTTGACCTTTGGCGTCCGTTCGCTGAGGGGTTCATAAACATTTCATATAACTATGAGTCAATAATGTCACATAAGTATGAGTTTTAAGAACTTGTACTTAACCTTATATCCTCTACCTATGACCTATCTATCTGTTATACGCATGAGAAAGGAATCACCCTCTTAACATGCATATAGCAAATAGCGCGACACAACATTTCAATGATTATCATTATCAAAAACTAAGTAGTTATTACACCAAGTACAATTAAGCTCCCATACGAAGAATCATACAACTCAGCTGCTGACACGAGTCCTCAATTGAATCCCCACCTAACACTAACACCCTTCTCAATACGAATTTTATTTAATCCGTATTCATAATCCATAAAACTTTTATGAGTTTTCATAGTACAATTTCATAGTACAACTGCCACACAGCAAACTTTGCTGTAACTTTTCAATCATTAGATTGACTCTTCTTCCTGTTATCACCTTATCAGATCACGGGGTGATCGCATCGTATATATTACGATTCATTTCTATGTCTTGATAGTTTTGTTTTACGATCTTCTATCACTGTACTTTTAGTCTTTTAGACTCTATCTATTCACCATTACTGTTCAACTTTATTATCAGAGTTAGAGAACTCTGTATCTTATAACTCGCTGAGATTCGTCTTTGAATCTTACCGACCAACTAACTCTATGTGAGTTAGTAATTATCCTAATCACTACGGTTATTAGTCTCAGGTATTCCTACCTAAGCTTCATAACCAACAGCTTTGATACCAACTGTGACGGCCCCGAATCCAGGTCCCAAATCTCCTCGGATCCGGTTCGATCATTCTATACAACTATTACTATTTGCGAAAGATATAAACATAAATTGTTTATACAATACATATACTCACTATTCCCCAAGGTCGAGTAACCTTAACTTGTACACAAAATTCATAACTTAATTGACTTATAAAACATAAGATACAACACAATTACAAATCTACTGCACGCGTATACTAAAGCTGGAACTGTCTTTAACCTTTCCTTGTATCCGACGCATTCGTCTTAATCTGTAATGTTTTATCATGATATAGCAAGGGTGAGCATAAGGATTGCCCAGCAAGTTTAAATTCAATAATATAACGATATATCATGATTGAAAGAGTTTGAATAATAAGTTGGCAATAATTCAACAATATATTTGTGAACTAGCAGGAACAAATTTATGACTGAACAAGTATTATATATGAACAAATATATCTGAAACCAACTAGTAATGAAGGTGATCAGCCTTTCATACCTGACTTATACATGCAATATGTACAGAGTACAAATTGTACATGGCAATCAGCAATGATTAACCATAAGCATATCCGAATAAAACACTCTTAGTAGAGTTAAGTAAAACAAACTTGCCTGAACCGTTGATTACCGCAACACAATTTATAGCGCTTTATCCGAAGACCTAATATTAGTAATATAGATCTCCAATATTAGAATAATATCATCACAGTAATAATACTATTATATATATATATATATATATATATATATATATATATAGCATAGAATAACCTAAACACATAACACATAACCCTATCAATCTATAACACACATAAGACTCGGTATCAAGTCAAACTTTTGCAGTATGAGTTAAACCTGACACAAAACTGACATCCCGACAGTCTAGTCGGACTTTTATCGAGTCTAAGTTCAATTAAACTCAGCCTAAACACTTAACAATTAACTCAGATAATTTTAATAACAGTCAAAATATTTTTCTAAGTCTCATAATAATTTTCACATAATTATTATCATTTTTCATGACTTTTCAATCATTAAACTCGTATTTAAATGAAATAAATACCACATAATCCCATTATCATTAATATTTATTTATTATCAAATATTAATGAAATACATCACTTAATATTATAATATATTTATAATATCACAAAATATTTTTAATACCTTAAAATTATTTAAATATAATTTTTAAACCCTTAAATTCATTATCTGATAATTGCTATTAATATTAAAATATTAATATTTTCATGACAAAATATCAAAAGTTATATTTTATAACTTAAAATATTTTTATAACCCTTAAATCATTTTCATATGATTTTTAAATCATTTATTCTATTTTTTCATAATTTATTTAATATATTTATTAAATAAACTAATTATCATTAATATTAATTAATTAATAAAATTTATCACAAAATATTAAAAGTCATTGAAAATAACTTAAAATATTTTCTTATACCATAATATAATTTTTCATGATTTTTCATGAATTAAAATTATTTTTAAATAATTTATTTAATATTATAATTATATAAATTAAATACCATTTATATTCCAAAAATATTAAATATTTATGAAATATACTCAAAATAATTAAAAACTATTTTTCAGACTTTAAAATAATTTTTCGGCATTTATTTAGTTTTTTTAATAATGAAAATCTATTTATTTCAATTTATTTAATTAAAATAATTATTTTCTAATTAAATTGTCGCTAAAGGGTGCCTATAGTGACATAACTGTCGCTATAGGTGTTCTTGGTGTTCTTGAGCAAGAACCCAGAACTTCAAGCCAGTCAGCGAGGTGCCTTGTTTGACTAGTGAGTGAGATAGGTTCGTGATGATTTTGGGCTGCTAATTTGTAATACGATTGTAGTATAATTGTAGAACTACAACTAGAATCAAGTTTCATGGCTAACACATAACATCACAGCAAGATCTAAGCTACCAAACATCTTGTCAGACGTGTTCTTGAGCCCAGAATCTCCAGCAGTGATAAAGGTCGATTTTTGAGCCTTTAAATCTCTGCTTTCCAGACTTGGTTAATGTGTTATAAAGGTTCAATAATGTAGTATTAATATCCGTGTACAATCTTATAACATTAAAGCACCATAACAACATCAAATACGAGCGATCTAGACCGGTCAAACAAGGGTCAAGAACTGATCTTCAAAAATCTGGGTTTTCTAGATTTCTTCATCCAGCTGGTGGTCAACGGTAGTTTGACCCTGCTTATCTTTCAGTACGGTTATGATCTAAGTTAGATAGTGACTTTAATATGCAGTCGACATGTCAGGCTACAATAATAAAACAACAACTTGATCAAAACACAAACATACAGCAAGATCAAGGACTTCGAAAATCTTGTCAGACCACCTGGAAAATTCTGGGTTACCCAGAAAGGATTTCCATGAACGGTCAACGGGGTTTGACCGCTTGTATCTCTTAATAAACTAAGGATCTGGCCTTGTATCTTGTTGTAGATCATAGTCCTCATGACAAAGAACATAACCAAAACATAAAACACACAAGAAAGCTAACACACACAGATTTAGAGGGCCTGACATATGGCTGTCAGACGACTTTTTCCAACTTTTCCAGATTTGATAAAATGATAATTTCGAGCATCTAGATGTTGTGGATCCATGATCCAACAACCCAGATCACTTATAGACACCTTATAACACATATTTAACCAACAACTAACATTAGACAACATAAGATCAAAGGATTTCTAGGATTAGGGTTTATACCTCCTTTAAGGCTAAAATCTTGAATCTGACTCTTTGTTGCTGATCATGGAATGTTAAGACAGGATATAAGCTTTAGTTCTCACTCTTTCTCACTCTAAAATTTCGGATTTGGGCTAGAGAGAAAAAAATTTGGCATGTATGAGAAGTGAAGCGATATTTCTTTTCTCTCTAATCTATATATCTTACAAGTTAATGTATATAGCTGGCCTTTGGTGACTGATTGCTGCTGATTTGTGAGACATAAGTCACATGTCTAGGCTTAGGGTTAGTGAACAACCCACATAGGACATAACTTACAAGTAACCTTATAAATAATGCTAGAAGGCTATTTTGGTCATTTGGCATTTATTTTTAATGGCATTTTGGACAATCCAAACACTTAAGGTTTAGGGTTTGGTTAGGGTTTAGGGTTTAACCCTTAACTTTGCAAATTTTTAATTTCTAACATTTCCGAATTTCGGTTTTAAAAAAAATAGAAAATTAATATTTTTAAATTATAATTAGAATTTTCTAATTATATAAAAAATTTCTTAATCGTAACTTAAATATTGCTAATTAGGATTAGTATTTCCTAATTAAACTCACTAATTAAGCAATTAGGGTCAAAATCATATATTAGGGTTTATAACCCAAAATTTAGGGTTTTTACTATAAAATAAATTTCTAATTTAAAAATTAGATTTCATAATTTGATTAGGGTTTTCTAATTACTATAACTTGAAAATTAGGATTAAGGTTTCCTAATTAACATTAAAAATATTAAATTAACAATTAGGTTTTCCCTAATTAGGATTCCTAAACCAGAAATTAGGGCTTCAAAATTTGAAATTAGGGTTTTCTAACCAATTTGTTTATATTAACCCTAATTAATCTTATAATTATTTACACTTACGCCATTAAGTTCCCAATTTAGGGTTTTATATACCGAATTAGGGTTTCGGATTCTCAGAACTGAAATTAGGGTTTTCAGAACCGGTTTTAGGGTTTCTTGTTAAACGCTAGGGTTTTCTAACCGAATGTTGACGTTCTTAATATATACTTAGGGTTTGTTACACATATCAATTATCTGGTTAACCCTTGACCCTTAACCACATATTGTACACATATACACAGAACATATTCACATATTACTTAATCCTGAATAATTCACTTAAATCCTTTACAGAGTTTTGAAATCCTCAAAATTCGTTCTTAAAAATATTAAACGCATACACTTATTTTCTGTCTAGGTTCTAATTTTGAACCTTAAATCAATAAATAAAATTTTTAAAAATATTCAAAATTCTTGGATTGTCACAGTTGCAACCGTTGGAGATACCAGAATGGAAATGGGAACATATCGCAATGGATTTTGTGGTAGGTCTTCCAACGACTCAGCAAGGTTACGACGCCATCTGGGTGATTGTCGATCGATTGACGAAGTCGGCACACTTTTTGCCAATCAAGATTACATTTAAACTAGATCGTTTGGCAAAATTGTACGTGAAGGAAGTGGTTTCAAGACACGGTGTCCCGGTGTCCATTGTATCAGACTGAGATCTGCGTTTCACATCAAATTTCTGAAAACGACTACAAGAATGCTTGGGAACGTAGTTGAGAATGAGCACATCGTATCATCCTCAAACCGACGGACAGAGTGAGAGAACCATTCAGACATTGGAAGATATGCTCAGAGCATGTATTATGGATTTTAAAAGAAATTGGGATGACCATTTACCATTGGTTGAGTTTACCTATAATAATAGTTATCACGCGAGTATTGGCATGCCGCCTTACATAGCGTTATACGGCAGGAAATGCAGAAGTCCATTATACTGGGATGAGGTAGGTGAACGTCAGCTATTGGGTTCAGAATTGGTACAACAAACGGTTGAAATCATCAAAGTGATTCGAGCAAGATTGATAGCCGCACAAGATAGACAGAAGAAATATGCCAATCAACACCGATAGAATCGAGAATTTGATGTCGGTAGTTTTGTCTTCTTAAAAGTGTCTCCCTGGAAGGGAAAAATTCGGTTTGGCAAGAAGGGAAAATTAAGCCCTAGGTTTATAGGACTTTTTGAAGTACTTCGACGAGTTGGTGAAGTGGCGTACGAGGTAGCTTTACCTCCGAAATTAGGACACATTCATAACATTTTTCATGTGCCAGTATTAAGGCTATATAAGCCTGACTATAAGCATGTCATAGAATATGAGCCATTGCAGTTTGAGAAAGACTTGTCATACGAAGAAGTCCCTGTTCAAATTATTAAGTACTAAGGAATAAAGTGATACCTTCTGTTAAGGTAATCTGGCAAAACCATAATGCTGAAGAAGCTACGTGGGAACTTGAAGATGTTATGATGAGGAATTATTCTCAGTTATTTACTTGATCTTGTATATCGATTCTGGGACAGAATCCTGTTAAGGAGGGAAGAATGTGACGAATAAATTTATCGAGTCGTGATTTTGGGGACAGAATCCTTTTAAGGAGGGAATGATGTAACGATCGAGAAATTTTGTAATTAATTTAAATATTTATTGAATTAAATAAATATTTTAAATAATTTATTTATTGAGAAAAATAAATAACTGATGAAATTGTGGTGCAATAATTTAGTAACTAAATTGATTAATGGTAATTTTATTATTTAAAGATTTGATTTAATGAAATAAATAAAATGAAATGTTGTTCTAGTCTAATTTAATAATTAAATTAGATGTATAATAATTTATTAATTGTGAGACCCCAGATTTTATGAATAAAGATTTAAATTTCTCGAAATATTTTTTTTTAATATTATGGTGTGAATTTGAGATAATGTTATAGTTGTGGGTAGTATTTATAAATTTTACAAAGTATGCAAGTTGATGTATTATATTCGATTGGTCGGGAAATATTATTTTTGTCGGGGAATATTCGTACGACGACACAATTATTGGTGGACCCCACAACGGAATTATTGTCGGATTGAGAAAACGACAAAAATATTTTATGAAAATAACGGCGGAAGTTTTACCGTTAAAACTGTTGAACTACTCGGTAGTAAAGTACAGTAATACGCGTGGTTGCATAGTAGCACACGGTATTGGTTATTGATGCTTACGTGAGAAGTCACTCAGTTTTGCTTATTTTATGGACCCCCTATTTTACCCATTTTTTTAAAATAATCGGTAGAAAGTTATTTTATATAATAAAGGTGGGGCCCACATGTGGGGACCACATATAGGGCCCACATGTGATGTATGAAATCTGAAAATAGGGGTGAGTGAAAGTTACGTAAAGGAGAGGTAAAATATATATATATATATATATATATATATATATATATATATATATATATATATATATATATATATAATATTGAGTGAGTGGAATTATATGGAGATGTTTGAATGATAATAGTAATGTGCGAGTGTATGAAAGTGATGGGTGTAAGAGATGTGTAAGAGTGTAGTGAAAGTGATATGTTGGTGGGAGGGGAACACGTGGGGCTCACGTATGGAAGAAAAAAATGAAAGGGGTTTGGATTTTGGAATTTACGGGTGGTTGATTATTTTTTTAACATGTGTGGTTTATATATATATATATATATATATATATATATATATATATATGTATGTATGTATTATAATTTCTTGCTTTGATCTTATTGGTTGGAGGTTTGAAAATTGGCATCCTAGGCTATCAAAGTTTTCATCCGTAATTTGCATAATTGTTGAGTCCGTGAAAAAAATCCTTACACAGTGCCTTTCCATTCTTCTATAAATAGAAGCTCATTCCTTCATTATTTCTTACAAATTCACTGAAACTCTAGAGAGAAAAATTATAGAGAGAAAGAAGAAAAGTATTCTGCTACTTCACTACTCCAGTATTCAGTTTTTCTAAAGGTAAGGGATATTATTTGTTGTACCCGTAAGGGGTATTATTTCTTTTGTATTCATGAAGAGAACTTCTGTTATTCCATTCTTTATTATTCTGTTGGAATAACCTGTATACGCGGGCTACCCTATACTTGGTGACATTCTTCTATTATTCTGTCTTTATTATTCTGTTGGAATATCCTGTCTGTGTGTTTTACACCGGACCTAGTTCTGTCTTTTTTATTCTGTTGGAATATCCTGTCTGTGTGTTTTACACCGGACCTAGTTCCATCTTTATTATTCTGTTGGAATATCTTGTCTGTGTGTTTTACACCGGACCTGGTTCCGTCTTTATTATTCTGTTGGAATATCCTGTCTGTAAAACTGGAATATCCTGTCTGTGTGTTTTACACCGGACCTGGTTCCGTCTTTATTATTCTGTTGGAATATCCTGTCTGTGTGTTTTACACCGGATCTGGTTCTGTCTTTATTATTCTGTTGGAACATCCTGTCGGTGTGAATTTCACCTGACCTGGTTCCGTTATTATTATTCTGTTGGAATAACCTGTCTATGCGAAGTACCGCATGCATGGTGATTTCTTTTGTTATTCCATTCTTTATTATACTCAGTTGGTTAAAGTTTTGACTTCTATACTCCATGAAATTAGTAGAATATCCTTGATATTTGCGCTTCATCCAGTATCTTTTCATGGAAATATTCTTCTGAGCATTCTTGAATTTTACTCTACACAAAAGTATCATGTTGACAATTTGGACGTTATTGGTTCCTGGACAAATTAATTCTTGAACTTGTTTTATTGAATTCTTATATCATTGTCATCATCCTCATGTTTATATTATGTTGAAAGTCATCTGTGGCCTGTAGTGCATAGATGGACTTGGTATGATTATGACCAGGGATTATTCGGTGTAATCATGACCGTAATGTTACAAATGATGTGAAAAAAGTCCTCATTGGCCCGTAGCGCATTGATGGACAGTTTTTGGTATGATTATGGCTATGGATTTTTTTTAGCCGTAGTGCAAAGATGAATTGTTTTATGGCATGATCAGGACCATTGATGAATACACGATTATCTTTGGCCCGTAGTGCATGGATAATTTGTGGTCGTGATACTAATGAATACACGATTATCTTTGGCCGTAGTGCATGGATAATTTGTGATTGTGATACTAATGAATACACGATTATCTTTGGCCTGTAGTGCATGGATAATTCGTGGTCGTGATACTAAAGAATATCCTTGGCCTGTAGTGCATGGATGATTTAATGATGTGGATTATTTATTAAGCTGAGTTTCAGCGATAAAAGTGATGAAAAACCTTTTAAATCATAAAAGATAGTAGATTTTATTCTCTACTTGACTCTTTTAATGGATTGTTGGTTCCGTTGCAGTTAAACTTGATGTCTATTGTATTTTATCAGTTTAACATTGTTGAAGACTAATGATAATTTATTCTGCATTATCTTAGTCATAATATTTCTTACTGGGCTAGTTGAGCTCACCCTTTTCTTTCACTGTTCTCTTCAGGAAATGAGAACGTAGCTAGGACGAGTCGGGGAACAGAGTGATGGTCCTAGATGATAGCATTAGTAGTCCTCACTATTCTATGTAATAGTGTGATAATAATTGTAATGAGGACTCCTTTTGAGTATGGATACTCTCTAGAAGACAATATTTGTATTCAAACTCACAATTGTACACGACAGTTGTATTAGTAAGTTGTATTTGTATTCCGTACCATGTATCTGACGACCCAAGATGGGTGATGTATACCTAATTTTGGGGGCGTCACATTAATCATAAGTACTATTATAATAAAAAACTATAATTATTATAAATATAATTGTCAGTTATGTAAATTGGTTACATGTGTGACAAGTAAAACTATATAATATAAATGTTATGAAAATAAATTGAGAGAGGGGAGTTTGTGTTTAGCCAAACAAGGCCTTGTGGCCTTTGGCATTTTGCAACTGACGTAACTCTTTGGTTTTTAACCTGATGCGTTAATCTGTAAATTGGTGTTAGATTGTGTTAATATGTCAAGAAACAAATACAACGTAGTTTGAATGGTGTAATTTGGTTAAGAAACAAGGATTTGGCGGTTAATTTCACTAAATGTGTTAAAAATGGAGAAAACAACAAAAATATGGTTTAAATCCTTATAATTTTGGTTGTTTTGTCGTTAGAAGTGTTATGTATATGCTTAGCAATGTTGTAGTAAGTTTGTAGCTATTGGGTTTAATGAATTGTTGTGGAATTGGGAGAAATTGGAATTTTTGGTTAGAGCAGAGCTTCAATTCACGTTACTGTAAAACTGGTTCTGGTGTTTAGCGCGGGCGCGCTGCCGCTGGGCGCGGGCGCTCCAGATTCTAAGGTGACCATGGCGCAGCCGCTCCAGTAGTTAGTCAGACGTAGTAAAGAGCTGCTAACATCATAGCTTTGAAATTGTTAAGTTAACATATTCTAATGATTGTAAAGGACCTAAAACATGTTATAAGACGTAATAACATATTGTAATCACGATGTTAAAACTATAGTTTATAAACTAATAAGTTGTGAGAGCTTGGAATGTGAAGTCATGAGAATTGGAATTGTTTTGCAATCAACATGTCGTATACTATGATATAATTGAGAATTCAGTTTCGTGTTACGTGAATGAGTAGGATAATCAAGTCCTAAGTTAAGGATTATAGACTTGATTAAAATGAAAATTAAACTAATGAAGTAAATATTAATATAACTAATTGATATTGTGATTCTAATGGTATATGTATGGTAATTGGTGAACGTTTATTATATTTGTGCACCGGAGGCAAGTTCTCTAACTTCATTCTCTTTATAATAAATGCAAGTTTCATAATTCGGATATTTGTTATTGTCAAGCAAGCTTTCTAGTTCTAAATTATCATTTTGTAAACCCTATATTAAAGTTGAGCACGCCTATTGATTCTATCTTATGTATGGTTGAATATGCTCTTGTAACCTAATTCGTTACATCGAGCGAGTTTCACATTCCTATTTCTTGTTATTGCTATTCAAAGCATATACTGTCTTAAAAGATTGATTCAAATGAGATTGTTCTAACTCTTTTGAATGTAGTACTTTGTATATATATACCATGTCTATTCAAATGTATATTGTCGTCACTCAAACTTTGACTTAAATAATCGTGTTCAATTCTATATTATCGTGTTGAACCTTCAAATAATAAGCGAACTCTTATTGATTGAATTAATCTACAATTGAATAGTGTTCTAAAATTCTAGAACCACTGATAAGCTAGTTCCAAACTAAACTTTCTTTAGTGTGGAAATCCTAAATTCAAACTGAGATGAACAACCCTAATATAGGGGATTATGTACGTGTTAATGTTTAGATGTTTGTGCACAATACATGGTACAAAGGGCTGATCCCCCTAAGTACGTTAAGCAGGGTTTGTATAGTCTAAATGACTGTTAAGGTTGGAGTAGTAATACCTAATCACCGGGGACATAGTTTATGGTCTTAAAGACCCTCAGATAATAAATTCAAACTTGTTTTCTATTCTGATTTGTAGAACAAGTTCACCATTATTCAGCATTCGTTGTTCATACTCTTGTTGATATTGTTATTACTCTTTATATTAGTGAGCAACTGTTTGCTCACTCTTGCAATTAACACTGCAGCTAAAGTTGAAAAAGTTGATGAGCCATCTTCTAGAAAAGGAAAGGTCAAGATGTCCAAGTGTTGAAGACTTATGTGATTTTATTTGAATAAGACTTATGCTATTTTGTGACGTGTTTCGCAAACTTATGTAATAGTTTAAGGTTTTTTTACCTAGAATTATTTTTATTGATGTAACCCTTTAACGGGGAAGATTATTGCTTGAGTTATTTAAGTTGTGTTTTATCCTTTATTATGGGTAATTAGATGTAATTATTTTGGATATTGAGCACCAAATCCCGTGGGAATGGAGTACCCGAATTTGGGAGTGTCACAAAAGATAAAGTCAAAAGTCTTTTATGGGTTATCTTTAAAGAGTTTCTTAAATTATTCCAACACTATAAAAGATTGTTCTTTACTGTTGTGGGATTGTTCCAAATATCTTAGCCGATTTTTGTGGGATTAATTAGAACAAATGTTAATCTGGAGCTAACGTTACTTATCTTATTCTGTTGACAACATAATTAATTAATTTACAATGGAACTTTATATAACGGTAATAAATTGGGCTATATAAGTCATATTTATTGTATGTAATAACAGCGACTCACAGAATACTATCTGCATTAATTATTGATATTATCGAGCAACTTGATTTAATTGGTGCAATCTTGATCAGCTGGGCAATTATAATTCTGATATCTTTTAGCTGGTAATTTGTAAGATTTAATTAATTATTTCTCTCTGCTAATTGATCATTGCATTTAGTTGAACCTTTAACTGTTAAATTGATTATTCTTGCATTGATCATAGACCTCTATATTTGTATTTAATTTTCTGTTTAGACTAGGTGTAGTCTAAAGGTGTTAATCCTGGTGGATTAGAGAAAAGGTTTACAAACAGGTTCAAGGAAGAAAATGTGCTTAAGGTGTGCATAGGTGCATAAGGAGCAAGAGTGTTCAAGAGAAATTAATTGTTGTAAGAATTTATTTTGTAATCGGTGTTTATTTATAAAGAAATAAATAAAGTGAGTCTCCAATACTAGTTGGTATTGGACGTGGATTATGCTACTATTATAGAGGGTAGTAGTTGAACAACGTAAAAATTCTTGGTGTTCATTTAATTATTTGTGTTTAATTTTATTGATAACAAGAATTAAGGTTTTTATAATAAGTTAAAATATATAAACAAGATTTTCTTAGACTTAAGATAAATTTGATTATCTCAGCATACTGAATTATAAAGTATTTAAACTAATTTTTTAAGGAAACCAAATTAAGTATTTCAGCAAGCTGAAATAAGAAAAAGTTTTGAAGTAAAATAAAAATCGACCATAGTTGTTCGAACACTTATTCAACCCCCCTTCTAAGTGTGCCTATTTAAATTTCATAAACCTTGTTCAGCCTGTACTCATTCTCATACCTGAGCTATCACCTGGCTGCCCAAACCGTCAAGCTTCCTATGTGATTTCGTTACTGTGCAGATTCAAGCACGTGAATTTAGTGATTGGACGCGCAAGCGAAACTTGGTGTTAACAGTACCTTGATATTATTTTTATGGAAAAAAGAACCCTTTTACTGAGCTTTATATAGAGAAAGTATGTGATATGCAATTAATAATTTTATGATAATTGTTTAAGTGGAAAATTAATTTAAAATATAGTATGTGTAATTAGTTTAAAATATAGTGTTGTTTAAGTTTGCTTGACATGTCAGAGAGTAAAAGCAGAACATCAGAGGCCAAGAAGATTACTTCAACCGTTGGAAATACCAGAATGGAAGTGGGAGCATATCACAATGGATTTTGTGGTAGGTCTTTTAACGACTCTAAAAGGATACGATGCGATATGGGTGATAGTGGATAGATTAACGAAATCAGCACACTTTTTGCCAATAAAGATTAGATTTAATCTCGATCAGCTGGTAAAACTATACGTCAAGGAGATCGTCTCAAGACATGGAGTTCCAATATCAATTGTATTAGACAGAGATCCGAGATTCACATCAAACTTTTGGAAGAAACTACAAGAATTCATGGGAATACAACTGAAAATGAGTACGGCATATCATCCGCAAACTGATGGTCAAAGCGAATGAACAATCTAGATGTTCGAAGATATGCTTAGAGCATGCATCATGGATTTCAAAGGAAACTGGGATGATCATCTACCGTTGGTAGAATTTGCATACAACAATAGTTACCACACAAGCATTGGCATGCCGCCATACGAGGCATTGTACGGCAGGAAATGCAGAACTCCACTATGCTGGGATGAAGTTGGTGAACGCCAACTGTTAGGACCGAAATTGGTATAATAGACCGCTGAAGTTATCAAACTCATCAGAGCAAGACTGGTAACTGTTCAAGATAGACAGAAGAAGTATGCTGATCAACATAGACAAGATCATAAATTTGACGTAGAAAATTTCGTTTTCCTGAAAGTTTTTCCTTGGAAGGGGAAAATTCGTTTTGTCAAGAAAGGAAATCTCAGCCAAAGGTTTATTGGACCTTTCGAGATACGGCGAAGAGTGGGAGAAGTGGCTTACGAGGTAGCTTTACCTCTAGAATTAGAACATGTTCACAACGTTTTTCACGTGTCGGTGTTGCGACCGTATAAATCCGATTACAAACATGTTATCAAGTATGAACCGTTACAGTTCAGTAAAGATTTGTCTTAAGAAGAGGTAACTATCCAGATAGTCGACAGGAAAGAACAAGTGCTCAGGAATAAGGTGATACCTTCTGTGAAGGTGATATGGAGGAACCACAATGTCGAAGAGGCTATGTGGGAACTCAAAGCTGAAATGATAAAGAATTACCCTGAGTTATTGATGAACAAGTTTTATACTCATAATTGAGTGCGTTTGAGCTTAATTTTTTGGTTGATTTTAAGTGTTTGTGTCTATTCATGCATGTTTTATGTTGTTTTGTAGGAATTGGGACAAAAGTTACTTAGATCGACGTTTGGGGTGGCTAGATTCGCGTTTTTGGCTTGACATTTACACAGTAGTCACTTCAGAGCCAATTTTAGTATTGCTCCGGACCTTATTTCAAAAAACTCAAAGAATGAAAGTTGTAGATCTACGTCTCCTCATTTCGGAACATCTTGAATCATTGAAATCGGAGTTTCGGCGAAGAAGTTATGGCCATTTTCCCAAAGGACGTCGGAGTAGAAAATTTCCAAAAATGTTCCACCGTCGGGGCGCTGGGGAAGAGGTTGGGCAAGCTTGGACGCGTTTTGGGGCACATTTTGACATTTTTCTGACTCCAAATTGGACTGGGTTTGTTTCTAAGCTAAAAATTAGACTTGTAACCTATAAATACATGATGTAAGATATAAAATAAAGGGAGATTACATATATTAGATTAGAGATACACTCCATTAGATTAGACATTAACCCTAGTTCTTATTAGTTTTGGAGATTGAAGCAACTTGGAGATCATTGAAGATCAAGAGCAGGAGCAAGAGGGGAGCATCAGATTTACTGACAATAGATTCTATTCTTTTTTCTTATCATACTTTTATCTTTTAATGTCTATTCAGTTGTGGATTCTTGGTTTCAATTCATTAATTATGAACCAACTCTTTTATTAAGATTTCAATTGAACCTTTTATGTCTATAAATTAGTTATTTGATTTATTCCAATTATTTATGTCAAAGTGAATTATTTATCTTGTCTCGAGCTTATTGATTAATTATATGATCAGTAATTACCTTGTTACTCTAGAAGCAATTGAAAGAGGAATTCTAGGGTTAGAACTGGGCATGATAACATGTGACTTAGTTATTTGCATGGTGAATAATTAGGTTTGTGAATTGAATGGAAATATCTGTTCACCGATGTAACACATAAGGAATTGGAATTGAAAGAGTTTAATTCAATTGTGTTGCATAGGAATATAGCAAGATTAATCTGGATTAAATAGAAGTCAATTGATCACTTGGAAAAGTACTTTTAGCATTTGAGAATTCCTGTTAATAATTCAGTAGGCATAATAATCGGGATAATTGGATAATTGATTTATAGTTCATAATTGGGGATATTGAAGTCTTAATCTTTATTTATCTGAATTCAGTCATAAAGCAATTCAATTTAATTAGTTAATTTAGTTTTCTTAATTAGAAAAATCACGATTTGAGATTGTTTAAATAAAATTAGTTTGGTTAAGAATTAGTACTTGGTGATTTTTATTAAATAATTCCTCGTGGGAA
This sequence comes from Panax notoginseng, assembly GCA_016801055.1. Classification (NCBI taxonomy): domain Eukaryota; kingdom Viridiplantae; phylum Streptophyta; class Magnoliopsida; order Apiales; family Araliaceae; genus Panax; species Panax notoginseng. Next base: position 139,774,011 of record CM029018.1, read on the forward strand.
CGATACTCTACTTTCACTTTATTACTTGTTGACCGTGTATACTTGCACGTATTCATTGATTGCGAAATCGACCAACAAGTTTTTGGCGCCGTTGCCGAGAAATTAATTTAATAATTATTTACCAATATTAATCTCAATCAAATAAGTCTTAATTTAAATATTTTTATTAATTCTCTTTTAATTTTTTTTCTTTCTCTCTTTTCAGGTACCATGGATGACTTTGCGTATCAATGGCCATACACGAACATGACTCGACCAATGGAAACATGGAGTCCACCATCCACATAGCAAGTTGCAATGGTTTGTGAGTTATGTGCTGGGAGTCATGCTACAGATCAATGTGCCATCAATTCAGAATCAGCTCAGTTCATAGGGAGCTATAATCGATCTACCCAACTGTATCCGAATCAAAATGCATATAATCCAGGTTGGAGAAATCACCCAGGATTTTCATGGAGTAACAATCAAGCTCAAGCACCTAGACAGCAAAACACGGCCAGATTTCAAAATCAGACTCAACAACAGCCAGAGAGTAAAACAAGTTGGGAAGAAGCTTTGGAAAAATTCATTTTAGCTACTAACAAAAGGATCGGTAAACGAGAAAAGTTATTAAATCAAGTAGATATGAATGTGAAAAGCCAAGGTGCATCGATAAAAAATCTGAAAAATCAATTGGGGCAGATAGCACGTGCGTTGAATAACCGTCCACATGGAACACTCCCTAGTGATACAGAGATAAATCCGGGCAGAGATGAGCATTGCAAGGTTGTGACTTTACGTAGCGGAAAAGAATTACAAGAGACTCTCAAGGACACAGAAAAAAGGGACAACGCAATAAAGGAACAACTAATCAAAGCCTCGAACATTTGTCCTCAATACACTTGGCTCTATGACATGGATTCCGAGCCCGATGGAGAGCCCAAACAAAATCTGCAACTAGATGAGCCACAAGATGTTGAAAGAGAGGAAATAATTGGGAACCAAGAAAAGGAGATCGATGAAGAGTTAACTGTAAGATTCAACGAAGATGAGCTGATTTTATTAGTATCCCATGTGCCTCCTCCACCAAAGTTCAAGAATTCGGGCAGTTTTGTAAAACCATGCCCAATTGGCAGTCATGTCGTAGGCAAAGCTCTATGTGACATAAGAGCTAGTACAACTGTGGAGTAATGGTGGGTTGAAAAGGAGAAGATAGAGGAAGATCCCATTGTGTTTACTAAGCTTCAATGCCCCAATCTGATCATAGACATAATAGAGAAAACACCTAGTTTTTGGACGTTCTTAATGGGGAACATATATACAAAGAGCTTGCTAGGTGACTTTCATTCAAGGGTCATTACTAATGGGAACGTCCTGAAAGAGACATTGTTACTGATGGATGGAGAGTTCCTCAATTTTCGTAGGGGAATTGGATAGAGAATTGAAGAAGTCAGGCTGAGACTATAAAACAAGCGCTTATTGGGAGGCAACCCAAGTTTAATTTTTAATTTTTAGTTTTTATTAGGTTTTATATTAGTAGTTTTGAAATTGCATTTATTAAGAATTTAATAAAATTGTTTCTATCATGGTTTACAGGTTATTCAAGTCAAATTCAAGTGTGGTGCCCAATTTGTTCCATGTGCCTAGCCTATTCTCCAAACTTAGCGGACAAGGATGAAGATTGCTATATTTTCAGGGAAGTCCACTCTTTTAATTTTTCCTATCTTAGCCATTGAGGACAATGTCTGTTTTAAGTTTGGGGGTATTTATCATGTTTAGTATTTACTTGGGCAATGTTTTAATGGAATTTGATTTTGGCCAATGATAAGTGGGTGGTTGATATTGTTAACTCTTGGAGAATTGATGAGCATGCTTAGTCTATATTTTAACTCATTAGTTGGTTTTCACACTACTTGCAAAATTTTTGAAAAATTTTACACATCCATTTGTTTAGCCAGTTGGGATTGACATTTTTTTGGCTAAATGCTTATGAAAAATACCATTGCAACTTGAGAAATCTTATTTGAGCATCATTCGAAGTAAAAATTAGGCACTCACATAAGTTTGGGGGAAATCTTGGGGTATTTTTGAAAAAAAATATTGGAACCTTCCCGAGCTGAATAATTGAAGCATGTGGTGGGTCGAGATGGAGCGTAAAACGCACTCCCCATAAACACAGGCACGAGATGGAGCGTAAAGCGCACTCGTTCATGAAAAGTGGAAAGTGAGATGTAGCGTAAAACGCACTCACTAAATAGAGAAAAGAAAATATGCATGTTTGAAATACTTGGGAAGGGTTCATATGAGCTTAAAAGTTGAATATCCGGTTGATCCTCAAGAAAAAAAAATGTGCTTTATCTATTTTAGCAGTGATTGATGTGATAAGAAGTTTTGAGAGTTGTTTTGAAAATCTTTTATGAGTGTTGGTTGATCTTAGCTAAATCATGACTAGTTTGAACATATGGATGCACACACACACTTAAAGGATCATGAGTAGATGTGAAGCTAATGAAAGTTGTTGAAATTTTAGACATGACATTGTTTTGAAATTTTCTGCGGGTTATCATTTGTTGTAACCTTTGAGGCCATTATGCGAATTCATATTGATTCATTATGTGGGTGGATCATTGCTAGAGGATGAATTTTTCTAAATTGTGTTTTTGCTCGGGGACAAGCAAATGTTTAAGTTTGGGGGTATTTGATGAGTGAGTTTTATACTCATAATTGAGTGCGTTTGAGCTTAATCTTTTGGTTGATTTTAAGTGTTTGTGTCTATTCATGCATGTTTTATGTTATTTTGTAGGAATTGGGACAAAAGTTACTTGGATCGACGTTTGCGGTGGCTAGATTCGCTTTTTCGGCTTGACATTTACACAGTAGTCACTTCAGAGCCAATTTGAGTTTTTCTTTGGACCTTATTTCGAAAAACTCAAAGAATGAAAGTTGTAGATCTACGTCTCCTCTTTTCGGAACATCTTGAATCATTAAAATTGGAGTTCGGACGAAGAAGTCATGGCCATTTTCCCAAAGGACGTCAAAGTAGAAAATTTCCAAAAATGTTCCAGCGCCGGGGCGCTGGGGAAGAGGTTGGGCAAGCTTGGACGCGTTTTGGGGCGAATTTTGACACTTTTTTGACTCCAAATTGGATTGGATTTATTCCTAAGCTAAAAATTAGACTTGTAACCTATAAATACATGATGTAAGACATAAAATAAAGGGAGATTACATAGATTAGATTAGAGATACGCTCCATTAGATTAGACATTAACCCTAGTTCTTATTAGTTTTGGAGATTGAAGCAACTTGGAGATCATTAAAGATCAAGAGCAGGAGCAAGAGGGGAGCATCAGATTTACTGACAACAGATTCTATTCTTTTCTCTTATCATACTTTTATCTTTTAATGTCTATTCAGTTGTGGATTCTTGGTTTCAATTCATTAATTATGAACTAACTCTTTTATTAAGATTTCAATTGAACATTTTATGTCTATAAATTAGTTATTTGATTTATTCCAATTATTTATGTCAAAGTGAATTATTTATCTTGTCTCGAGCTTATTGATTAATTATATGATCAGTAATTACCTTGTTACTCTAGAAGCAATTGAAAGAGGAATTCTAGGGTTAGAACTGGGCATGATAACATGTGACTTAGTTATTTGCATGGTGAATAATTAGGTTTGTGAATTGAATGGAAATATCTGTTCACCGCATGTAACACATAAGGAATTGGAATTGAAAGAGTTTAATTCAATTGTGTTGCATAGGAATATAGCAAGATTAATCTGGATTAAATAGAAGTCAATTGATCACTTGGAAAAGTACTTTTAGCATTTGAGAATTCCTGTTAATAATTCAGTAGGCATAATAATCGGGATAATTGGATAATTGATTTATAGTTCATAATTGGGGATATTGAAGTCTTAATCTTTATTTATCTGAATTCAGTCATAAAGCAATTCAATTTAATTAGTTAATTTAGTTTTCTTAATTAGAAAAATCACGATTTGAGATTGTTTAAATAAAATTAGTTTGGTTAAGAATTAGTACTTGGTGATTTTTATTAAATAATTCCTCGTGGGAACGATACTCTACTTTCACTTTATTACTTGTTGACCGTGTATACTTGCACGTATTCATTGATTGCGAAATCGACCAACAGTTATTTGTCTAGTCTGTGTCTTCGATTCTGGAGACAGAATCTTTGTAAGGAGGGAAGAATGTGACGATGTTATTATTTGAGTTGTGATTCTGGGGACATAATCCTTTTAAGGAGGGAAGGATGTAACAATCCAAGATTTTATTATTTATAATTTAAAATATTTATTAAATTAAATAAATATTTATTGATGTGGTTGTTGTTAGTAAATATTTGTGAATTAAATTTATTAGATAATATTCTAAATTAATTTAATTTATAATTTAGAGAGTTGTAAGATAACATGAGATGTTAATATTATTGTTTTAATTTAATAATTAAAATGGTATGTGAATTTATTAAGTAAAATTATAATTTCCATTATAATTTTATGATAATTGTTTAAGTGGAAAATTAATTTAAAATATAGTATGTGTAATTAGTTTATTTGACTAATGTTGGATATGGGATTCAAATAAACAATATTAGATTGTAAACTATAGTGTAATGATTTATTAAAATAAATTAAAGTAGTTTAAATGGGTTACCCAAACAAGGCTTAAAGATATTAAGTCTTTATTTTAAAGAGTTTTTGCCAAACAAAGTCTTATGACTTTTGAATTTTAAATTTTGAATTTGAATTATAATAAATAAAATAATAAATAAATATATTTTCTAACTGATATGTAATTATTATAATAATAAGTATACGGCAGTTTCATACGTTTGGGTTTTATGCATTGGTTGTATTTTATTTTACGTGAAAAGTATTTGGCTTAAGCCTAAGAAGAGAAAAGAGAAGAGAGTTTTACAGAGAATTTGAGAGAGACTAGCGAGAGATTGAGAGAAATTTCTGAGTTTCCAAGCAATTCTTTGTGGTTAGCAAGGATTACTAAGTAATTGAAGGTATGTTCTATGACCTTGATATTATATATATATGTTTTACGACAAAAATTTCAAGTTTCCAAGTTCGGTGAATTCAAATTTTTTTATTGTTGAAATACAACTGATAACTTGTTATTATACGTGTTTATGATGTTAGAGTTTGTAGTTAGACATGAATTAGTATGCTAATTACGTTTAGGAAGGAAGAAAAGTATTTACAGTGTATGTTCATACATATGGCTTATGAAAGTACCAAATTTGGTGGTTAATTTTGTATACTAATATGTAATTTGAGTCTTACATAATTCGGTAAGAAACGAAGAGAACGTAGTTTGAATGAATTAATTTGATGTAGAATTGTGATCATAGTGTTAAATTTTGTCAAGAATGTCAAAAAATGGAGTTTTGGTTTAAAACATGAAATTTAAGGATTTAAATTAGTTGAAATTGTTGTTTAATTGTTCTAAGTTAGTATATATGTGAGGAATCATGTATATATGAGTTCTATAATATTTGGGTGTGATTAATTTACTGTTTTGTGGATGAAATTCGTGTAAGTTGGGCTAAACAGAGCTATTCAATACTTATGCTTTTTAGTTATTTTCTAAGCATGAGTTTAATATATAGTTAGTTCACCTATGATTATTTATTGTTCCATATTATGTTATTATTGATCAACCGTAGTGTTATCATACTTTGTTAATTCAACTAATCCTTTAGTTGATTATCGTAAACTCTATATTACACTTGAAGCTTATCCAAACTAAACTTTCTTTGGTGCAGACTTGTACTCTAAAACTGAGAAGAACAACCCTATTATAGGGGATAAGCGATGCGTTTAGATGTTTGTGCACAATACATGGTACGAAGGGCTGATTTCCTAAGTATGTGAAGTCCCTACAGTATAACTGTTTAGGTTAAAGTTGAAAGATTACTTGTAACCGTGAACATAGTTCGTGGTCTTATGACCCTCAGATATATTTCATATTTTGATTTCAATTTTTGGTTATCATTGATAGAGTACTATTCAGTTTTGATGAGCTTATTCATTGGCAATTATTATTCTCTTGTTAATTCATTGCTATATCTAGTGATCATTTGTTTTGCTCACTCTTGCATAAATATAATTGTTGCAGCTAAGGTTGAGAAGGTCGATGAACCTACTACAATCAAAAGAAAAGGAAAAATGTACAAGTGATGAAGACTTGTAATTTATTGGCTTTTATGTTAATAGACTTTATTTAAATGATGTGATGTAACTAATTTTATTTTCGTAGTTAATTTATTTTAAAGGTTAGATAACCTGGGAGACTTTTTGATTTAATGATGTAACCCTTTTAATGGGAGGATTTATGGTTAAATTCTATTATATTGGGTAGTTAGTATGAATGTATGAAAGTGAACACCAAGTCTTGTGGGAATGAAGTGCCCAGATTTGGGGTGTCACAGTGGATTAGGCTACTATTATAGAGTGTAGTAGTTGAACCACGTAAAAATTCTTGGTGTTCATTTAATTATTTGTGTTTAATTTTATTGATAACAAGAATTAAGGTTTATATATTAAGTTAAAATATATAAACAAGATTTTCTTAGACTTAAGATAAATTTGATTATCTCATCATACTGAATTATAAAGTATTTAAATTGATTTTTTAAGGAAACCAAATTAAGTATTTCAGCAAGCTAAAATAAGCAAAAGTTTTGAAGTAAAATAAAAATCGACCATAGTTGTTCGAACACTTATTCAAACCCCCCTTCTAAGTGTGCCTATTTAAATTTATTTGGTATTAGAGCTTGACTCTACTTATCTTGGTCTTAAAGGTGACTTGTAGGGAAAGCTTCTAACATGGCACAGTTCAGGAACAACAAACAAGAAGGTCAATCAACCAACCGACCACCTCTGCTGCATGAAACCGATAACTATAATTTTTGGAAATTTTGGATGAGGATTATCTTAAAAGAGATCCTTGGGAATGGTGGGTCGTTGAGAACGGACCGATTATTCCACGAACAGATGATTGAACACCAAAGACTCTACTAGAAATGGATTCAACCGAAACCTACATGGTCTCATATGATTCTAGGGAAATGAACACTGTGAGAGCCCCGAATCCGGGTCCTGAATCACCACCGCGAATCCGTTCAATCATTCTAACACTTACTATTTACGAAAGATATAAACATAAATTATTTATACAATAAACTTTACACACTATTCCCCAAGGTCAAGTAACCTTAACTTAATACACAATTCATAACTTATTTAACTTACAATAACATTAATATACAATACTTATACAAATGTAGCTGCACACATATACTAAAGCTGAAACTGTCTTTGACCTTTCCTTGTATCCGACGTATTCGTCTTAATCTGCAATATTTTATCATGATATAGCAAGGTGAGCATAAGATTGCCCATCAAGTTTAAGTTCAATAATTAACAATATATCATGATTGAAAGAGTTTGAATAATAAGCTGGCTATAATTCAACAATATAATTGTGAACTAGCAGGAAAAACTTTTGACTGAACAAGTATTGAACATGAACAAATATATCTGAACAGAATGGTAATGAAGGTGATCAACCCTTCATACCTGACTTATACATGCAATATGTACAGAGTACAATTCTACATGGCATTCAACAATGATTAACCATAAGCATATCCGAATGAAACAACTCTTAGTAAGAGTTAAGTAAAACTTGCCTGAACCGTTGATTACCGCTATGCAATTTAATAAGCTTGTCTGAAGACCTATTATTAATAATATGTATTTCTAAGTTAGAATAATATCATCACAGTATAATACTATTATATAAATAGATATACATAGAATAACCTAAACACATAACACATAACACATAACCCTATCAGTCTACAACACATATAGGACTCGATATCAAGTCAAACTATTGCAGTCTGAGTTGAACCCGACACAAATCTGACATCCGACGGTCTAAAGTTCAATTAAACTTTGCCTAAAACACTTAATCAATTATCTCAGATAATTTAATATTATTCAAAATAATTTTCATAAGCTCATAATAATTTTTCAAGTAATTATTACCATTAAAAGAATTTCCCAATCATTAATATCGTATTTATCTAATTTAAATACCACAATATTCTAATATCATTAATATTTATTTAATATTAAATATTAATGAAATACATGCCAAAATATTATAATATATTTATAATATCTGATAGTATTTTTAATACCTTAAAAATCATATTTATATAATTTATAAATAGTTAAATTCGTTATTCGATAATTATTATTAATATTAAAATATTAATATTTTCATGACAAAATATCAAAAGTTATATTTTATAACTTAAAATATTTTTATAACACTTAAATTATTTTTATATGATTTTTAAAATATTAAATTCTATTTTTCCATAATTTATTTAATGTATTAATTGAATAAACTAAATACCATTATTATTAATTAATTAATAAAATTCATCACAAAATATCAAAAGTTATTTAAAAATAACTTAAAATATTTTCTAACACCATAAAATAATTTCATAAGCAACTATAGAATTTATTTCGCTTAAATATGTAACTTATATTTATTACATATTTTTATTACTTTATTTATACCCGAAAGAAAGTTTCTTGGCATAAAATATTATTTATAGTCAAATCTCGCCCCGTAGGACTTATTTATATTTATTATGACTTATTTTTTCGTCCGGAATGTGATTCGGAACGTCGAACGTCAAAATCGCTCGACGCGCCGACGCTCGGCGTTCGTTCAAATTTTAGTTCTGACATGCTCCTTTGCAGATTTTTAATTCTCAAATCGTGAATCATATAAGAGTGAAATTTTGGGTATATTATAGACCTCATGACATAGTATTTTAGAAAAATTTCACACCGCGAAAATGGATCATGGAAGCGCATAAAAAACAGTGCGCGAAACGGACGTCAATCAGCAGTCAGCACAGCTCAGCCGATGCGCGCGCGGCGCTCGACAGGCGCTGCTGCTCTGCCTGTTGCGCATCTTGAGGCAGCCACTTTGCGATTTTCTCACGCATTACTCGTAACTACGATTAATCTGATTTTTGGATATGTTATACATGACATACCAAAGTATTTTTAGAAAATATCACCCAGTAATTTCGGACCTCTTAGGCAGCCAAAACAGGCCCAAAAATGTCCACTCGCAACAATTTTTATCTTTTTTTTTCCCATATTTACCCCTCTTTCGCTAAAACAGTCATAACTTTTTCGTTTTAAAACATTTTTAGGCGATTCTTGAGCCCACGTGAAGCTAACTTCCGGGAATACAATTCTCACTACTGATATATGTGTAGATTCCGAACATATCAGCCCAGAAATTCCGTTCAAGTGGACTGCAACGCACTTGTTGGACAGTTTTGGACACTACTACTTTGAAATGTCATAACTCTCTCCTCCGACGTCGGATTTAGTCCATTCTGGAGTCTATGGAAAGCTTATTGAGTGTACTATAACATACCAAAAGTCCAAAATTTTTAGAGTAATTTAGCTAACCCCAAATTTTCTATTTAGGGACAGCAGTCACTAGCTTTTCTAAGCTTTAAAAAACTGTTTTACTTTCTTTCTTTGGAACAAACTTTTAACACCTAAAATAGTTAGATCTACACATAACACCCTCTAAAACATGTAGATAAAGAGTTTTAAAGTTCAAAACATAACTTCTTTATTTCATCCAAATCATTAAAATAAAAACACATAAACTAATTGTTTAGGGTTTATACATTTTCCCTTTTGGGTTTTTCATCATCTTCTTCTTCTTGTTCTTGCTAGGTGGAGCTCTAAGTCATGAACCAAAGCTACTCTTCTACTTCTCTCTAAGCCTCATGGCAACCCCCCATGGATTTTCTCTCTATTATTTTGTTTTTCTTTCCTTATCTATTTAGAATGAGATGAAAAAATTTATTTGCAAAATAGATGAGGGATATTTATATTAGGAGAAATGCATATATATAACATATGTATGTATACATAAAATCTCCTAAAATTCCTTCCATATCTCTTTCATATCTTTCCATATCTCTACTAAATCTATCTAATATATTTTCTCTTTCTCTCTCCTATCTCTACAAAATCTTACAAATCTCTCCAAATATCTTAGCAAATCTATGAAAATAACATGTGCTTATTTTCTCACCCCTTGAGCTAAATGTTGGGCCAATCCTTTACTTGTTTGGACTCTCTAATAATTATTTTGGGTCATGTATAAAATATCATAGCCCAATTATTTTAATTTACATAACCTTATATATTTAATTAGGATTTCTAGTCTATTTGTTTTGGACTTTAAATAATTAATTCTACTATTTTCTTTTATGTTTTGGGTTACAAATTTAAAATCTTTGGGCCATTATAGATAACATATTCCAACACTCTTAATATTACCATTTCCTAATTATTTTATTAGGATTTTCATGTACACATTTATAATTTAAATCCTTGCTTACATACACTAAATTTCTTAACCCAATTAGACTTGCTATAGATAGGTTATAAAATTAATTAATTGAGATGTATAAAATAAATCCCTTAGAATTTGTATATATTCTATATACCATAATTCTCTCATCCCATAACCCTTAAGTTTTCAATTCTTCATTCCTAATATATAATTAGGATCACACTAGTTTCTTTTATTTGTTTATGTAATAAACAAATATAAACTATCACATAATATTCATATTCGCAGAACATATACACTTAATCCGGAATAATTCACCACAAAAATTTTTAAATTCACTAAATTCCTTCCCAGAAATCTCAAATCCATTCACTTATTTTCTTTCTAGGTTTATTATTCAACCTTTAATCCATTATTTAAGATTTAAATAATTTCTTAAATTCTCGGGTTGTCACATTCTCCCCTTCTTCTAAGAATTTTGTCCTCAAAATTTACCTGACACCTTACTCCTTATACCATGCACCATACACCATACACCATTTCATACACATCATCACATGCTACCCAATACACCATTCATAAGTGTAAAAGTTTTCAAATTGTGTTGAGGGGTCATATAGACCCTGAACACATAGGTTTAACGGTATTCGTACCGCAAAACAATACATTACTTGGTATGTTTACAATCACAAATAAGGTAAACAACCGTCGCTAGTACTTTAGGTGATTAGCCTATCGTACTCTTACGTCATGCATAACGTATTAATCATGTCTAGCGAATATTTACGCTACCCGATTGGATTATTTATCCAAACAACATAGTTCACCTCAGTCTTATCATATGATTCCGCACCAAAAAAGTTGGTTCGGGAAATTTCTTTCAATGAACACTTAGAGTTTTCATAAACATTAGTCTAGCTGAATCGAATAGCATCGACTCATATCAATAATTCAATTCAATCGAATTATTTAGGTGTAGCCAAACCCCGTTGGCTAGTTAAAATTTGAAAACATTTTCGAGAATGATGTCATGATGGCGTACTGTATTAACAGTCCGTTTGAGGATGCTGTCATTCTAATGACTTTGTCATAACACATCATACAATAGTGGAACAATGATTTTCAGATCGAATTCACACAACTAAGTATTCTTGTATTTATAACTCCATTAACTTTTTATCATCTCTACACCAGGTTACATGGTACAATGAATGATAAAAATAAAATATATTTTGATATTTCAAATCGTTTGCGTCTAGCTGAAATAAGTAGCATAGATTATACTTTAAACCGTTTCGAAAATGATTACGAGTCTACATTTTTTTTAAAAGCACATAGTGCGTATTTAGCTTGATGTCAAAATTTCGAAATCTAGCATAGATAGGAGTTTTGAAAAACTTATGTCTCCACTAATAATCATTTTCTTAACAACTATCTGTTCCTATAATCCTCAAAACTCCATTTACACACAACTATACCAGTTCTTCAAACCACACTTATGAGTTCATTTACTTGCCACAAATCATATGAGTTTAAGAACTTGTCCTAGTCAGACCTTTGGCGTCCATTCGCTGAGGTTCATAAACATTTCATATAACTATGAATCAAGAATATCACATAAGTAATGAGTTTTAAGAACTCGTACTTAACCTTATATTCTATACCTATAACCTATCTATCTGTTATACAAATGAGAAAGGAATCACCCTCTTAACATGCATATATCAAATAGCGCGACACAAATATTTCAATAATTATCAGTGTCAGAAACTAAGTAGTTTTCACACCAAGTAAAATTCCCCGCCCATACAAGGAATCATACAACTCAGCTGCTGACAAGAGTCCTCAATTGAAATCCCCACATAATCTTAACCCCTTCTCCATACGAATTCATTTAATCCGTATTCATAATCCTTTCCTGAACCTATACTAATTTATAGTACAACTTGCACACAACATTCTTGTTGTAAACTTTCCAATCATCAGATTTTATTCTTTTCCCATATTATAACCTTATCAGATCACGGAGTGATCTCATCGAATATATTATAATTTATATCTATGTCTTGATCGTTTTGTTTTACGATCTTCTATCCTTGTACTTTCAGTCTTTTAGACTCTATCTATTCACACACTAATGTTCAACTTTATTATCAGAGTTAGAAAACTCCGTATCTTTACAACTTGTCGAGATTCATCTTTGAATTATACCGACCAACTAACTCTATGTGAGTTAGATACTTATCCTAATCAATGCGGTTATTAGTCTCAGGTATTTCTACCTAAGGTTCATAACTAACAGCTCTGATACCAACTGTGAGAGCCCCGAATCCGGGTCCCGAATCACCGCGGATCCGGTTCAATCATTCTAACCCTATTACTATTTACGAAAGATATAAACATAAATTGTTTATACAATAAACTTTACACACTATTTCCCAAGGTCGAGTAACCTTAACTTAATACACAATTCATAACTTATTTACCTTACAATAACATTAATATACAATACTTATACAAATTTAGCTGCATAACATATACTAAAAGCTAGAACTGTCTTTGACCTTTCCTTGTATCCGATGTATTCGTCTTAATCTGTAATGTTTTATCATGATATAGCAAGGGTGAGCATAAGATTGCCCAGCAAGTTTAAGTTCAATAATTTAACAATATATCATGATTTGAAAGAGTCTGAATAATAAGCTGGCTATAATTCAACAATATAATTATGAACTAGCAGGAACAAACTTTTGACTGAACAAGTATGAACATGAACAAATATATCTGAACCGAATAATAATGAAGGTGATCAGCCTTTCATACCTGACTTATACATGCAATATGTACATAGTACAATTCTACATGACAATCAGTAATGATTAACTATAAGTATATCCGAATGAAACAACTCTTAGTAGAGTTAAGTAAAACTTGTCTGAACCGTTGATTGCCACTATGCAATTTAATAAGCATGTCTGAAGACCTATTATTAATAATATGTATTTATAAGTTAGAATAATATCATCACAATATAATACTATTATAAATATAGATATACATAGAATAACCTAAACACATAACCATAACACATAACCCTATCAGTCAACAACACACATAGGACTCGGTATCAAGTCAAACTATTGTAGTCTGTGTTGAACCCGACACAAATCTGACATCCCGACAGTCTAAGTTCAATTAAACTCTGCCTAAACACTTAATCAATTATCTCAGATAATTTTAATATTAGTCAAAATAATTTTCATAAGCTCATAATAATTTTCAAGTAATTATTATCAATTAAAATGATTTTTCAATCATTAATATCGTATTTATCTAATTTAAATACCATAATATTCTAATATCATTAATATTTATTTAATATTAAATATTAATGAAATACATGCCAAATATTATAAATATATTTATAATATCTCATAGTATTTTTAATACCTTAAAAATCATATTTATATGATTTATAAATAGTTAAATTCTTTATTCGATAATTATAATTAATATAAAAATATTAATATTTTCATGACAAAATATGAAAAGTTATATTTTATAACTTAAAATATTTTTATAACACTTAAATCATTTTTATATAATTTTTAAAACATTAATTCTGTTTTTTCATAAATTTATTTAATGTATTAATTGAATAAACTAATTACCATTAATATTAATTAATTAATAAATTTCATCACAAATATCAAAAGTTATTTAAAAATAACTTAAATATTTTCTAACACTATAAAATAATTTCATAAGCAACTATAGATTTTATTTCGCTTAAATATGTAAGTTATATCTATTACATATATTTATTACTTTATTTATACCTGAAAGAAAGTTTTCTCAGCATAAATATTACTTATAGTCAAATCTCGTCCCGTAGGACTTATTTATATTTATTATGACTTATTTTTTTCGCCGCCGAACGTGATTCGGAACTTCGAACGTCAAAATCGCTCGACGCGCCGACGCTCGACGTTCGCTCAAATTTTAGTTTCTGACATGCTCCTTTTGCATATTTTTAATTTACAAATCGTGAATCATATAAGAGAGAAATTTTGGGTATATTATAGATCTCATGGCATAATATTAGAAAAATTTCACACCCGCGAAAATGGATTATGGAAGCTCATAAAAACAGTGCGCCGAAACGGACGTCAAGCAGCAGTCAGCACAGCTCAGCCCATGCACGTGCGACGCTCGACATGCGCTGCTGTTGCTCTGCCTGTTGTGCATCTTGAGGCAGCCACTTTGCGATTTTCTCACGCATTACTCTAACTACGATAATCTGATTTTTGGATATGTTATACATGACATACCAAAGTATTTTTAGAACATATCACCCAGTAATTTCGGACCTCTTAGGCAGCCTAAAACAGGCCCCAAAAATTTCCACTCGCAACAATTTTATCTTTTTTCCCAGATTTTACCCTCTTTCGCTAAAACAGTCATAACTTTTTCGTTTTAAAACATTTTTAGGTGATTCTTGAGCCCACGCGAAGCTAACTTCCGGGACTACAATTCTTTCCTACTGATATGTTTCCAGATTCCGAATATATCAGCCCAGAAATTCCGTTAAAGTGGACTGCATCGCACTTGTTGGACAGTTTTGATACTACTAACATTGAAATTTCATAACTCTCTCCTCCGATGTCGGAATTTAGTCCGTTCCGGAGTCTATGGAAAAGCTTATTAAGTGTACCAATAACATACCAAAGTCCAGAATTTTTAGAGTAATTTAGCTAACCCCGGATTTTCTGTTTAGGGACCAGCAGCCACTAGCTTTTCTAAGCTTTCTAAAAACTGTTTTTACTTTCTTTCTTTGGATCAAACTTTTAACACATAAAATAGTAAATCTTCATATAACACCCTCTAAAACATGTAGATCAAGAGTTTTAAAGTTCAAAACATAAGTTCTTTA
>CM029018.1:139789484-139881509 GCA_016801055.1 Panax notoginseng
TTATCATTTTGTAAATCCTATAGTAAAGTTGAGCAAGCCTATTGATTCTATCTTATGTATGGTTGAATATGCTCTTGTAACCTAATTCGTTACATCGAGCGAGTTTCACATTCCTATTTCTTGTTATTGCTATTCAAAGCATATACTGTCTTAAAACATTGATTCAAATGAGATTGTTTTCTAACTCATTTGAATGTAGTACTTTGTATATATATATCATGTCTATTCAAATGTATATTGTCGTCACTCAAACATTGACTTAAATAATCGTGTTCAATTCTATATTATCGTGTTGAACCTTCAAATAGTAAGAGAACTCTTATTGATTGAATTAATCTACAATTGAATAATGTTCTAAAATTCTAGAACCACTGATAAGCTAGTTCCAAACTAAACTTTCTTTAGTGCGGAAATTCTAAATTCAAACTGAGATGAACAACCCTAATATAGGGGATTATATACGTGTTAACGTTTAGATGTTTGTGCACAATACATGGTACAAAGGGCTGATCCCCTAAGTACGTTAAGTAGGGTCTGTATAGTCTAAATGACTGTTAAGATTGGGGTAGTAATACCTAATCACCGGGGGACATAGTTTATGGTCTTAAAGACCCTCAGATATTAAATTCAAACTTGTTTTCTATTCTGATTTGTAGAACAAGTTCACCATTATTCAGCATTCGTTGTTCATAATCTTGTTGATATTGTTATTACTCTTTATATTAGTGAGCAACTGTTTGCTCACTCTTGCAATTAACACTGCAGCCAAAGTTGAAAAAGTTGATGAGCCATCTTCTAGCAAAGGAAAGGTCAAGATGTCCAAGTGTTGAAGACTTATGTGATTTTATTTGAATAAGACTTATGCTATTTTGTGATGTGTTCTGTAAACTTATGTAATAGTTTAAGGTTTGTTTACTTGGATTGTTTTTATTGATGTAACCCTTTAACGGGGAAGATTATTGCTTGATTTATTTAAGTTATGTTGTATCCTTTATTATGGGTAGTTAGATGTAATTATTTTGGATACTGAGCACCAAATCTTGTGGGAATGGAGTACCCGGATTTGGGGGTGTCACAGGTTGGTGTCAAAGCTTTAGGTTATGACCTTTGGGTGGGGAAACCTTAGGAAGTAACCTTTAAAGAGACAGAAAACATAGTGAAGTCAAACTCTTATCGAGTTCTAAGGAATGAATTGAGAAGATTCATTGAAGCTAAACAATAAAAGACATTATGTGCTACGTGTTAATAACTTATGTTCTCGCGAGTATCTAAGAATTTCTTAAAAGTATTTTGTTATCAGGATGTCTAGCGTTAGAGGATCCAGTCAAGCTAAGGAGGAGATACCTCAGATACCTAGAGATGAGGAACCCCGAGATATCTACGTTGTGCGGGAACAGTTGATTCAGAGGGAGCCTTCTTTGTTGATTGTTGAGGAAGAACAGGAAGATGAACCTGTGTCTGATCCTGAGGAGGAGGACTCTGAGGAGATAGAGGTGGAGGATGAGGAAGAGGATCCTGTGGAGTTTCCACCAAACTCCATGTCCGCTGAGATGTATGATGCACTGTATGATCGAAACATAGAATTACAGGATAATATTGAGGAACTGAAGGAGCTGGTTGAGATGCGTCAAGCTACTATTGAGCAGAAGGATGTGAAGATTCAAGAACTCGACTCACGACTTGGAAACACAGAGTGGGACCTAGTTCATACAAAAGGTCAGCATGAGGATCTGTTGGCTGTGAACGAGAAGATGAAGACTGATGTGGAAAAGTTAAAAGATGACTTGAAGGAGGAGTCGGCTAAGCGTGCAAGGGCAGAGGACGCTTGGATGAAGGTGACTCATCTTGCAGACCGTGCTAAAGCTAAGGTCCAAACGAAGAAAGCTAAAATGAATGAGATGGATCATGCCTTTAGTTCTGCGATTGATAGGGCCCATGATCTAGTCTTTTATTACCCACCTCAATTTGAAGACTCGCCGTGGTTCATGATGGATCATAGGACGGCATATCGTATTATAGAGGAAGAGCGTAGAGAAGCCTGTCGACGTCTTAATATGCCCAGATAGAAAGAATAAGAATAATAGTGATATGTGGTTAAGTATGTGAATAAATAAATTGTAAATCCCTTATTTTGAGATGAGTAAAGGGATAGGATGAGTATGTAATCCTGAAACTTGTGTAGTTAAGGAAAATGAATGTTGGAAGCAGAGATGCTATCCTTAGTATGTTTGAAAAGTTTTAAATGAATAAAAAATATCAAAATTTATTGAAATGTTATGTGTTATAGCTTAAATCGTAGAATGTTTAAAGTTAAACTTTAAAATATTCAAGGAATTGAATAGTAAACTAATAAGCGAATATTTTAACAGAAAATGCCTCCTAGAAGAAGACAACCACGCCAACAACCACCTCTTGAGGGGTCTACTAACAATAATAACGAGGCCAACACTATTCCGGTTCAGTAGTTGGTGACTTTGTTAACGGGAGCACTTGTGAATCAACCGCAAGCTCAAGCGACGACTTTCAAGGACTTCAAAGCAGTTGGACCACTGGTATTTCAAGGGTCTATGAATCCAGTTGAAGCCTAAACCTGGATCATGGAAATAGAGAAGGAGTTCGACGTTGCCAGAGTCAACGAAGATCAGAAGACTACGTTCGCAACGTTTATGTTGAAGTCTGAAGCTAGTTATTGGTGGCAGGTGAATAAGGTTCGTGGGGGACAGAGAATAGTAGCGTGGGATAGGTTTAAAGAAATATTTTTTGAAATGTACTTTCCGAATAGTTCTCGAAATCAGTTGGAAGTTCAGTTTTTGGAGTTAAAACAAGGAACCATAACTGTGCCAGAATATGCTGCGAAATTTAACGAGTTGGCAAGGTTTACCACTTATCATGTTAATACCGATGAGCGAAAGGCAAGAAGGTTTGAACAAGGGTTGAAGCCCTGTCTTTATAGTAAGGTTTCAAAGTTCTAGTTAAACACGTTTACGGCAGTACTGGAAAAGGCAATTATCGCAGAAGGTGGAAGCGATGCCTTAACCAAGTATAACCAAGAACAGAAGAAGAGAAAGAATGAGAATGAAAACAAGGCTAGTGGAAGCAATGGTGGAAATAACAGCCAGAAAAGAAAATAGAGTGAGAATTCGAATACGGGAGGACAACAAGGAAGTCAACAAAAGAAGAAGTTTGAAACTTGTACTACTTGCGAAAAGAACCACACTGGAGTGTGTCTGAAGGGTAAGAGGGTGTGTTTTAATTGTGGTCAGGACGGTCACATTGCACCGAACTGTTTTAGCCCAAAGAAGGGAGCATGTTTCACTTGCGGTTCAAAGGATCACATGGCTCGTGATTGCCCTAAGAAAACAGCGGGAAGTGTAAGTGGAGGAAATGGAAATAATAGTGGTGGCACATTAACTATCACTGGACCAACACAATCAAGCTGACTTACTGCGAGAACTTTCAATATGACCGTGCATGATCCTGTGCAATCAAAGGATGTGGTGTCAGGTATCATTTCGATTAATGGTATTAATGCTTATGTGTTATTTGATTCGGGTGCTACTTGTTCATTTATATCCAATAATTTTGCTCAGAACTTAGATTTTCCTCATGAAGAATTAGATTTCCGTTTAAGTATATAAATTGTAAATAGGGAAATGATTCCTGTTAGATTTATATACAAGAATTATAGAGTGGTTATAAAGGATCACGAGATGATGGTAGATTCGATACCAATTAGACTTGATGAGTTTGATGTTATACTGGGAATGGATTGGTTATTCAATTATGGAGCAGTAATTGATTGCCAAGGGAAATGTGTTAACCTTATGACTCTTTCAAAGGTTGTATTCTATGGCAGCAAGTCACCTCGACAAGCAAGTTGTCTGATGGTGATGTAAGCCAAGAAGTTATTAAGACAAGGATGTGTAGGATACTTAGCCTACATAGTCGATACACAGAAGAAGAGTGTAAAGTTAGAAGAGATACCGATAATAAGAGATTTTGCAGACGTATTTCCAGACGATTTGCCGGGTCTTCCGCCAGATCGAGAAATCAAGTTCTTAATTGACTTACTACCAGTAATAACCTCGATATCTAAGGCACCATACAGAATGGCCCCAGTAGAGATGAAAGAGCTGATGGTGCAGTTGCAGGAATTACTCGACAAGAAGTATATCTAGCCGAGTGTATCGCCATGGGGAGCACCGGTGTTGTTTGTTAGGAAGAAA
The DNA here is from genome assembly GCA_016801055.1 of Panax notoginseng. NCBI lineage: Eukaryota > Viridiplantae > Streptophyta > Magnoliopsida > Apiales > Araliaceae > Panax > Panax notoginseng. The sequence goes on from CM029018.1 coordinate 139,793,711, forward strand.
GATGGATCGATGCGACTCTACATTGATTACAGAGAACTAAATAAGGTCACAATAAAAAATAAGTATCCGTTACTGAGAATCGACGACTTATTCGATCAACTGAAGGGAGCGAGATATTTCTCAAAGATAGACTTGAGAAGTGGTTATCATCAGTTGAAGGTGAGGCCGGAGGATGTACCAAAAATAATGTTCAGAACTCGGTATGATCATTATGAGTTTTTGATTATGTCATTTGGTCTAACCAATGCATTTGCAGCGTTCATGGATTTGATGAACATGGTGTTTAAACCATTCTTAGACAAATTGTAGTGGTATTTATTGATGATATATTGGTGTATTCCAAGACCAAGGAGGAACATGTTGAACACTTAAGAGTGACGTTGGAGACATTGAAAAAAGAGAAGTTGTACGCTAAATTTTCAAAATGTGAGTTTTGGTTAGAACGTGTACAGTTTCTCGGGCACGTTATTGATAAGGACAGAATTTCGGTAGATCCATCAAAAGTTGAAGCTGCAATAAATTGGGATCAGTCGAAAATACCGTCAGAGGTAAGGAGTTTCTTGGGATTGGCAGGTTACTATAGGCGTTTTATTCAAGACTTTTCCAAGATCGCAACTCCGTTGACGAATTTAACTAGAAAGACGGTTAAGTTTGTTTGAACGGAGAGGTGTGAGAAAAGTTTTCGAGAGTTAAAGAAGAGATTGAGTTCGGCACCTGTGTTGTCATTACCTGATAATACAGGGAATTTTATGGTGTATAATGACGCATCGCATAAAGGACTAGGTTGTGTGCTTATGCAGAATGGCAGAGTTATCGCGTATGCATCACGACAATTGAAAGATTATGAGAAAGGGTATTCGACTCATGATTTAGAATTGGCTGCGGTGGTATTTACCCTGAAGATTTGAAGACATTATCTTTATGGAGAGAGGTGTGAAATATAAACAAACCATAAAAGTCTTAAGTATATCTTTACACAGAAGGATTTGAATATGTGTCAAAGAAGATGGTTTGAGTTGATTAAAGACTATGACTGTAAAATTTTCTATCATCCCTGAAAAGTTAATGTTGTTGCTGATACCTTAAGTAGAAAGAGATGTGAGAAGTAATGATGTTGACTGCTCAGGAGAGGCTTGTAGAAGAAATGGCCAAGATGGAGTTAGAAATCAAGCATTCGACAGAGTCAAACGAAAAATTGTTCCATATAGGAAACAGTTTAACGTTGGTAGATAAAGTGAAGAATGCACAACTTCAAGATGAAGAATGTGAAAAGATAAGACAGAAAGTATCTGAAGGTGAGGAAACCAAATTCAAAATTGATTCGGAAGGGTTACTTCAATTCGAAGGAAGAATTTGGGTTCTGCCAGTACCGAAAGTTAAAGAGGAAATTTTAACTGAAGCTCATAACTCAAGATATTCGATTCACCCTAGAATTACGAAAATGTACCAAGATCTCAAACATCATTTCTGGTGGCCGAATATGAAGAATTACATGGCTGAGTGTGTGGCGAAATGCTTAACATGTCAAAAAGTTAAAGTTGAACATCAAAGACCAAGCAGATTGTTGCTGTGACGGCCCCGAATTCAGGTCCCAAATCACCTCGGATCCGTTTCGATCATTCTATACAACTATTACTATTTGCGAAAGATATAAACATAAATTGTTTATACAATACATATACTCACTATTCCCCAAGGTCGAGTAACCTTAACTTATACACAAAATTCATAACTTACTTGACTTATAAAACATAAGATACAACACAATTACAAATCTACTGCACGCGTATACTAAAGCTGGAACTGTCTTTAACCTTTCCTTGTATCCGACACATTCGTCTTAATCTGCAATGTTTTATCATGATATAGCAAGGGTGAGCATAAGGATTGCCCAGCAAGTTTAAATTCAATAATATAACGATATATTATGATTGAAAGAGTTTGAATAATAAGCTGGCTATAATTCAACAATATAATTGTGAACTAGAAGGAACAAATTTATGACTGAACAAGTATTATACATGAACAAATATATCTGAAACCAACTGGTAATGAAGGTGATCAGCCTTTCATACCTGACTTATACATGCAATGTGTACAGAGTACAAATTATACATGGCAATCAGCAATGATTAACCATAAGCATATCTGTAAGACCCCGAATTTTATGAAATAAAAGTATTCAATTTTTCTTATAATTACTATTCAGTAAATGGTTAAATTGATAAAAGTTTAAAGTTATGGGTGAAATATGAATTTTTTTTTCAAAAAAAGCAAGTGGTTATAAAATAATCATTGTTGTTGGGGAATATTCGTTTGGTCGTGGAATATTCTTTCTGTCGGGGAAAATTCGTACGACGGCGCAGCTATTTGTGGGCCCCATAACGAATAACTGTCGGGTGAAGAAAATGACAAATTTGAGTTTTTACAAATAACGGCGTAGTTGTTACCGTTAACACTGTTGGAATACCCGGTGGTTAAAATACAGTAATACGCGTTATTGCACAGTAGCACACGGTATTGCATAGTATTTTTGAAATTATTGATTCTTACATAAGAAGGCACTACTCAATAATTGTTACAGTAATTACTGTTCAATATTTTATTTTATTGATTCAATAATTGCTACGTTGAAATTTTATATTATTGTTGTTCAATAATTGTCACTGCACAGTATTTTCCATTATCAGATCAATAATTCATATTATTTGAATAATATTATTAGATAACATTATTGGCAATGTCTAGAAAGTTCTGTCTAAGGAGAGGTTTGGTCACCTAATTGCGCGCCAGTAAGGAAAAATTCTTATTGGAAAGCCCCCTCTTTCCTGGGAACGGCCTGGTTGTCATAAATGTGATTCTGTAATATTATTTGTGAATAATTAATTATTGATTCATATGATAAGGAAATATTTATTTTTTGTGGATATAAACGAGGGATATATTTTTGTGGTTAAAAATGAAGGAGTTAATGTTGAGATTTTTATCCGTATTTTTGTCGGAATGGAGGTATTAAAAATCAGGGTTTTTGAGATATTTTGCGGGGGTTATAATTTTTAATCCGACCGTTGGATCGTGGTAATTTTTGGATATGTTATACATATATAAGTTGAGTATATGTCCACAAATTTTGAACCGTTAAAAATGAACGTATGATTTATTATAAATTTTACAAGATGACTGGTTCAGAAATTGTTAAATTTTCAGAGTTTATCATTTTGATGAAAAATTTTAGAATTGGTGGGCCCCACTTGTGGTTGGTGAAGAAATGTGCTGAATTATATTTCAAATGTGGTGGGTGGAAATAGTAGCATGTAAAACCATCAGGTTGCAGGTCAAGCCTACTAAAATTTTCCTATAAATAGAGGGTTAAGTTAGAATTGAAAATCATACCAGAAACATAATCTTTCTCTCTCTATATTATGAAGCATATTTTGTGAGTATTTAGATACTTTGAGAGTTGCTATTCAGTGCAAGTTTCCTTCGACTTTGCATTCCAGTCAGAAATACTGCACTTTTGAGGTAAGGGATAGTAAATGATTTTAAGGGTTGTTATGTTTTTCAGTTTCGTAATTTTTTTGACTTTCAGAAAATTCTAGAAAAATTTAAAATGATATTTTGATGAGTTTTATTGATTGTGTCCAAAAATGGTGATTTTTGGATGTATGGATTGAGAGTTATGAATTTTATGAGAAAAGACTATTTTAAAAGTAACTGCTTATAATTCCTTGTGGTTAACTCCAAAATTGATGAAATTTTTATTGGGAGTACATGTATATGATAGAAGTATACTCTGTAAATTTCAGAATTTTTGGACAAAAGTACAATTTTTGATAAATATCTAAATATTCGGCTGTTTTGGCCATATGAAAAATAGTAAATGACTTTTAAAAATTCTGAGAAAAATATATGTTCACTATGGGACTATATTATGCTAAATCTCAGAAAAGAAATATTTTTAGAACTGATTTGGTATTTTTCATGCAAATAGTCTAGTTATGAGTAAATGAATTAAATATGTTTTGTGAAGTAAGAAAATTGAAAAATAGGATTTTATGACTTGGGAATCCTATATGAGGTATATGCAAATTTTTGATGAGGGTTTTGGTTATTGGTGATGAAATCTTATGAGTTTGACATTTTAGAATGATTAAATGCATTATTTAGTAAAGTGTAAACAATTAAAATAAATTGCTTATAAGTTTAAGAAATGTTATTCTTTCAATATCATTATACCGAAATATTGGTATGAATTTTATTGTGAAATTTCTACCTTTTTGTGTCGGGGTTACTATTCAAGAGTTACTATTTACGAGTTACTATTCACGAGTTACTATTCACGATAAAATTGGTTTTCTTTTTTTAACCAAATTATAGTTGATTTATGAATATTACTTTTGAGATTAAATCTAGATGTTTTGATTATATTGATTTTACTATTATATATAACATTTTTATAACCTTGATGTTGAAATTCTCTTTCACTGGAGTGTAAAGATGGGTAGATTATTGGTATGATCATGACTTTGGGTTCTCTTTGGCCAGTAGTACAAAGTTGAATTATTGACTAGTATGATCATGACCATTGAATTTATAATTGAATATCTTCAGCTTAAGTGCAAAGGTGAAATGATCAACATGGTTATAATTATTGTTTATATAAATGATTATATATTTCTTTGAGATATTAATATATTTGGCCTGTAGTGCAAACTGTTGATGAATATATTTGGCCGTAGTGCAAATATGAACTGTTGAGGAATATCTTTGGCCTGTAGTGCAAAGATGAAATATAAGTGAATATCTTTGGCCTGTAGTGCAAAGATGAATTGTTGATGAATATCTTTGGCCCGTAGTGTAAAGATGATATGTTGTTGAATATCTTTGGCCAGTAGTGCAAAGATGAAGAGATGTTGAGATAAACATGACCAACTGGTGATACAAATGAATATCTTTGGCCGTAGTGTAAAGATGAAGTTATTAGTATGATTATGAACATGAAATGTGATTTGGTGTAACCATGATCTTTGATGTTTCAGGTGATGAAAATTATCTTTGTCCTGGATGAGAAAAGGAATTTAGAACTACAATTACGATTATGAGTTATTCATATGATTGTGGACCAGAATTGTTGATTGATGTTACAGGGATAAAACATTGTTGGTGAATTTTTAACATGGAGAAGATAATAGACTTTATAGTCTATTTGACTCTTCTAATGGATTGCTCGTTCCGCTGCAACTATGGTTGAAATTTTTATCATTTACCATATGTTCTAAATCTCTGATTTATTATTGATGAAGGCTATTGATAATTTAATTATCTTTAGTCATGATATTCTTTACTGAGCTAGTTGTGCTCACCCTTTTGCTTCACAATTCCTTTCAGGTAATAAGAGTGTAGCTGGGTCGAGCGAGGGTAACGGGGAAATAGAACGGTGGTCTCTAGCTGTGGATGTTCTCCCGAAGCAGTATAGAAAAGTTCATTTAGTAGTTTTATTTGGTGAATCCAATAGGGTAAGGTGTACCCAACGTTGGAAGGGTGGTTTGCCACTATCATACAAGATGTCTAACGACATACAACCTCGTGTCATCATAAGACAGGGATGTGCTCATCCACTTGCTGAGTATATATACGAGCACTACCTATATAATCTTGGTGTTTGTTTGAAGTATAATTCTCAATTAGAGACAGTAGAGATAATGATATGTTAAGAGAAGACTCACCATTGGGAAGAATATGATAGTAATCTTCTCGTTTTTCTTTGGGGTCTATTGGGTCAACCAAGAATAATTCTGTGGCCATATGATATCTATCATAACCTAGACGCATGGCCTCCCATGTACGAAGGTTTCCTTGAGCACTTCCCAAAGATTCTAATTTCTAAAACAGTTATACCTTTGTATAAGGTGTCATTGTGAGGTGATGTCCACGGTTGAAACATGAGTAACATTTGGTATATATTTGTATCCAAACTCACAACATATGTGTTGTTGTATTTTGCACGACAATTGTTGTAATAAAGTTACAGTTGTTTTCTGTTCTATGTATTTGGCGACTCAGAATAGGTTGGATGGAATGGACCTATTTTGGGGTCGTTACAATATCCGAATGAAACACTCTTAGTAGAGTTAAGTAAAATAAACTTTCCTGAACCGTTGATTACCGCAACACAATTTATAACGCTTTATCCGAAGACCTAATATTAGTAATATAGATCTCCAATATTAGAATAATATCATCACAGTAATAATACTATTATATATATATAAGCATAGAATAGCCTAAATATATAACACATAACCCTATCAATCTATAACACACATAAGACTCGGTATCAAGTCAAACTTTTGCAGTCTGAGTTAAATCTGAGACAAAACTGACATCCCGACGGTCTAGTCGGACTTTTATCGAGTCTAAGTTCAATTAAACTCTGCCTAAACACTTAACAATTAACTCAGATAATTTTAATAACAGTCAAAATATTTTTCTAAGTCTCATAATAATTTTCACATAATTATTATCATTTTTCATGATTTTTTAATCATTAAAATCGTATTTAAATGAATTAAATACCACATAATCCCATTATCATTAATATTTATTTATTATCAAATATTAATGAAATACATCACTTAATATTATAATATATTTATAATATCACAAAGTATTTTTAATACCTTAAAATTATTTAAATATGATTTTTAAACCCTTAAATTCATTATCCGATAATTGCTATTAATATTAAAATATTAATATTTTCATGACAAAATATCAAAAGTTATATTTTATAACTTAAAATATTTTTATAACCCTTAAATCATTTTCATATGATTTTTAAATCATTTATTATATTTTTTCATAATTTATTTAATATATTTATTAAATAAACTAATTATCATTAATATTAATTAATTAATAAAATTCATCACAAAATATTAAAAGTCATTGAAAATAACTTAAAATATTTTCTAATGCCATAATATAATTTTTCATGATTTTTCATGAATTAAAACTATTTTTAAATAATTTATTTAATATTATAATTAAATAAATTAAATACCATTTATATTCCAAAAATATTAAATATTTATGAAATATACTCAAAATAATTAAAAACTATTTTTCAGACTTTAAAATAATTTTTCGGCATTTATTTAGTATTTTTAATAATTAAAATCTATTTATTTCAATTTATTTAATTAAAATAAATATTTTTTAATTAAACTGTCGCTAAAGGGCGACTATAGCGACATAACTGTCGCTATAGGTGTTCTTGAGCAAGAACCCAGAACTTCAAGCCAGTCAGCGAGGTGCCTTGTTTGACTAGTGAGTGAGATAGGTTCATGATGATTCTGGGCTGCTAATTTGTAATACGATTGTAGTATAAGTGTAGAACTACAACTAGAATCAAGTTTCTTGGCTAACACATAACATCACAGCAAGATCTAAGCTACCAAACATCTTGTCAGACGTGTTCTTGAGCCCAGAATCTCCAGCAGTGATAAGGGTCGATTTTTGAGCCTTTAAATCTCTGCTTTCCAGACTTGGTTAATGTGTTATAAAGGTTCAATAATGTAGTATTAATATCCGTGTACAATCTTATAACATTAAAGCACCATAACAACATCAAATACGAGCGATCTAGACCGGTCAAACAAGGGTCAAGAACTGATCTTCAAAAATCTGGGTTTTCCAGATTTCTTCATCCAGCTGGTGGTCAACGGTAGTTTGACCCTGCTTATCTTTCAGTACGGTTATGATCTAAGTTAGATAGTAACTTTAATATGCAGTCGACATGTCAGGCTACAATAATAAAACAACAACTTGATCAAAACACAAACATACAGCAAGATCAAGGACTTCGAAAATCTTGTCAGACCACCTGGAAAATTCTGGGTTACCCAGAAAGGATTTCCATGAACGGTCAACGGGGTTTGACCGCTTGTATCTCTTAATAAACTAAGGATCTGGCCTTGTATCTTGTTGTAGATCATAGTCCTCATGACAAAGAACATAACCAAAACATAAAACACACAAGAAAGCTAACACACAGATTTAGAGGGCCTGACATATGGCTGTTAGACGACTTTTTCCAACTTTTCCAGATTTGATAAAATGATAATTTCGAGCATCTAGATGTTATGGATCCATGATCCAACAACTCAGATCACTTATAGACACCTTATAACACATATTTAACCAACAACATAATTAAACAACATAAGATCAAAGGATTTCTAGGATTAGGGTTTATACCTCCTTCAAGGCTAAAATCTTGAATCTGACTCTTTGTTACTGATCATGGAATGTTAAGACAGGATATAAGCTTTAGTTCTCACTCTTTCTCACTCTAAAATTTCGAATTTGGGCTAGAGAGAAAAAAAATTGGCATGTATGAGAAGTGAAGCGATATTTCTTTTCTCTCTAATCTATATATCTTACAAGTTAATGTATATAGCTGGCCTTTGGTGACTGATTGCTGCTGATTTGTGAGACATAAGTCACATGCCTAGGCTTAAGGTTAGTGAACAACCCACATAGGATATAACTTACAAGTAACCTTATAAATAATGCTAGAAGGCTATTTTGGACATTTGACATTTATTTTTAATGGTATTTTGGACAATTGCCAAACCCTTAGGGTTTAGGGTTTAATCCTTAACTTTGCAAATTTTTAATTTCTAACATTTCTGAATTTCGGTTTTAAAAAAAAATAGAAAATTAATATTTCTAAATTATAATTAGAATTTTCTAATTATATAAAAAATTTCTTAATCGTAACTTAAATATTGCTAATTAGGATTAGTATTTCCTAATTAAACTCACTAATTAAGTAATTATGGTCAAAATCATATATTAGGGTTTATAACCCAAAATTTAGGGTTTTTACTATAAAATAAATTTCTAATTTAAAAATTAGATTTCGTAATTAGATTAGGATTTTCTAATTACTATAACTTGAAAATTAGGATTAAGGTTTCCTAATTAACATTAAAAATATTAAATTAATAATTAGGTTTTCCCTAATTAGGATTCCTAAACCAGAAATTAGGGCTTCAAAATTTGAAATTAGGGTTTTCTAGCCAATTTGTTTATATTAACCCTAATTAATCTTATAATTATTTACACTTATGCAATTAAGTTCCCAATTTAGGGTTTCATATACTGAATTAGGGTTTCGAATTCTCGGAACTAAAATTAGAGTTTTCAGAACCGGTTTTAGGGTTTCTTGTTAAACGCTAGGGTTTTCTAACCGAACGTTGACGTTCTTAATATATACTTAGGGTTTGTTACAGATATCAATTATCTGGTCAACCCTTGACCCTTAACCACATATTGTACACATACACAGAATATATTCACATATTACTTAATCCTGAATAATTCACTTAAATCCTTTACAGAGTTTTGAAATCCTCAAAATTCGTTCTTAAAAATATTAAACACATACACTTATTTTCTGTCTAGGTTCTAATTTTGAACCTTAAATCAATAAATAAAAATTTAAAAATATTCAAAAATCTCGGGTTGTCACATTCACCCCTTCTTCTAAAAATTTCGTCCCCGAAATTTACCTTACACCTTACACCTTACTCCATACACCATACACCATACATACACAGCATCTCATGCTACCCAATACACCACTCACAAGAGTAAAAGTTTTTAAATTGTACTGAGGGGTCATATAGATCATGAATTACTGAGGTTTATAGGTATTACTATCTGCTACCTATTTCAATTAAGAAAAAGGTACTCTACCCCCTACAAAGGTTAACAGCATGTTTACAATCACACAGAAGGTAAACTGCCGATGTGGGTACTTTAGATGATCAATCTATTGTACCTTAGTAATCGGAACGACTATATGCGTTCTTAGATTGGAATATTTTATCTAATTAGTATATCCCCATTTTCAGGGTTGTTCACCTCAGACTTATCATATGATTCCGCACCAAAACAATTTAGTTCGGAAAATTTCTTTCAATGAACACTTAGAGTTTTCATAAACTTTAGTCTAGCTGAATCGAATAGCATAGATCCATATCAATAATTCAATTCAATCGAATTATTTAGGTGTAGCCAAACCCCGTTGGCAAATTAAACTTTTTTGAAAATATTTTTGAGAATGACGTCATGATGCCGTACTGTATTAACAGTTCGTTTGAGGATGCCGTCATTATATGACTTTGTCCTAACACATCATATAATAATGGAATAATAATTTTCAGATCGGATTCGGACTAAGTATTCCTGTATTTACAACTCCATCACCTTTTTATCATCTCTGCACCAGGTTACATGGTACATGGGTGATAAATAAAATATATTTTGATATTTCAAATCATTTGCGTCTAGCTGAAATAAATAGCATAGACTATACTTTAAACCATTTTAAAAATGATTACGAGTCTACATATTTTTTTAAAGGCACATAGTGCGTATTTAGCTTGATGTCAAAATTTTGAAATCTAGCATAGCTAGGAGTTTTAGAAAACTTATGTCTCCACTAATAATCATTTGCTTAACAATCTATCTGTTCCTATAATCCAAAATTCTCCATTTACACACAACTATACCCAGTTCGTCAAACCACACTTATGAGTTCATGAACTTGCCACAATCATATGAGTTTAAGAACTTGTCCTAGTTTGACCTTTGGCGTCCGTTCGCTGAGGGGTTCATAAACATTTCATATAACTATGAGTCAATAATGTCACATAAGTATGAGTTTTAAGAACTTGTACTTAACCTTATATCCTCTACCTATGACCTATCTATCTGTTATACGCATGAGAAAGGAATCACCCTCTTAACATGCATATAGCAAATAGCGCGACACAACATTTCAATGATTATCATTATCAAAAACTAAGTAGTTATTACACCAAGTACAATTAAGCTCCCATACGAAGAATCATACAACTCAGCTGCTGACACGAGTCCTCAATTGAATCCCCACCTAACACTAACACCCTTCTCAATACGAATTTTATTTAATCCGTATTCATAATCCATAAAACTTTTATGAGTTTTCATAGTACAATTTCATAGTACAACTGCCACACAGCAAACTTTGCTGTAACTTTTCAATCATTAGATTGACTCTTCTTCCTGTTATCACCTTATCAGATCACGGGGTGATCGCATCGTATATATTACGATTCATTTCTATGTCTTGATAGTTTTGTTTTACGATCTTCTATCACTGTACTTTTAGTCTTTTAGACTCTATCTATTCACCATTACTGTTCAACTTTATTATCAGAGTTAGAGAACTCTGTATCTTATAACTCGCTGAGATTCGTCTTTGAATCTTACCGACCAACTAACTCTATGTGAGTTAGTAATTATCCTAATCACTACGGTTATTAGTCTCAGGTATTCCTACCTAAGCTTCATAACCAACAGCTTTGATACCAACTGTGACGGCCCCGAATCCAGGTCCCAAATCTCCTCGGATCCGGTTCGATCATTCTATACAACTATTACTATTTGCGGAAGATATAAACATAAATTGTTTATACAATACATATACTCACTATTCCCCAAGGTCGAGTAACCTTAACTTGTACACAAAATTCATAACTTACTTGACTTATAAAACATAAGATACAACACAATTACAAATCTACTGCACGCGTATACTAAAGCTGGAACTGTCTTTAACCTTTCCTTGTATCCGACACATTCGTCTTAATCTGTAATGTTTTATCATGATATAGCAAGGGTGAGCATAAGGATTGCCCAGCAAGTTTAAATTCAATAATATAACGATATATCATGATTGAAAGAGTTTGAATAATAAGTTGGCAATAATTCAACAATATATTTGTGAACTAGCAGGAACGAATTTATGACTGAACAAGTATTATATATGAACAAATATATCTGAAACCAACTAGTAATGAAGGTGATCAGCCTTTCATACCTGACTTATACATGCAATATGTACAGAGTACAAATTGTACATGGCAATCAGCAATGATTAACCATAAGCATATCCGAATGAAACACTCTTAGTAGAGTTAAGTAAAACAAACTTGCCTGAACCGTTGATTACCGCAACACAATTTATAGCGCTTTATCCGAAGACCTAATATTAGTAATATAGATCTCCAATATTAGAATAATATCATCACAGTAATATATATATATATATATATATATATATATATATATATAGCATAGAATAACCTAAACACATAACACATAACCCTATCAATCTATAACACACATAAGACTCGGTATCAAGTCAAACTTTTGCAGTATGAGTTAAACCTGACACAAAACTGACATCCCGACAGTCTAGTCGGACTTTTATCGAGTCTAAGTTCAATTAAACTCAGCCTAAACACTTAACAATTAACTCAGATAATTTTAATAACAGTCAAAATATTTTTCTAAGTCTCATAATAATTTTCACATAATTATTATCATTTTTCATGACTTTTCAATCATTAAACTCGTATTTAAATGAAATAAATACCACATAATCCCATTATCATTAATATTTATTTATTATCAAATATTAATGAAATACATCACTTAATATTATAATATATTTATAATATCACAAAATATTTTTAATACCTTAAAATTATTTAAATATAATTTTTAAACCCTTAAATTCATTATCTGATAATTGCTATTAATATTAAAATATTAATATTTTCATGACAAAATATCAAAAGTTATATTTTATAACTTAAAATATTTTTATAACCCTTAAATCATTTTCATATGATTTTTAAATCATTTATTCTATTTTTTCATAATTTATTTAATATATTTATTAAATAAACTAATTATCATTAATATTAATTAATTAATAAAATTTATCACAAAATATTAAAAGTCATTGAAAATAACTTAAAATATTTTCTTATACCATAATATAATTTTTCATGATTTTTCATGAATTAAAACTATTTTTAAATAATTTATTTAATATTATAATTATATAAATTAAATACCATTTATATTCCAAAAATATTAAATATTTATGAAATATACTCAAAATAATTAAAAACTATTTTTCAGACTTTAAAATAATTTTTCGGCATTTATTTAGTTTTTTTAATAATGAAAATCTATTTATTTCAATTTATTTAATTAAAATAATTATTTTCTAATTAAATTGTCGCTAAAGGGTGCCTATAGTGACATAACTGTCGCTATAGGTGTTCTTGGTGTTCTTGAGCAAGAACCCAGAACTTCAAGCCAGTCAGCGAGGTGCCTTGTTTGACTAGTGAGTGAGATAGGTTCGTGATGATTTTGGGCTGCTAATTTGTAATACGATTGTAGTATAATTGTAGAACTACAACTAGAATCAAGTTTCATGGCTAACACATAACATCACAGCAAGATCTAAGCTACCAAACATCTTGTCAGACGTGTTCTTGAGCCCAGAATCTCCAGCAGTGATAAGGGTCGATTTTTGAGCCTTTAAATCTCTGCTTTCCAGACTTGGTTAATGTGTTATAAAGGTTCAATAATGTAGTATTAATATCCGTGTACAATCTTATAACATTAAAGCACCATAACAACATCAAATACGAGCGATCTAGACCGGTCAAACAAGGGTCAAGAACTGATCTTCAAAAATCTGGGTTTTCTAGATTTCTTCATCCAGCTGGTGGTCAACGGTAGTTTGACCCTGCTTATCTTTCAGTACGGTTATGATCTAAGTTAGATAGTGACTTTAATATGCAGTCGACATGTCAGGCTACAATAATAAAACAACAACTTGATCAAAACACAAACATACAGCAAGATCAAGGACTTCGAAAATCTTGTCAGACCACCTGGAAAATTCTGGGTTACCCAGAAAGGATTTCCATGAACGGTCAACGGGGTTTGACCGCTTGTATCTCTTAATAAACTAAGGATCTGGCCTTGTATCTTGTTGTAGATCATAGTCCTCATGACAAAGAACATAACCAAAACATAAAACACACAAGAAAGCTAACACACACAGATTTAGAGGGCCTGACATATGGCTGTTAGACGACTTTTTCCAACTTTTCCAGATTTGATAAAATGATAATTTCGAGCATCTAGATGTTGTGGATCCATGATCCAACAACCCAGATCACTTATAGACACCTTATAACACATATTTAACCAACAACTAACATTAAACAACATAAGATCAAAGGATTTCTAGGATTAGGGTTTATACCTCCTTTAAGGCTAAAATCTTGAATCTGACTCTTTGTTGCTGATCATGGAATGTTAAGACAGGATATAAGCTTTAGTTCTCACTCTTTCTCACTGTAAAATTTCGGATTTGGGCTAGAGAGAAAAAAATTTGGCATGTATGAGAAGTGAAGCGATATTTCTTTTCTCTCTAATCTATATATCTTACAAGTTAATGTATATAGCTGGCCTTTGGTGACTGATTGCTGCTGATTTGTGAGACATAAGTCACATGTCTAGGCTTAGGGTTAGTGAACAACCCACATAGGACATAACTTACAAGTAACCTTATAAATAATGCTAGAAGGCTATTTTGGTCATTTGGCATTTATTTTTAATGGCATTTTGGACAATCCAAACACTTAAGGTTTAGGGTTTGGTTAGGGTTTAGGGTTTAACCCTTAACTTTGCAAATTTTTAATTTCTAACATTTCCGAATTTCGGTTTTAAAAAAAATAGAAAATTAATATTTTTAAATTATAATTAGAATTTTCTAATTATATAAAAAATTTCTTAATCGTAACTTAAATATTGCTAATTAGGATTAGTATTTCCTAATTAAACTCACTAATTAAGCAATTAGGGTCAAAATCATATATTAGGGTTTATAACCCAAAATTTAGGGTTTTTACTATAAAATAAATTTCTAATTTAAAAATTAGATTTCATAATTTGATTAGGGTTTTCTAATTACTATAACTTGAAAATTAGGATTAAGGTTTCCTAATTAACATTAAAAATATTAAATTAACAATTAGGTTTTCCCTAATTAGGATTCCTAAACCAGAAATTAGGGCTTCAAAATTTGAAATTAGGGTTTTCTAACCAATTTGTTTATATTAACCCTAATTAATCTTATAATTATTTACACTTACGCCATTAAGTTCCCAATTTAGGGTTTTATATACCGAATTAGGGTTTCGGATTCTCAGAACTGAAATTAGGGTTTTCAGAACCGGTTTTAGGGTTTCTTGTTAAACGCTAGGGTTTTCTAACCGAATGTTGACGTTCTTAATATATACTTAGGGTTTGTTACACATATCAATTATCTGGTTAACCCTTGACCCTTAACCACATATTGTACACATATACACAGAACATATTCACATATTACTTAATCCTGAATAATTCACTTAAATCCTTTACAGAGTTTTGAAATCCTCAAAATTCGTTCTTAAAAATATTAAACGCATACACTTATTTTCTGTCTAGGTTCTAATTTTGAACCTTAAATCAATAAATAAAATTTTTAAAAATATTCAAAATTCTTGGATTGTCACAGTTGCAACCGTTGGAGATACCAGAATGGAAATGGGAACATATCGCAATGGATTTTGTGGTAGGTCTTCCAACGACTCAGCAAGGTTACGACGCCATCTGGGTGATTGTCGATCGATTGACGAAGTCGGCACACTTTTTGCCAATCAAGATTACATTTAAACTAGATCGTTTGGCAAAATTGTACGTGAAGGAAGTGGTTTCAAGACACGGTGTCCCGGTGTCCATTGTATCAGACTGAGATCTGCGTTTCACATCAAATTTCTGAAAACGACTACAAGAATGCTTGGGAACGTAGTTGAGAATGAGCACATCGTATCATCCTCAAACCGACGGACAGAGTGAGAGAACCATTCAGACATTGGAAGATATGCTCAGAGCATGTATTATGGATTTTAAAAGAAATTGGGATGACCATTTACCATTGGTTGAGTTTACCTATAATAATAGTTATCACGCGAGTATTGGCATGCCGCCTTACATAGCGTTATACGGCAGGAAATGCAGAAGTCCATTATACTGGGATGAGGTAGGTGAACGTCAGCTATTGGGTTCAGAATTGGTACAACAAACGGTTGAAATCATCAAAGTGATTCGAGCAAGATTGATAGCCGCACAAGATAGACAGAAGAAATATGCCAATCAACACCGATAGAATCGAGAATTTGATGTCGGTAGTTTTGTCTTCTTAAAAGTGTCTCCCTGGAAGGGAAAAATTCGGTTTGGCAAGAAGGGAAAATTAAGCCCTAGGTTTATAGGACTTTTTGAAGTACTTCGACGAGTTGGTGAAGTGGCGTACGAGGTAGCTTTACCTCCGAAATTAGGACACATTCATAACATTTTTCATGTGCCAGTATTAAGGCTATATAAGCCTGACTATAAGCATGTCATAGAATATGAGCCATTGCAGTTTGAGAAAGACTTGTCATACGAAGAAGTCCCTGTTCAAATTATTAAGTACTAAGGAATAAAGTGATACCTTCTGTTAAGGTAATCTGGCAAAACCATAATGCTGAAGAAGCTACGTGGGAACTTGAAGATGTTATGATGAGGAATTATTCTCAGTTATTTACTTGATCTTGTATATCGATTCTGGGACAGAATCCTGTTAAGGAAGGAAGAATGTGACGAATAAATTTATCGAGTCGTGATTTTGGGGACAGAATCCTTTTAAGGAGGGAATGATGTAACGATCGAGAAATTTTGTAATTAATTTAAATATTTATTGAATTAAATAAATATTTTAAATAATTTATTTATTGAGAAAAATAAATAACTGATGAAATTGTGGTGCAATAATTTAGTAACTAAATTGATTAATGGTAATTTTATTATTTAAAGATTTGATTTAATGAAATAAATAAAATGAAATGTTGTTCTAGTCTAATTTAATAATTAAATTAGATGTATAATAATTTATTAATTGTGAGACCCCAGATTTTATGAATAAAGATTTAAATTTCTCGAAATATTTTTTTTAATATTATGGTGTGAATTTGAGATAATGTTATAGTTGTGGGTAGTATTTATAAATTTTACAAAGTATGCAAGTTGATGTATTATATTCGATTGGTCGGGAAATATTATTTTTGTCGGGGAATATTCGTACGACGACACAATTATTGGTGGACCCCACAACGGAATTATTGTCGGATTGAGAAAACGACAAAAATATTTTATGAAAATAACGGCGGAAGTTTTACCGTTAAAACTGTTGAACTACTCGGTAGTAAAGTACAGTAATACGCGTGGTTGCATAGTAGCACACGGTATTGGTTATTGATGCTTACGTGAGAAGTCACTCAGTTTTGCTTATTTTATGGACCCCCTATTTTACCCATTTTTTTAAAATAATCGGTAGAAAGTTATTTTATATAATAAAGGTGGGGCCCACATGTGGGGACCACATATAGGGCCCACATGTGATGTATGAAATCTGAAAATAGGGGTGAGTGAAAGTTACGTAAAGGAGAGGTAAAATATATATATATATATATATATATATATATATATATATATATATATATATATATATATATATATATAATATTGAGTGAGTGGAATTATATGGAGATGTTTGAATGATAATAGTAATGTGCGAGTGTATGAAAGTGATGGGTGTAAGAGATGTGTAAGAGTGTAGTGAAAGTGATATGTTGGTGGGAGGGGAACACGTGGGGCTCACGTATGGAAGAAAAAAATGAAAGGGGTTTGGATTTTGGAATTTACGGGTGGTTGATTATTTTTTTAACATGTGTGGTTTATATATATATATATATATATATATATATATATATATATATGTATGTATGTATTATAATTTCTTGCTTTGATCTTATTGGTTGGAGGTTTGAAAATTGGCATCCTAGGCTATCAAAGTTTTCATCCGTAATTTGCATAATTGTTGAGTCCGTGAAAAAAATCCTTACACAGTGCCTTTCCATTCTTCTATAAATAGAAGCTCATTCCTTCATTATTTCTTACAAATTCACTGAAACTCTAGAGAGAAAAATTATAGAGAGAAAGAAGAAAAGTATTCTGCTACTTCACTACTCCAGTATTCAGTTTTTCTAAAGGTAAGGGATATTATTTGTTGTACCCGTAAGGGGTATTATTTCTTTTGTATTCATGAAGAGAACTTCTGTTATTCCATTCTTTATTATTCTGTTGGAATAACCTGTATACGCGGGCTACCCTATACTTGGTGACATTCTTCTATTATTCTGTCTTTATTATTCTGTATCCTGTCTGTGTGTTTTACACCGGACCTAGTTCTGTCTTTTTTATTCTGTTGGAATATCCTGTCTGTGTGTTTTACACCGGACCTAGTTCCGTCTTTATTATTCTGTTGGAATATCCTGTCTGTGTGTTTTACACCGGACCTGGTTCCGTCTTTATTATTCTGTTGGAATATCCTGTCTGTGTGTTTTATTATTATTCTGTTGGAACATCCTGTCGGTGTGAATTTCACCTGACCTGGTTCCGTTATTATTATTCTGTTGGAATAACCTGTCTATGCGAAGTACCGCATGCATGGTGATTTCTTTTGTTATTCCATTCTTTATTATACTCAGTTGGTTAAAGTTTTGACTTCTATACTCCATGAAATTAGTAGAATATCCTTGATATTTGCGCTTCATCCAGTATCTTTTCATGGAAATATTATTCTGAGCATTCTTGAATTTTACTCTACACAAAAGTATCATGTTGACAATTTGGACGTTATTGGTTCCTGGACAAATTAATTCTTGAACTTGTTTTATTGAATTCTTATATCATTGTCATCATCCTCATGTTTATATTATGTTGAAAGTCATCTGTGGCCTGTAGTGCATAGATGGACTTGGTATGATTATGACCAGGGATTATTCGGTGTAATCATGACCGTAATGTTACAAATGATGTGAAAAAAGTCCTCATTGGCCCGTAGCGCATTGATGGACAGTTTTTGGTATGATTATGGCTATGGATTTTTTTTAGCCGTAGTGCAAAGATGAATTGTTTTATGGCATGATCAGGACCATTGATGAATACCCGATTATCTTTGGCCCGTAGTGCATGGATAATTTGTGGTCGTGATACTAATGAATACACGATTATCTTTGGCCGTAGTGCATGGATAATTTGTGATTGTGATACTAATGAATACACGATTATCTTTGGCCTGTAGTGCATGGATAATTTGTGGTCGTGATACTAAAGAATATCCTTGGCCTGTAGTGCATGGATGATTTAATGATGTGAATTATTTATTAAGCTGAGTTTCAGCGATAAAAGTGATGAAAAACCTTTTAAATCATAAAAGATAGTAGATTTTATTCTCTACTTGACTCTTTTAATGGATTGTTGGTTCCGTTGCAGTTAAACTTGATGTCTATTGTATTTTATCAGTTTAACATTGTTGAAGACTAATGATAATTTATTCTGCATTATCTTAGTCATAATATTTCTTACTGGGCTAGTTGAGCTCACCCTTTTCTTTCACTGTTCTCTTCAGGAAATGAGAACGTAGCTAGGACGAGTCGGGGAACAGAGTGATGGTCCTAGATGATAGCATTAGTAGTCCTCACTATTCTATGTAATAGTGTGATAATAATTGTAATGAGGACTCCTTTTGAGTATGGATACTCTCTAGAAGACAATATTTGTATTCAAACTCACAATTGTACACGACAGTTGTATTAGTAAGTTGTATTTGTATTCCGTACCATGTATCTGACGACCCAAGATGGGTGATGTATACCTAATTTTGGGGGCGTCACATTAATCATAAGTACTATTATAATAAAAAACTATAATTATTATAAATATAATTGTCAGTTATGTAAATTGGTTACATGTGTGACAAGTAAAACTATATAATATAAATGTTATGAAAATAAATTGAGAGAGGGGAGTTTGTGTTTAGCCAAACAAGGCCTTGTGGCCTTTGGCATTTTGCAACTGACGTAACTCTTTGGTTTTTAACCTGATGCGTTAATCTGTAAATTGGTGTTAGATTGTGTTAATATGTCAAGAAACAAATACAACGTAGTTTGAATGGTGTAATTTGGTTAAGAAACAAGGATTTGGCGGTTAATTTCACTAAATGTGTTAAAAATGGAGAAAACAACAAAAATATGGTTTAAATCCTTATAATTTTGGTTGTTTTGTCGTTAGAAGTGTTATGTATATGCTTAGCAATGTTGTAGTAAGTTTGTAGCTATTGGGTTTAATGAATTGTTGTGGAATTGGGAGAAATTGGAATTTTTGGTTAGAGCAGAGCTTCAATTCACGTTACTGTAAAACTGGTTCTGGTGTTTAGCGCGGGCGCGCTGCCGCTGGGCGCGGGCGCTCCAGATTCTAAGGTGACCATGGCGCAGCCGCTCCAGTAGTTAGTCAGACGTAGTAAAGAGCTGCTAACATCATAGCTTTGAAATTGTTAAGTTAACATATTCTAATGATTGTAAAGGACCTAAAACATGTTATAAGACATAATAACATATTGTAATCACGATGTTAAAACTATAGTTTATAAACTAATAAGTTGTGAGAGCTTGGAATGTGAAGTCATGAGAATTGGAATTGTTTTGCAATCAACATGTCGTATACTATGATATAATTGAGAATTCAGTTTCGTGTTACGTGAATGAGTAGGATAATCAAGTCCTAAGTTAAGGATTATAGACTTGATTAAAATGAAAATTAAACTAATGAAGTAAATATTAATATAACTAATTGATATTGTGATTCTAATGGTATATGTATGGTAATTGGTGAACGTTTATTATATTTGTGCACCGGAGGCAAGTTCTCTAACTTCATTCTCTTTATAATAAATGCAAGTTTCATAATTCGGATATTTGTTATTGTCAAGCAAGCTTTCTAGTTCTAAATTATCATTTTGTAAACCCTATATTAAAGTTGAGCACGCCTATTGATTCTATCTTATGTATGGTTGAATATGCTCTTGTAACCTAATTCGTTACATCGAGCGAGTTTCACATTCCTATTTCTTGTTATTGCTATTCAAAGCATATACTGTCTTAAAAGATTGATTCAAATGAGATTGTTCTAACTCTTTTGAATGTAGTACTTTGTATATATATACCATGTCTATTCAAATGTATATTGTCGTCACTCAAACTTTGACTTAAATAATCGTGTTCAATTCTATATTATCGTGTTGAACCTTCAAATAATAAGCGAACTCTTATTGATTGAATTAATCTACAATTGAATAGTGTTCTAAAATTCTAGAACCACTGATAAGCTAGTTCCAAACTAAACTTTCTTTAGTGTGGAAATCCTAAATTCAAACTGAGATGAACAACCCTAATATAGGGGATTATGTACGTGTTAATGTTTAGATGTTTGTGCACAATACATGGTACAAAGGGCTGATCCCCCTAAGTACGTTAAGCAGGGTTTGTATAGTCTAAATGACTGTTAAGGTTGGAGTAGTAATACCTAATCACCGGGGACATAGTTTATAGTCTTAAAGACCCTCAGATAATAAATTCAAACTTGTTTTCTATTCTGATTTGTAGAACAAGTTCACCATTATTCAGCATTCGTTGTTCATACTCTTGTTGATATTGTTATTACTCTTTATATTAGTGAGCAACCGTTTGCTCACTCTTGCAATTAACACTGCAGCTAAAGTTGAAAAAGTTGATGAGCCATCTTCTAGAAAAGGAAAGGTCAAGATGTCCAAGTGTTGAAGACTTATGTGATTTTATTTGAATAAGACTTATGCTATTTTGTGACGTGTTTCGCAAACTTATGTAATAGTTTAAGGTTTTTTTACCTAGAATTATTTTTATTGATGTAACCCTTTAACGGGGAAGATTATTGCTTGAGTTATTTAAGTTGTGTTTTATCCTTTATTATGGGTAATTAGATGTAATTATTTTGGATATTGAGCACCAAATCCCGTGGGAATGGAGTACCCGAATTTGGGAGTGTCACAAAAGATAAAGTCAAAAGTCTTTTATGGGTTATCTTTAAAGAGTTTCTTAAATTATTCCAACACTATAAAAGATTGTTCTTTACTGTTGTGGGATTGTTCCAAATATCTTAGCCGATTTTTGTGGGATTAATTAGAACAAATGTTAATCTGGAGCTAACGTTACTTATCTTATTCTGTTGACAACATAATTAATTAATTTACAATGGAACTTTATATAACGGTAATAAATTGGGCTATATAAGTCATATTTATTGTATGTAATAACAGCGACTCACAGAATACTATCTGCATTAATTATTGATATTATCGAGCAACTTGATTTAATTGGTGCAATCTTGATCAGCTGGGCAATTATAATTCTGATATCTTTTAGCTGGTAATTTGTAAGATTTAATTAATTATTTCTCTCTGCTAATTGATCATTGCATTTAGTTGAACCTTTAACAGTTAAATTGATTATTCTTGCATTGATCATAGACCTCTATATTTGTATTTAATTTTCTGTTTAGACTAGGTGTAGTCTAAAGGTGTTAATCCTGGTGGATTAGAGAAAAGGTTTACAAACAGGTTCAAGGAAGAAAATGTGCTTAAGGTGTGCATAGGTGCATAAGGAGCAAGAGTGTTCAAGAGAAATTAATTGTTGTAAGAATTTATTTTGTAATCGGTGTTTATTTATAAAGAAATAAATAAAGTGAGTCTCCAATACTAGTTGGTATTGGACGTGGATTATGCTACTATTATAGAGGGTAGTAGTTGAACAACGTAAAAATTCTTGGTGTTCATTTAATTATTTGTGTTTAATTTTATTGATAACAAGAATTAAGGTTTTTATAATAAGTTAAAATATATAAACAAGATTTTCTTAGACTTAAGATAAATTTGATTATCTCAGCATACTGAATTATAAAGTATTTAAACTAATTTTTTAAGGAAACCAAATTAAGTATTTCAGCAAGCTGAAATAAGAAAAAGTTTTGAAGTAAAATAAAAATCGACCATAGTTGTTCGAACACTTATTCAACCCCCCTTCTAAATGTGCCTATTTAAATTTCATAAACCTTGTTCAGCCTGTACTCATTCTCATACCTGAGCTATCACCTGGCTGCCCAAACCGTCAAGCTTCCTATGTGATTTCGTTACTGTGCAGATTCAAGCACGTGAATTTAGTGATTGGACGCGCAAGCGAAACTTGGTGTTAACAGTACCTTGATATTATTTTTATGGAAAAAAGAACCCTTTTACTGAGCTTTATATAGAGAAAGTATGTGATATGCAATTAATAATTTTATGATAATTGTTTAAGTGGAAAATTAATTTAAAATATAGTATGTGTAATTAGTTTAAAATATAGTGTTGTTTAAGTTTGCTTGACATGTCAGAGAGTAAAAGCAGAACATCAGAGGCCAAGAAGATTACTTCAACCGTTGGAAATACCAGAATGGAAGTGGGAGCATATCACAATGGATTTTGTGGTAGGTCTTTTAACGACTCTAAAAGGATACGATGCGATATGGGTGATAGTGGATAGATTAACGAAATCAGCACACTTTTTGCCAATAAAGATTAGATTTAATCTCGATCAGCTGGTAAAACTATACGTCAAGGAGATCGTCTCAAGACATGGAGTTCCAATATCAATTGTATTAGACAGAGATCCGAGATTCACATCAAACTTTTGGAAGAAACTACAAGAATTCATGGGAATACAACTGAAAATGAGTACGGCATATCATCCGCAAACTGATGGTCAAAGCGAATGAACAATCTAGATGTTCGAAGATATGCTTAGAGCATGCATCATGGATTTCAAAGGAAACTGGGATGATCATCTACCGTTGGTAGAATTTGCATACAACAATAGTTACCACACAAGCATTGGCATGCCGCCATACGAGGCATTGTACGGCAGGAAATGCAGAACTCCACTATGCTGGGATGAAGTTGGTGAACGCCAACTGTTAGGACCGAAATTGGTATAATAGACCGCTGAAGTTATCAAACTCATCAGAGCAAGACTGGTAACTGTTCAAGATAGACAGAAGAAGTATGCTGATCAACATAGACAAGATCATAAATTTGACGTAGAAAATTTCGTTTTCCTGAAAGTTTTTCCTTGGAAGGGGAAAATTCGTTTTGTCAAGAAAGGAAATCTCAGCCAAAGGTTTATTGGACCTTTCGAGATACGGCGAAGAGTGGGAGAAGTGGCTTACGAGGTAGCTTTACCTCTAGAATTAGAACATGTTCACAACGTTTTTCACGTGTCGGTGTTGCGACCGTATAAATCCGATTACAAACATGTTATCAAGTATGAACCGTTACAGTTCAGTAAAGATTTGTCTTAAGAAGAGGTAACTATCCAGATAGTCGACAGGAAAGAACAAGTGCTCAAGAATAAGGTGATACCTTCTGTGAAGGTGATATGGAGGAACCACAATGTCGAAGAGGCTATGTGGGAACTCAAAGCTGAAATGATAAAGAATTACCCTGAGTTATTGATGAACAAGTTTTATACTCATAATTGAGTGTGTTTGAGCTTAATTTTTTGGTTGATTTTAAGTGTTTGTGTCTATTCATGCATGTTTTATGTTGTTTTGTAGGAATTGGGACAAAAGTTACTTAGATCGACGTTTGGGGTGGCTAGATTCGCGTTTTTGGCTTGACATTTACACAGTAGTCACTTCAGAGCCAGTTTTAGTATTGCTCCGGACCTTATTTCAAAAAACTCAAAGAATGAAAGTTGTAGATCTACGTCTCCTCATTTCGGAACATCTTGAATCATTGAAATCGGAGTTTCGGCGAAGAAGTTATGGCCATTTTCCCAAAGGACGTCGGAGTAGAAAATTTCCAAAAATGTTCCACCGTCGGGGCGCTGGGGAAGAGGTTGGGCAAGCTTGGACGCGTTTTGGGGCACATTTTGACATTTTTCTGACTCCAAATTGGACTGGGTTTGTTTCTAAGCTAAAAATTAGACTTGTAACCTATAAATACATGATGTAAGATATAAAATAAAGGGAGATTACATATATTAGATTAGAGATACACTCCATTAGATTAGACATTAACCCTAGTTCTTATTAGTTTTGGAGATTGAAGCAACTTGGAGATCATTGAAGATCAAGAGCAGGAGCAAGAGGGGAGCATCAGATTTACTGACAATAGATTCTATTCTTTTTTCTTATCATACTTTTATCTTTTAATGTCTATTCAGTTGTGGATTCTTGGTTTCAATTCATTAATTATGAACCAACTCTTTTATTAAGATTTCAATTGAACCTTTTATGTCTATAAATTAGTTATTTGATTTATTCCAATTATTTATGTCAAAGTGAATTATTTATCTTGTCTCGAGCTTATTGATTAATTATATGATCAGTAATTACCTTGTTACTCTAGAAGCAATTGAAAGAGGAATTCTAGGGTTAGAACTGGGCATGATAACATGTGACTTAGTTATTTGCATGGTGAATAATTAGGTTTGTGAATTGAATGGAAATATCTGTTCACCGAATGTAACACATAAGGAATTGGAATTGAAAGAGTTTAATTCAATTGTGTTGCATAGGAATATAGCAAGATTAATCTGGATTAAATAGAAGTCAATTGATCACTTGGAAAAGTACTTTTAGCATTTGAGAATTCCTGTTAATAATTCAGTAGGCATAATAATTGGGATAATTGGATAATTGATTTATAGTTCATAATTGGGGATATTGAAGTCTTAATCTTTATTTATCTGAATTCAGTCATAAAGCAATTCAATTTAATTAGTTAATTTAGTTTTCTTAATTAGAAAAATCACGATTTGAGATTGTTTAAATAAAATTAGTTTGGTTAAGAATTAGTACTTGGTGATTTTTATTAAATAATTCCTCGTGGGAACGATACTCTACTTTCACTTTATTACTTGTTGACCGTGTATACTTGCACGTATTCATTGATTGCGAAATCGACCAACAAGTTTTTGGCGCCGTTGCCGAGAAATTAATTTAATAATTATTTACCAATATTAATCTCAATCAAATAAGTCTTAATTTAAATATTTTTATTAATTCTCTTTTAATTTTTTTTTCTTTCTCTCTTTTCAGGTACCATGGATGACTTTGCGTATCAATGGCCATACACGAACATGACTCGACCAATGGAAACATGGAGTCCACCATCCACATAGCAAGTTGCAATGGTTTGTGAGTTATGTGCTGGGAGTCATGCTACAGATCAATGTGCCATCAATTCAGAATCAGCTCAGTTCATAGGGAGCTATAATCGATCTACCCAACTGTATCCGAATCAAAATGCATATAATCCAGGTTGGAGAAATCACCCAGGATTTTCATGGAGTAACAATCAAGCTCAAGCACCTAGACAGCAAAACACGGCCAGATTTCAAAATCAGACTCAACAACAGCCAGAGAGTAAAACAAGTTGGGAAGAAGCTTTGGAAAAATTCATTTTAGCTACTAACAAAAGGATCGGTAAACGAGAAAAGTTATTAAATCAAGTAGATATGAATGTGAAAAGCCAAGGTGCATCGATAAAAAATCTGAAAAATCAATTGGGGCAGATAGCACGTGCGTTGAATAACCGTCCACATGGAACACTCCCTAGTGATACAGAGATAAATCCGGGCAGAGATGAGCATTGCAAGGTTGTGACTTTACGTAGCGGAAAAGAATTACAAGAGACTCTCAAGGACACAGAAAAAAGGGACAACGCAATAAAGGAACAACTAATCAAAGCCTCGAACATTTGTCCTCAATACACTTGGCTCTATGACATGGATTCCGAGCCCGATGGAGAGCCCAAACAAAATCTGCAACTAGATGAGCCACAAGATGTTGAAAGAGAGGAAATAATTGGGAACCAAGAAAAGGAGATCGATGAAGAGTTAACTGTAAGATTCAACGAAGATGAGCTGATTTTATTAGTATCCCATGTGCCTCCTCCACCAAAGTTCAAGAATTCGGGCAGTTTTGTAAAACCATGCCCAATTGGCAGTCATGTCGTAGGCAAAGCTCTATGTGACATAAGAGCTAGTACAACTGTGGAGTAATGGTGGGTTGAAAAGGAGAAGATAGAGGAAGATCCCATTGTGTTTACTAAGCTTCAATGCCCCAATCTGATCATAGACATAATAGAGAAAACACCTAGTTTTTGGACGTTCTTAATGGGGAACATATATACAAAGAGCTTGCTAGGTGACTTTCATTCAAGGGTCATTACTAATGGGAACGTCCTGAAAGAGACATTGTTACTGATGGATGGAGAGTTCCTCAATTTTCGTAGGGGAATTGGATAGAGAATTGAAGAAGTCAGGCTGAGACTATAAAACAAGCGCTTATTGGGAGGCAACCCAAGTTTAATTTTTAATTTTTAGTTTTTATTAGGTTTTATATTAGTAGTTTTGAAATTGCATTTATTAAGAATTTAATAAAATTGTTTCTATCATGGTTTACAGGTTATTCAAGTCAAATTCAAGTGTGGTGCCCAATTTGTTCCATGTGCCTAGCCTATTCTCCAAACTTAGCGGACAAGGATGAAGATTGCTATATTTTCAGGGAAGTCCACTCTTTTAATTTTTCCTATCTTAGCCATTGAGGACAATGTCTGTTTTAAGTTTGGGGGTATTTATCATGTTTAGTATTTACTTGGGCAATGTTTTAATGGAATTTGATTTTGGCCAATGATAAGTGGGTGGTTGATATTGTTAACTCTTGGAGAATTGATGAGCATGCTTAGTCTATATTTTAACTCATTAGTTGGTTTTCACACTACTTGCAAAATTTTTGAAAAATTTTACACATCCATTTGTTTAGCCAGTTGGGATTGACATTTTTTTGGCTAAATGCTTATGAAAAATACCATTGCAACTTGAGAAATCTTATTTGAGCATCATTCGAAGTAAAAATTAGGCACTCACATAAGTTTGGGGGAAATCTTGGGGTATTTTTGAAAAAAAAATATTGGAACCTTCCCGAGCTGAATAATTGAAGCATGTGGTGGGTCGAGATGGAGCGTAAAACGCACTCCCCATAAACACAGGCACGAGATGGAGCGTAAAGCGCACTCGTTCATGAAAAGTGAAAAGTGAGATGTAGCGTAAAACGCACTCACTAAATAGAGAAAAGAAAATATGCATGTTTGAAATACTTGGGAAGGGTTCATATGAGCTTAAAAGTTGAATATCCGGTTGATCCTCAAGAAAAAAAAAATGTGCTTTATCTATTTTAACAGTGATTGATGTGATAAGAAGTTTTGAGAGTTGTTTTGAAAATCTTTTATGAGTGTTGGTTGATCTTAGCTAAATCATGACTAGTTTGAACATATGGATGCACACACACACTTAAAGGATCATGAGTAGATGTGAAGCTAATGAAAGTTGTTGAAATTTTAGACATGACATTGTTTTGAAATTTTCTGCGGGTTATCATTTGTTGTAACCTTTGAGGCCATTATGCGAATTCATATTGATTCATTATGTGGGTGGATCATTGCTAGAGGATGAATTTTTCTAAATTGTGTTTTTGCTCGGGGACAAGCAAATGTTTAAGTTTGGGGGTATTTGATGAGTGAGTTTTATACTCATAATTGAGTGCGTTTGAGCTTAATCTTTTGGTTGATTTTAAGTGTTTGTGTCTATTCATGCATGTTTTATGTTATTTTGTAGGAATTGGGACAAAAGTTACTTGGATCGACGTTTGCGGTGGCTAGATTCGCTTTTTCGGCTTGACATTTACACAGTAGTCACTTCAGAGCCAATTTGAGTTTTTCTTTGGACCTTATTTCGAAAAACTCAAAGAATGAAAGTTGTAGATCTACGTCTCCTCTTTTCGGAACATCTTGAATCATTAAAATTGGAGTTCGGACGAAGAAGTCATGGCCATTTTCCCAAAGGACGTCAAAGTAGAAAATTTCCAAAAATGTTCCAGCGCCGGGGCGCTGGGGAAGAGGTTGGGCAAGCTTGGACGCGTTTTGGGGCGAATTTTGACACTTTTTTGACTCCAAATTGGATTGGATTTATTCCTAAGCTAAAAATTAGACTTGTAACCTATAAATACATGATGTAAGACATAAAATAAAGGGAGATTACATAGATTAGATTAGAGATACGCTCCATTAGATTAGACATTAACCCTAGTTCTTATTAGTTTTGGAGATTGAAGCAACTTGGAGATCATTAAAGATCAAGAGCAGGAGCAAGAGGGGAGCATCAGATTTACTGACAACAGATTCTATTCTTTTCTCTTATCATACTTTTATCTTTTAATGTCTATTCAGTTGTGGATTCTTGGTTTCAATTCATTAATTATGAACTAACT
This sequence comes from Panax notoginseng, assembly GCA_016801055.1. Lineage (NCBI taxonomy): Eukaryota > Viridiplantae > Streptophyta > Magnoliopsida > Apiales > Araliaceae > Panax > Panax notoginseng. Next base: position 139,822,961 of record CM029018.1, read on the forward strand.
CTTTTATTAAGATTTCAATTGAACATTTTATGTCTATAAATTAGTTATTTGATTTATTCCAATTATTTATGTCAAAGTGAATTATTTATCTTGTCTCGAGCTTATTGATTAATTATATGATCAGTAATTACCTTGTTACTCTAGAAGCAATTGAAAGAGGAATTCTAGGGTTAGAACTGGGCATGATAACATGTGACTTAGTTATTTGCATGGTGAATAATTAGGTTTGTGAATTGAATGGAAATATCTGTTCACCGCATGTAACACATAAGGAATTGGAATTGAAAGAGTTTAATTCAATTGTGTTGCATAGGAATATAGCAAGATTAATCTGGATTAAATAGAAGTCAATTGATCACTTGGAAAAGTACTTTTAGCATTTGAGAATTCCTGTTAATAATTCAGTAGGCATAATAATCGGGATAATTGGATAATTGATTTATAGTTCATAATTGGGGATATTGAAGTCTTAATCTTTATTTATCTGAATTCAGTCATAAAGCAATTCAATTTAATTAGTTAATTTAGTTTTCTTAATTAGAAAAATCACGATTTGAGATTGTTTAAATAAAATTAGTTTGGTTAAGAATTAGTACTTGGTGATTTTTATTAAATAATTCCTCGTGGGAACGATACTCTACTTTCACTTTATTACTTGTTGACCGTGTATACTTGCACGTATTCATTGATTGCGAAATCGACCAACAGTTATTTGTCTAGTCTGTGTCTTCGATTCTGGAGACAGAATCTTTGTAAGGAGGGAAGAATGTGACGATGTTATTATTTGAGTTGTGATTCTGGGGACATAATCCTTTTAAGGAGGGAAGGATGTAACAATCCAAGATTTTATTATTTATAATTTAAAATATTTATTAAATTAAATAAATATTTTATTGATGTGGTTGTTGTTAGTAAATATTTGTGAATTAAATTTATTAGATAATATTCTAAATTAATTTAATTTATAATTTAGAGAGTTGTAAGATAACATGAGATGTTATATTATTGTTTTAATTTAATAATTAAAATGGTATGTGAATTTATTAAGTAAAATTATAATTTCCATTATAATTTTATGATAATTGTTTAAGTGGAAAATTAATTTAAAATATAGTATGTGTAATTAGTTTATTTGACTAATGTTGGATATGGGATTCAAATAAACAATATGAGATTGTAAACTATAGTGTAATGATTTATTAAAATAAATTAAAGTAGTTTAAATGGGTTACCCAAACAAGGCTTAAAGATATTAAGTCTTTATTTTAAAGAGTTTTTGCCAAACAAAGTCTTATGACTTTTGAATTTTAAATTTTGAATTTGAATTATAATAAATAAAATAATAAATAAATATATTTTCTAACTGATATGTAATTATTATAATAATAAGTATACGGCAGTTTCATACGTTTGGGTTTTATGCATTGGTTGTATTTTATTTTACGTGAAAAGTATTTGGCTTAAGCCTAAGAAGAGAAAAGAGAAGAGAGTTTTACAGAGAATTTGAGAGAGACTAGCGAGAGATTGAGAGAAATTTCTGAGTTTCCAAGCAATTCTTTGTGGTTAGCAAGGATTACTAAGTAATTGAAGGTATGTTCTATGACCTTGATATTATATATATATGTTTTACGACAAAAATTTCAAGTTTCCAAGTTCGGTGAATTCAAATTTTTTTATTGTTGAAATACAACTGATAACTTGTTATTATACGTGTTTATGATGTTAGAGTTTGTAGTTAGACATGAATTAGTATGCTAATTACGTTTAGGAAGGAAGAAAAGTATTTACAGTGTATGTTCATACATATGGCTTATGAAAGTACCAAATTTGGTGGTTAATTTTGTATACTAATATGTAATTTGAGTCTTACATAATTCGGTAAGAAACGAAGAGAACGTAGTTTGAATGAATTAATTTGATGTAGAATTGTGATCATAGTGTTAAATTTTGTCAAGAATGTCAAAAAATGGAGTTTTGGTTTAAAACATGAAATTTAAGGATTTAAATTAGTTGAAATTGTTGTTTAATTGTTCTAAGTTAGTATATATGTGAGGAATCATGTATATATGAGTTCTATAATATTTGGGTGTGATTAATTTACTGTTTTGTGGATGAAATTCGTGTAAGTTGGGCTAAACAGAGCTATTCAATACTTATGCTTTTTAGTTATTTCTAAGCATGAGTTTAATATATAGTTAGTTCACCTATGATTATTTATTGTTCCATATTATGTTATTATTGATCAACCGTAGTGTTATCATACTTTGTTAATTCAACTAATCCTTTAGTTGATTATCGTAAACTCTATATTACACTTGAAGCTTATCCAAACTAAACTTTCTTTGGTGCAGACTTGTACTCTAAAACTGAGAAGAACAACCCTATTATAGGGGATAAGCGATGCGTTTAGATGTTTGTGCACAATACATGGTACGAAGGGCTGATTTCCCTAAGTATGTGAAGTCCCTACAGTATAACTGTTTAGGTTAAAGTTGAAAGATTACTTGTAACCGTGAACATAGTTCGTGGTCTTATGACCCTCAGATATATTTCATATTTTGATTTCAATTTTTGGTTATCATTGATAGAGTACTATTCAGTTTTGATGAGCTTATTCATTGGCAATTATTATTCTCTTGTTAATTCATTGCTATATCTAGTGATCATTTGTTTTGCTCACTCTTGCATAAATATAATTGTTGCAGCTAAGGTTGAGAAGGTCGATGAACCTACTACAATCAAAAGAAAAGGAAAAATGTACAAGTGATGAAGACTTGTAATTTATTGGCTTTTATGTTAATAGACTTTATTTAAATGATGTGATGTAACTAATTTTATTTTCGTAGTTAATTTATTTTAAAGGTTAGATAACCTGGGAGACTTTTTGATTTAATGATGTAACCCTTTTAATGGGAGGATTTATGGTTTAAATTCTATTATATTGGGTAGTTAGTATGAATGTATGGAAAGTGAACACCAAGTCTTGTGGGAATGAAGTGCCCAGATTTGGGGGTGTCACAGTGGATTAGGCTACTATTATAGAGTGTAGTAGTTGAACCACGTAAAAATTCTTGGTGTTCATTTAATTATTTGTGTTTAATTTTATTGATAACAAGAATTAAGGTTTATATATTAAGTTAAAATATATAAACAAGATTTTCTTAGACTTAAGATAAATTTGATTATCTCATCATACTGAATTATAAAGTATTTAAATTGATTTTTTAAGGAAACCAAATTAAGTATTTCAGCAAGCTAAAATAAGCAAAAGTTTTGAAGTAAAATAAAAATCGACCATAGTTGTTCGAACACTTATTCAACCCCCCTTCTAAGTGTGCCTATTTAAATTTTATTTGGTATTAGAGCTTGACTCTACTTATCTTGGTCTTAAAGGTGACTTGTAGGGAAAGCTTCTAACATGGCACAGTTCAGGAACAACAACAAGAAGGTCAATCAACCAACCGACCACCTCTGCTGCATGAAACCGATAACTATAATTTTTGGAAATTTTGGATGAGGATTTATCTTAAAAGAGATCCTTGGGAATGGTGGGTCGTTGAGAACGGACCGATTATTCCACGAACAGATGATTGAACACCAAAGACTCTACTAGAAATGGATTCAACCGAAACCTACATGGTCTCATATGATTCTAGGGAAATGAACACTGTGAGAGCCCCGAATCCGGGTCCTGAATCACCGCGAATCCGGTTCAATCATTCTAACACTATTACTATTTACGAAAGATATAAACATAAATTATTTATACAATAAACTTTACACACTATTCCCCAAGGTCAAGTAACCTTAACTTAATACACAATTCATAACTTATTTAACTTACAATAACATTAATATACAATACTTATACAAATGTAGCTGCACACATATACTAAAGCTGAAACTGTCTTTGACCTTTCCTTGTATCCGACGTATTCGTCTTAATCTGCAATATTTTATCATGATATAGCAAGGGTGAGCATAAGATTGCCCATCAAGTTTAAGTTCAATAATTTAACAATATATCATGATTGAAAGAGTTTGAATAATAAGCTGGCTATAATTCAACAATATAATTGTGAACTAGCAGGAACAAACTTTTGACTGAACAAGTATTGAACATGAACAAATATATCTGAACAGAATGGTAATGAAGGTGATCAACCCTTCATACCTGACTTATACATGCAATATGTACAGAGTACAATTCTGCATGGCATTCAACAATGATTAACCATAAGCACATCCGAATGAAACAACTCTTAGTAGAGTTAAGTAAAACTTGCCTGAACCGTTGATTACCGCTATGCAATTTAATAAGCTTGTCTGAAGACCTATTATTAATAATATGTATTTCTAAGTTAGAATAATATCATCACAGTATAATACTATTATATATATAGATATACATAGAATAACCTAAACACATAACACATAACACATAACCCTATCAGTCTACAACACATATAGGACTCGATATCAAGTCAAACTATTGCAGTCTGAGTTGAACCCGACACAAATCTGACATCCCGACGGTCTAAGTTCAATTAAACTTTGCCTAAACACTTAATCAATTATCTCAGATAATTTTAATATTATTCAAAATAATTTTCATAAGCTCATAATAATTTTCAAGTAATTATTACCATTTAAAAAGATTTTCCAATCATTAATATCGTATTTATCTAATTTAAATACCACAATATTCTAATATCATTAATATTTATTTAATATTAAATATTAATGAAATACATGCCAAAATATTATAATATATTTATAATATCTGATAGTATTTTTAATACCTTAAAAATCATATTTATATAATTTATAAATAGTTAAATTCGTTATTCGATAATTATTATTAATATTAAAATATTAATATTTTCATGACAAAATATCAAAAGTTATATTTTATAACTTAAAATATTTTTATAACACTTAAATTATTTTTATATGATTTTTAAAATATTAATTCTATTTTTCCATAATTTATTTAATGTATTAATTGAATAAACTAAATACCATTATTATTAATTAATTAATAAAATTCATCACAAAATATCAAAAGTTATTTAAAAATAACTTAAAATATTTTCTAACACCATAAAATAATTTCATAAGCAACTATAGATTTTATTTCGCTTAAATATGTAACTTATATTTATTACATATTTTTATTACTTTATTTATACCCGAAAGAAAGTTTCTTGGCATAAAATATTATTTATAGTCAAATCTCGCCCCGTAGGACTTTATTATATTTATTATGACTTATTTTTTCGCCGGAATGTGATTCGGAACGTCGAACGTCAAAATCGCTCGACGCGCCGACGCTCGGCGTTCGTTCAAATTTTAGTTCTGACATGCTCCTTTGCAGATTTTTAATTCTCAAATCGTGAATCATATAAGAGTGAAATTTTGGGTATATTATAGACCTCATGACATAGTATTTTAGAAAAATTTCACACCGCGAAAATGGATCATGGAAGCGCATAAAAACAGTGCGCGAAACGGACGTCAATCAGCAGTCAGCACAGCTCAGCCGATGCGCGCGCGGCGCTCGACAGGCGCTGCTGCTCTGCCTGTTGCGCATCTTGAGGCAGCCACTTTGCGATTTTCTCACGCATTACTCGTAACTACGATTAATCTGATTTTTGGATATGTTATACATGACATACCAAAGTATTTTTAGAAAATATCACCCAGTAATTTCGGACCTCTTAGGCAGCCTAAAACAGGGCCCAAAAATGTCCACTCGCAACAATTTTTATCTTTTTCCCAGATTTACCCTCTTTCGCTAAAACAGTCATAACTTTTTCGTTTTAAAACATTTTTAGGCGATTCTTGAGCCCACGTGAAGCTAACTTCCGGGAATACAATTCTTCACTACTGATATATGTGTAGATTCCGAACATATCAGCCCAGAAATTCCGTTCAAGTGGACTGCAACGCACTTGTTGGACAGTTTTGACACTACTACTTTGAAATGTCATAACTCTCTCCTCCGACGTCGGATTTAGTCCATTCTGGAGTCTATGGAAAGCTTATTGAGTGTACTATAACATACCAAAAGTCCAAAATTTTTAGAGTAATTTAGCTAACCCCAAATTTTCTATTTAGGGACAGCAGTCACTAGCTTTTCTAAGCTTTAAAAAAACTGTTTTACTTTCTTTCTTTGGAACAAACTTTTAACACCTAAAATAGTTAGATCTACACATAACACCCTCTAAAACATGTAGATAAAGAGTTTTAAAGTTCAAAACATAACTTCTTTATTTCATCCAAATCATTAAAATAAAAACACATAAACTAATTGTTTAGGGTTTATACATTTTCCCTTTTGGGTTTTTCATCATCTTCTTCTTCTTGTTCTTGCTAGGTGGAGCTCCAAGTCATGAACCAAAGCTACTCTTCTACTTCTCTCTAAGCCTCATAGCAGCCCCCCATGGATTTTCTCTCTATTATTTTGTTTTTCTTTCCTTATCTATTTAGAATGAGATGAAAAAATTTATTTGCAAAATAGATGAGGGATATTTATATTAGGAGAAATGCATATATATAACATATGTATGTATACATAAAATCTCCCAAAATTCCTTCCATATCTCTTTCATATCTTTCCATATCTCTACTAAATCTATCTAATATATTTTCTCTTTCTCTCTCCTATCTCTACAAAATCTTACAAATCTCTCCAAATATCTTAGCAAATCTATGAAAATAACATGTGCTTATTTTCTCACCCCTTGAGCTAAATGTTGGGCCAATCCTTTACTTGTTTGGACTCTCTAATAATTATTTTGGGTCATGTATAAAATATCATAGCCCAATATATTTAATTTACATAACCTTATATATTTAATTAGGATTTCTAGTCTATTTGTTTTGGACTTTAAATAATTAATTCTACTATTCTTTTAATGTTTTGGGCTTACAAATTTAAAATCTTTGGGCCATTATAGATAACATATTCCAACACTCTTAATATTACCATTTCCTAATTATTTAATTAGGATTTTCATGTACACATTTATAATTTAAATCCTTGCTTACATACACTAAATTTCTTAACCCAATTAGACTTGCTATAGATAGGTTATAAAATTAATTAATTGAGATGTATAAAATAAATCCCTTAGAATTTGTATATATTCTATATACCATAATTCTCTCATCCCATAACCCTTAAGTTATTCAATTCTTCATTCCTAATATATAATTAGGATCACACTAGTTTCTTTTATTTGTTTATGTAATAAACAAATATAAACTATCACATAATATTCATATTCGCAGAACATATACACTTAATCCGGAATAATTCACCACAAAAATTTTTAAATTCACTAAATTCCTTCCCAGAAATCTCAAATCCATTCACTTATTTTCTTTCTAGGTTTATTATTCAACCTTTAATCCATTATTTAAGATTTAAATAATTTCTTAAATTCTCGGGTTGTCACATTCTCCCCTTCTTCTAAGAATTTTGTCCTCAAAATTTACCTGACACCTTACTCCTTATACCATGCACCATACACCATACACCATTCATACACATCATCACATGCTACCCAATACACCATTCATAAGTGTAAAAGTTTTCAAATTGTGTTGAGGGGTCATATAGACCCTGAACACATAGGTTTAACGGTATTCGTACCGCAAAACAATACATTACTTGGTATGTTTACAATCACAAATAAGGTAAACAACCGTCGCTAGTACTTTAGGTGATTAGCCTATCGTACTCTTACGTCATGCATAACGTATTAATCATGTCTAGCGAATATTTACGCTACCCGATTGGATTATTTATCCAAACAACATAGTTCACCTCAGTCTTATCATATGATTCCGCACCAAAATAAGTTGGTTCGGGAAATTTCTTTCAATGAACACTTAGAGTTTTCATAAACATTAGTCTAGCTGAATCGAATAGCATCGACTCATATCAATAATTCAATTCAATCGAATTATTTAGGTGTAGCCAAACCCCGTTGGCTAGTTAAAATTTTGAAAACATTTTCGAGAATGATGTCATGATGGCGTACTGTATTAACAGTCCGTTTGAGGATGCTGTCATTCTATGACTTTGTCATAACACATCATACAATAGTGGAACAATGATTTTCAGATCGAATTCACACTAAGTATTCTTGTATTTATAACTCCATTAACTTTTTATCATCTCTACACCAGGTTACATGGTACATGAATGATAAATAAAATATATTTTGATATTTCAAATCGTTTGCGTCTAGCTGAAATAAGTAGCATAGATTATACTTTAAACCGTTTCGAAAATGATTACGAGTCTACATTTTTTTTAAAAGCACATAGTGCGTATTTAGCTTGATGTCAAAATTTCGAAATCTAGCATAGATAGGAGTTTTGAAAAACTTATGTCTCCACTAATAATCATTTTCTTAACAATCTATCTGTTCCTATTATCCTCAATACTCCATTTACACACAACTATACCCAGTTCTTCAAACCACACTTATGAGTTCATTTACTTGCCACAATCATATGAGTTTAAGAACTTGTCCTAGTCAGACCTTTGGCGTCCATTCGCTGAGGGGTTCATAAACATTTCATATAACTATGAATCAAGAATATCACATAAGTATGAGTTTTAAGAACTCGTACTTAACCTTATATTCTATACCTATAACCTATCTATCTGTTATACAAATGAGAAAGGAATCACCCTCTTAACATGCATATATCAAATAGCGCGACACAAATATTTCAATAATTATCAGTGTCAGAAACTAAGTAGTTTTCACACCAAGTAAAATTCCCCGCCCATACAAGGAATCATACAACTCAGCTGCTGACAAGAGTCCTCAATTGAAATCCCCACATAATCTTAACCCCCTTCTCCATACGAATTCATTTAATCCGTATTCATAATCCTTTCCTGAACCTATACTAATTTATAGTACAACTTGCACACAACATTCTTGTTGTAAACTTTCCAATCATCAGATTTATTCTTTTCCCATATTATAACCTTATCAGATCACGGAGTGATCTCATCGTATATATTATAATTTATATCTATGTCTTGATCGTTTTGTTTTACGATCTTCTATCCTTGTACTTTCAGTCTTTTAGACTCTATCTATTCACCACTAATGTTCAACTTTATTATCAGAGTTAGAAAACTCCGTATCTTTACAACTTGTCGAGATTCATCTTTGAATTATACCGACCAACTAACTCTATGTGAGTTAGTACTTATCCTAATCAATGCGGTTATTAGTCTCAGGTATTTCTACCTAAGGTTCATAACTAACAGCTCTGATACCAACTGTGAGAGCCCCGAATCCGGGTCCCGAATCACCGCGGATCCGGTTCAATCAGTCTAACACTATTACTATTTGCGAAAGATATAAACATAAATTGTTTATACAATAAACTTTACACACTATTTCCCAAGGTCGAGTAACCTTAACTTAATACACAATTCATAACTTATTTACCTTACAATAACATTAATATACAATACTTATACAAATTTAGCTGCATACATATACTAAAGCTAGAACTGTCTTTGACCTTTCCTTGTATCCGATGTATTCGTCTTAATCTGTAATGTTTTATCATGATATAGCAAGGGTGAGCATAAGATTGCCCAGCAAGTTTATGTTCAATAATTTAACAATATATCATGATTGAAAGAGTCTGAATAATAAGCTGGCTATAATTCAACAATATAATTATGAACTAGCAGGAACAAACTTTTGACTGAACAAGTATTGAACATGAACAAATATATCTGAACCGAATAATAATGAAGGTGATCAGCCTTTCATACCTGACTTATACATGCAATATGTACATAGTACAATTCTACATGACAATCAGTAATGATTAACTATAAGTATATCCGAATGAAACAACTCTTAGTAGAGTTAAGTAAAACTTGTCTGAACCGTTGATTGCCACTATGCAATTTAATAAGCTTGTCTGAAGACCTATTATTAATAATATGTATTTATAAGTTAGAATAATATCATCACAATATAATACTATTATATATATAGATATACATAGAATAACCTAAACACATAACACATAACACATAACCCTATCAGTCTACAACACACATAGGACTCGGTATCAAGTCAAACTATTGTAGTCTGTGTTGAACCCGACACAAATCTGACATCCCGACAGTCTAAGTTCAATTAAACTCTGCCTAAACACTTAATCAATTATCTCAGATAATTTTAATATTAGTCAAAATAATTTTCATAAGCTCATAATAATTTTCAAGTAATTATTATCATTTAAAATGATTTTTCAATCATTAATATCGTATTTATCTAATTTAAATACCATAATATTCTAATATCATTAATATTTATTTAATATTAAATATTAATGAAATACATGCCAAAATATTATAATATATTTATAATATCTCATAGTATTTTTAATACCTTAAAAATCATATTTATATGATTTATAAATAGTTAAATTCTTTATTCGATAATTATAATTAATATTAAAATATTAATATTTTCATGACAAAATATGAAAAGTTATATTTTATAACTTAAAATATTTTTATAACACTTAAATCATTTTTATATAATTTTTAAAACATTAATTCTGTTTTTTCATAATTTATTTAATGTATTAATTGAATAAACTAATTACCATTAATATTAATTAATTAATAAATTTCATCACAAAATATCAAAAGTTATTTAAAAATAACTTAAAATATTTTCTAACACTATAAAATAATTTCATAAGCAACTATAGATTTTATTTCGCTTAAATATGTAAGTTATATCTATTACATATTTTTATTACTTTATTTATACCTGAAAGAAAGTTTCTCAGCATAAAATATTACTTATAGTCAAATCTCGCCCCGTAGGACTTTATTATATTTATTATGACTTATTTTTTCGCCGGAACGTGATTCGGAACTTCGAACGTCAAAATCGCTCGACGCGCCGACGCTCGACGTTCGCTCAAATTTTAGTTCTGACATGCTCCTTTGCATATTTTTAATTTTCAAATCGTGAATCATATAAGAGTGAAATTTTGGGTATATTATAGATCTCATGGCATAATATTTTAGAAAAATTTCACACCGCGAAAATGGATTATGGAAGCTCATAAAAACAGTGCGCGAAACGGACGTCAAGCAGCAGTCAGCACAGCTCAGCCCATGCTCGTGCGACGCTCGACAGGCGCTGCTGTTGCTCTGCCTGTTGTGCATCTTGAGGCAGCCACTTTGCGATTTTCTCACGCATTACTCGTAACTACGATTAATCTGATTTTTGGATATGTTATACATGACATACCAAAGTATTTTTAGAACATATCACCCAGTAATTTCGGACCTCTTAGGCAGCCTAAAACAGGCCCCAAAAATTTCCACTCGCAACAATTTTTATCTTTTTCCCAGATTTACCCTCTTTCGCTAAAACAGTCATAACTTTTTCGTTTTAAAACATTTTTAGGTGATTCTTGAGCCCACGCGAAGCTAACTTCCGGGACTACAATTCTTTCCTACTGATATGTTTCCAGATTCCGAATATATCAGCCCAGAAATTCCGTTAAAGTGGACTGCATCGCACTTGTTGGACAGTTTTGATACTACTACTTTGAAATTTCATAACTCTCTCCTCCGATGTCGGATTTAGTCCGTTCCGGAGTCTATGGAAAGCTTATTAAGTGTACTATAACATACCAAAAGTCCAGAATTTTTAGAGTAATTTAGCTAACCCCGGATTTTCTGTTTAGGGACAGCAGCCACTAGCTTTTCTAAGCTTTATAAAAACTGTTTTACTTTCTTTCTTTGGATCAAACTTTTAACACATAAAATAGTTAGATCTTCATATAACACCCTCTAAAACATGTAGATCAAGAGTTTTAAAGTTCAAAACATAAGTTCTTTATTTCATCCAAATTATTAAAATAAAAATACATAAACTAATTGTTTAGGGTTTATACCTTTTCCCTTTTGGGTTTTTCTTCTTCTTCTTCTTCTTCTTCTTCTTCTTCTTCTTCTTCTTCTTCTTGCTAGGTGGAGCTCTAAGTCATGAACCAAAGCTACTCTTCTACTTCTCTCTAAGCCTCATGGTAGCCCCCCCATGGATTTTCTCTCTATTATTTTGTTTTTCCTTTCCTTATCTATTTAGAATGAGATGAAAAAATTTATTTGCAAAATAGATGAGGGATATTTATAGTAGGAGAAATGCATATATATAACATATGTATGTATAAAATCTCCCAAAATCCCTTCCATATCTCTTTCATATCTTTCCATATCTCTACGAAATCTATCCAATATCTTTTCTCTTTCTCTCTCCTATCTCTACAAAATCTTACAAATCTCTCCAAATATCTTAGCAAATCTACGAAAATAACATGTGCTTATTTTCTCTCCCCTTGGGCTAAATGTTGGGCCAATCCTTTACTTGTTTGGGCTCTCTAATAATTGTTTTGGGTCATGTATAAAATATCATAGTCCAATATATTTAATTTACATAACCTTATATATTTAATTAGGATTTCTAGTCTATTTGTTTTGGACTTTAAATAATTAATTCTACTATTCTTTTAATATTTTGGGCTTACAAATTTAAAATCTTTGGGCCATTACAAATAACATATTCCAACACTCTTAATATTACCAGTCCCTAATTATTTAATTAGGATTTTCATGTACACATTTATAATTTAAATCCTTGCTTACATACACTAAATTTCTTAACCCAATTAGACTTGCTATAAATATGTTATAAAATTAATTAATTGAGATGTATAAAATAAATCCCTTAGAATTTGTATATATTCTATATACCATAATTCTCTCATCCCATAACCCTTAAGTTATTCAATTCTTCATTCCTAATATATAATTAGGATCACACTAGTTTCTTTTATTTGTTTATATAATAAACAAATATAAACTATCACATAATATTCATATTCACAGAACATATACACTTAATCCTGAATAATTCACCACAAAATTTTTTTAAATTCACTAAATTCCTTCCCAGAAATCTCAAATCCATTCACTTATTTTCTATCTAGGTTTATTATTCAACCTTTAATCCATCATTTAAGATTTAAATAATTTCCTAAATTCTCGGGTTGTCACAAACACACTTCTCAGCGGCATGGTACAATCTGAGATAGATAAAGTCTCCTCGTGCAACACGCCCAAAGAAATATGGGATACTCTAGTGGTAAGTCATAAAGGTACCTCCAAAGTACGAGAAGTCAAGCTAAGTATGCTTATGCACGATTATGAAATGTTCAATCTCGAAAAAGATGAAACCATTAAGCTAGCTCAAGCAAGATTTCTAGTCGTTATAAATTCATTTAAATTTCTGGACAAGACTATTCCTCAAAGTGAGATCAACCGTAAGTTACTTAAGGTATGCCCAAAAGGTTTACTTATAAAATCACAACTCTTCAAGATTCTGCTACTATTTCTTCCATGGACACTTTAACTCTGTTTGGTGAATTAGAAGAATATGAACATCAGTTAAAGAGATATGATGATGAGGAGGAAACTCCTCGAAGAAAGGTCTTAGCTCTTACTGCAGATAATAAGTTAGAGCTTGATGATGATTCAGATGAAGAAATAGCCATAATGTCAAGAAGACTCAAGGGGCTACTACAAAGGAAGAACAAGAGAAGAAACACTTTCAATTCGAATAAGTTCAAAGGAAAGCAAATTGAAGAGACATGCTTCGAATGTGGACGTCCTAGTCACTTCAAGAAAGATTGTTTTCAATTAAATAATAAAGGGAAGACAAACTACAAAGACAACAAGAAGAACAAAATCCTTGTTACTTGGAGTGATGAGGAATCTGAAGTGGAGATCGATGCTAAAGATGAGATAGCTCAAGTATGCTTCGTGGGAATCGAAGGTGACTCTAATTAGGTCTCTTTTAATGAACTAACCTCATTAGAGCACGAAAATAAGAAGTTAAAAGAAAAGAATGCATGCTTGAAAGGTTTACTTAATATATTAATAAGTGAAGTAAATTCATTAATAAATGAAAAGAAAGAAATTGAAAAAGAGTCATCATGTAAAGATGAAAAGATTTTGATTGCAAAAAATGACTACTTAGACAATTTTAACAAAATACTTCTCAACAAAGTTAACAATCTAAATAAGGAAGTTGAAAAATTGACTAATGAACTAAAAATGAGATATGTATGTATTGATGTATTTAGTAATGAATCTCACTGTACGACTATTCCAACTAATGAACTACAAAAGGAAAATGAGTCACTAATATTGACACTTACTAAATTTATTCAAGGAGAAGAAAATCTTGCTGTTATGTTAGGAAAACAAAGACCCAGTTTTGAAAAATAGGAAATCGGCTATAATCCCACGTACAAAAAGAGAGATATAAAAATGTTAAAATCAAAATCAAATTTTAGACTAAATTTTTGTTTTCCTTTCACAAGCTGTAAACATTGTGGTATTAAAGGTCATTTAGATATAAATTGCTTTAAGAAACTAAACAAGATTAAAAAGATATGGATTAGAAAGGGTGATTTACTTGCTACTAACATAAGCGGACCCAAAAAGATATGGGTACCAAAAGGATGAATTATTCTTTCTTGACAGGTATGTTTAAAGGCAAGAGTTCCATCTCAAAAATGGATTCTTGATAGCGGATGTTCTCGTCACATGATAGGTGATAAAACAAAGTTCATGGAACTAGATATCAAGAAGAAGAATGGAACGATCACATTTAGAGACAATAGAACCTGCGAAATAATCAAAAAAGGTAAAATTGGTAATGGCAAGGTAAGTATAAATAATGTTCACCTTGTTAACGGTCTTGAATTTAATTTAATAAGTATCAATCAATTGATGGATAATGGCCATCAAGTGAATTTTGAAAAAGATAAATGCACAATATTTCATGGTACTAACAATACTACTCTAGTTGCACAAAGAGAAGGAAATATATATACTATTGATTTTGAGCAACATGATGAAGAACTATGTCTTACTTCAGTACAAGACGAAGCTTATCTATGGCATAAGAGGATGGGGCATGTTCATATGAATCTAATCAAAAAGTTATCTACAAGGAGTCTTGTAAAAGGACTGCCAAAAATCAGGTTTGAAAAGAAAGGAATATGCATTCCTTATCAACTGGGAAAACAAGTAAGAATCTCTTTTACGACAAAGAATATGGTATCAACCTCCTCTCCCTTGCAATTACTTCATCTTGATTTATTCGAACCAGAAAGACATTCTAGTATTAATGGTAAATTTTATGCATTTGTAATAGTTGATGATTTTTCTAGATACACATGAGTATTATTTTTGAGAACTAAGGATGAAGCATTTAAAGAGTTTGAAAGATTAATAAGGAATCTTGAAACAAAGTATAGCTACAAACTTATTAGAATTAGAAGTGATCATGGTACTGAATTTCAAAAAGATTTCATAACTTTTTGTGATCAAAGAGGTATTAGCCATGAATTTTCAGTCCCAAGGACTCCTCAACAAAACGGGGTGGTGGAAAGGAAGAATAGGACTCCACAAGAGATGACAAGGACTCTATTGCAAGAAAGTAAGCTTCCAAAGAAATTTTGGGCCGAAGCTGTAAGTACATCATGTTATTTGTTAAATAGAGTACTCATTCGTCCTACTATTTTGAAAACACCTTATGAGCTTTTAAATAATAAAATTCCAAACATAAGTTATTTCAAAGTATTTGGTTCTAAATGTTTCATCTTAAATACAAGTGATAATTTGGGAAAATTTGTTGCTAAGTCGTATGAAGAAATATTCATTAGCTATTCTCAAAATAGTAAGGCTTATCGTATTTTCAACATTAGAAAGTCATGTGTAGAAGAATCTGTTCATATCACTTTCAATGAGACTAACAATGATCTTCCAAAAGAAAGTGAAGATGATGTAGGAAATTTAGAGACAGTCAGGATTTCAGCAAACCAAAAAGAATAAAACAGGAGACCGAATGAACAGTTTAAGAAAACTGAAATCAATGACCAGCATGAACGTGAACCTAAAAATTTACAAGATGCTGAAGATGAGTCTCATGATTAAGAGAAAGTTATACATAATATCCAAATGCCAAGAACAACTAGATATACCAAGAATCATCCTCCAGAAAATATCATTGGAGATATCAACAAAGGTATATCCACACGAAGAGGTTTACAAAATCATTGTGCATTCTCTGCATTTTTGTCACAGGTTGAGCCAAAGAATGTAAAGGATGCAGTTCTTGATGAGAACTAGCTATTGGCAATGCAAGAAGAACTTCAACAATTTGAGAGATGCCAAGTGTGGGAACTTATGTCTCCTCCAAAAGATGTTTCCATCATTGGTACTAAATGGGTATTCAAGAACAAGCTCGATGAGCACGGGACAATCACTCCTAAGAAAGCAAGGTTAGTAGCTCAAGGATATAATCAACAAGAGGGAATCGACTATGAAGAAACCTATGCACCAGTGGTAAGGCTGGAATCAATCTAAATTTTGTTGGCTTTTGCATGCTACAAAAAGTTTAAGCTTCATTAAATGGATGTAAAAAGCGCGTTCCTCAATGGGCACATCAATGAAGAAGTATATGTCAAACAGCCTCCTGGATTCGAGCATGAAAAGTATCCTAATCATGTTTACAAATTAAAGAAAGCTCTTTATCGCTTGAAATAAGCTCCAAGGGCTTGGTACGAAAGGTTAAGTAAGTATCTCTTGTCAAACGGATTTGTTAGAGGTAAAATAGATTCTACATTGTTTATTAAGCATAAAAATATAGATATCATTATTGTTCAAATATATGTAGATGATATAATATTTGGTGCTACTAATGATTTTCTTTGTGAGTGGTTTTCCAAGTGCATGCATAAAGAATTTGACATGAGCTTAATGGGATAGCTTAATTACTTTTTGGGACTTCAAATCAAGCAAACAAATGAAGGAATTTATATCCATCAAACCAAATACACAAAAGAATTACTCAAGAGATTTGGCTTTGAAGGATCTAACTCAAAAGGTACACCCATGAGCACATCAATAAAGCTCACCACTGATGAGAAAGGTATTGATGTTGATATAACAAAATATCGAGATATGATTGGAAGCTTACTATATTTAACTACTTCTACACCCAATATAATGTATTGTGTTTGTTTGTGTGCAAGATTTCAGGCTAAACCCAAAGAAACACACTTAAATGATGTTTAAAGAATTTTGAAATATTTAAGTGGTACTATTAACCTAGGATTATTTTATCCAATTTGCAATCACTTTGAACTAATAGGTTATTCAAATGCTGACTATGCAGGGTGTCAAACTGATAGAAAAAGTACCAGTGGTTCTTGTACTTTCTTAGGACAGAGTCTCGTATCATGGCATAGTAAAAAGCAAACCTCAGTGGCTCTTTCAACTACTGAGGGTGAATATCTAGCTGTAGGAAGTTGTTGTTCTCAGGTTTTATAGATGAGGCAAACCCTATATGATTTTGATATATTATGTTAATGTGTGCCCATATGCTATGATAATTCAAGTGCTATAGATATCTCTAAAAATCCTGTGTTACACTCACGTACAAAACATATAGAAGTAAGACATCATTTTTTAAGAGATAATGTATCAAAAGGTTTAATTAAATTAATTTTTATTCCTACTGAAAATCAAATCGTAGATATTTTTACTAAACCGTTAAGTGAAGACAGATTTTGTATGCTGCGAAGAGAACTTGGAATGTGTATAGCATAATTCTTGTTAAAATTTTATGATCTGTATTATCCTTATCATATTTATATCTTTCATACTTATCTTATTAAATGATTAGGATAATTAATGGTATGCTTTTATGGCTGTTCATTAAGTCCTTAATTTATGGATGCGGTATCCAAAGTATCTATCATAATAGTTTTTAAAAGCCAAAGAGACAGGACGGCTGGGGTTTCTTGGAAAACGTAAGGGTATAGGAGTGTACATACATGCATCCGATTTTCTTATTTCACTCTCTATCCTTCTCCATTCTCTTCACATCTCAAAATTTTTGTTCTGACTCTCCCTCTCTCACTTTATACTCATCTTTTCTATCTGTTTCTTCAAACTTCAAACACCATGAGAACCCGAACACACAAACGTTCAATAATCTATTCGGACGACGATCCGATGTTGGTGCCTCCTCAATTGTCTGCCGGACCTTCTCGTAAACAAAGAAAAATGAAAAAGACTATGTCTGTGGAACCTGAGTCTTTGGACTCTTCATCTTCTGGCGAATCAACCTTCAGTCCATCCTTGCAGAATCACCAGGACCCTCTCGACGATGGAAGTCAACGATCCCATCGTGTAAGGCCGAGTTCACACCACCACCGGTTTCGGTAAACCCTATCCTCACCTCTGACCTTCCTGAAAATTTTGTTCGTAGTAATGCTTATGAGGTACGATTTAAAAATGTCATTTTTTCAAAATAATTGGTTTATAAAAAATCTGTTGATCAAATCTGTTATCATGAGTCTCCTTTGAAACACTTGTTTGAATCAAGTGGTATTTCTTCTATGATTTTTCCTCCTTCAATTGCATATCCTAGATTAGTTCAGCAGTTTTATACTAATCTGGAATGTCATGGGGATTTCTACACGTCTCTTTGTATTTCACTGTCATGGATTTTGGTAGCATTTTAAACATTCCATTCACTGGTGTATGTCCATTTACTCGAAAAGGGGCTGTCCATTCTCCTTTCACCCCTTTGGAATAATTACAAATTGTTATGGATAATCCTCTGATGAATGATGTTTTTACTCCTAAAATAGTGGATGTTTCTCCTCTTGCTTGTGTTCTTCATCATTTGATTAGGTTTAATCTGTTGCCTCGCTTAGGTGGAGGTGCTGATTTTACTTATCAAGATTTAATTGTTGTTGCTATGATTTTGAAAGGTGTGTCTTTAAATTTGTCTCAAATGTTGCTTCATCAAATGATGAGTTGTTTGCAAAAATTAAAAAGGTGTTTGCCTTATAGTGCGAGTCTCACCACTTTCTTTACTCAATTTAAAATTTCCTTTGAAAATGAAATTTTTGTTGTTGTGACTGATTCACTCAGTGTTAGTACTCTCAAAATGTCTCGTATTTCTTTGACTGACGGTCAATTTGTCTGTATCACTTATGATAATCCTATTCCTCCCATATCAATTCCATATTCCCTTGTTCTGCCCCCTACTCAATCTTCTTCTAAGATTGTTGATTTGTTAAAAATTAATATTGGTAATCAAGAAAAAATACAACTTGAGATGTTTGGCCTTAATACTCGTATGACTGTGTTGGAAAAAGGAAAACTGCCTTTGGGTGCTCCCGAAATTAACAAACTTTATCACAATCTTGAGGATGAATTTATTGATTTACAAGCTGGGTTTGAATTGCAAACCACTGCTTTGGCAGAGGTCATGCAACGAAAAATAAACCGCAATGCTTATCAATTGAGTCAGGAAATCAAGTTTGTAAGCAATCAAGTTGGCGAGTTGGCGAGTTGGCTGAGTTTGCAGCTCTGCATTTTAATGACCTAAGCTCTAAGTTACATATGCAGCGTAAGCATTCTTCCGTTACGGAATGGGTTCATTGTAACTGGCTAGCCGAGTATATGGGTGATTTCCTTGACATACCGATGCCCCATACGACTTTCATTCCTCGACCTCCTCAATTTGCTGTTGATCTTACCCTTGCTGAAAGGATTCACCGTACAAATCATCGCCCTTACTTCACACAGAGGGCTGAACAACGTGCCGTAGTGGTAGATCTCGATTGATGAATATTTCCCTTTTTTGTTTGATGACAAAGGGGGAGTAGTTTATGGTTATTTTGGATTGGTTTTGGGAGACTGAAAAGACTTATTATGTTGGTTTTTGGTTTTGTGGTTTTGTGCTTCACAGACTTCACAGACTTATGTTTTAAATTTTAAATTTTTTTAGCAGTTTGATATTTGGTGTATGTTGAACTAACATGATTGTAGGTAAATGCAGATAACAGGAGTTGATTAAAATGTCAGGATATCTAAATTTCAGTTAGATATTATGAGATTCCTAAAATGATAATGTTGCATGAATTTAGGGGGAGCTAATTATATTTTATGCATAGTTTTAGGGGGAGCTAATGGGAATTAAAAGTTTTGGGTTGTCATCATCGAAAAGGGGGAGTGTGACACTCCCAAATCTGGGTACTTCAATTTTTACGGGATTTGGTGTTCACTGTACAAACATCATATGTCTATCTACCCATAATAATTGAAAACCATAAAATAGATAGAAATAAATCCTCTCCTTAAGGAGTTATAATATCTGAAAATAAATACATCAATCCCAAGTCAAACTAACCTTAAATCTCAAATGCGGAAACATAATCAAATATTAAGTCTTACACAAAATAAACATAAGTCTGAAACATAATATAACAAATAAACAACAAGTCTTCATCACTTGTTAATCTTGCCCTTGCCTTTACTAGTGGAAGGCTCGTCGGACCTTTCATTCTTAACTGCAATGTTATTATTACGCAAGAGAGAGCACGATTGCCCACAAGTAGAATAATGTAACAACAATATAATAACATGCGAGTGAATCAAAGACTTTTGAAATAAGAAACTTGACTTTTGAATCAAGAATGAATAACAAGAATCCAAAGAACATCTAAGGGTCCTAAGACCTTGAACTATGTCCTAGGTTATCAAGAGTTATATTTGAAACCTTTAACAGTCATAAGACTATGGACTCTTCTACTCGTACTTAGGGGGATCAACCCTTAGTACCACACTGTGCACAATATCTTAGCGCTAAAGCATAAGTAATCCCCTATAACAGGGTTGTTCATCTCAGTTTAACATTAGAGTTCGCACCAAAGTAAGTTTGGTTTGGATAAACTTAACAAGGGTTCTGAAATTTAGGACGTTCATCAACTATGGACTAGTCGAATCAATAAGGGTTCTCTAGTCTTACAAGGTTCAACAATAACTAATATTCAATTTGAATAATAACTCAAGAGGTATACAATGGAATAAGTATTGTATAAAAGGAATCATGCTTTAAAAGATTGATAACCTTTAATATAGCATATTGAACTTGATCAATAAATAACAAGAACTGGCGATATAGAATATAAGTCTAGAATTTGCTCAATGTAAAGAGGTAAGGTTTATAAACTTGCATAACGATAACAAGTAGGGTTAGGAAACTTGCCCCGTGCGTAGGTTATACGTTAATTATACACGTTCATCGATTTAATCCTACATACCATTTACATTCACAATACCAGTCAATTATAATATAACTAACATCACAAGTTCATTCTCTTTCGTCTAAACTCTGATTATGATTATACTAATCAAATCACAACACTTATTTTCACATAATATTACACTTTACGAACGACAAGCTAACTACGCGTTCAATAATTTAATTACTTTTTTGACATGTTAAGAATCTATTTTAACATCACATTATATGTCTAACACATTTTTATGTTCATTAGATTAGGTTACAATTACATTCCTGGACTTGAACAATTTTAAAAAAATCATTTCTGAACAAACTGCAGAGTGGCGTTGCGGAGCCACCCTATAGGCTAATCAGTGGCGATGCGGCGCTACTAGCGCTGCAGCGTGGAGTAAAGACCTGGAGTTGGCGCTGCAGCGCAGTACTCCAGTTCTGAAATTTACAGTTCGCGAAAAAATACAAAACATGGCCAAAGCACCCAATTAATTTATTCACAAGCATACCCATACACTATAATACACATATAATTACTACCCAACCCTTCTAGTATGATTTTAACAAGTTAAAATATACAATTACTTGAATCAAATCATGTAATTTCACAGTTCTTGGTGATTTTGCAAGTTATTGAAGATAAACATGGAATTTGACATTGTAGGTTCGTTATAATTTCGAATTTAACCATTCAACGTTTTTTTTTCTTCATTTTAACATATGCTATCATAATCTACAATTAAACTTCAAGTTAAACAACAATTCATGGCATACCGTAGCCCAAAGGGTCATGTTTATGCAACTTTTGTACTCTGTACTTTCAAAAATCTAATTTACGACATATTTATATGAACTTGATGTTATAAAAGCATACGTATATGGTAACAAACATATTATGATAATATATTATCATATATAAACACATAAATCATTACCTTTTCAATTATAGAGACTTGAAAGCCATTTTTCATGAAAAACTTTAATACTATAAATTAAAACTTGAGATTAAGGGTTTACCTTTGATTATACCGCTTGGATTACACAAGGACGATAGTAACTTCTTAATTTTCCACACTTCTTCTTCTTTAATCTCACTAACCCTTAATTTCTCTCTGTGAACTTGTTTTCCAGACTTAGAAAGAAATAAAATGAGGCGTATATAATTATAAGAAACTGACGCTGTTGTGGTCAGTTAATCCAATTCGTGGGTTAACTGTCCAACTCCCATTAGGGCCTCGTTTGGCTAGCCTTAAAAGACTCATTTCTATTTAATTTAATAAATCTCTTATAATATAGTTTAATAATGTCACACCCACTTAGGCAATTAATCAAATATCTTTTTTAATTTAATTTAAATAAAATATAATAATTAAATTTCTCATTTCTTAATTATGTCAA
Source organism: Panax notoginseng (assembly GCA_016801055.1). Classification (NCBI taxonomy): domain Eukaryota; kingdom Viridiplantae; phylum Streptophyta; class Magnoliopsida; order Apiales; family Araliaceae; genus Panax; species Panax notoginseng. The sequence continues at coordinate 139,845,610 of CM029018.1, forward strand.
ATCATTAAATCTCTAATTAATTATTAAATTAATTAAAATAACATTATGCTTATTAATAATTCATTTAATTCAATAAGCTCACTTAAATATATACTTTGAATAATAAAATTCTCCACATTAATTTAATCAATATAACACATATAATTAAATTAATCTACCACAATTTCATAAATTAATTATTTAATCCAATAATTAAATCATCAAAAAATTATTTATTTAACTCAATAAATATTCAAATTAAATTATAAAATCTCGTTCATCACATCTTTCCCTCCTTAAAAGGATTATGTCCCCAGAATCACGATTCAATCAATTCGTCCCGTTACATTTTCTCCCCCCTTACAAAGATTTTTTCCCCAGAATCGCTTATACATAATTAAATAAATAAATGAGGATAAGTATTCATCATATGTTGTTCGAGTTTCCACATAGCTTCTTCAGAGTTGTGGTTCTTCCAAATTACCTTAACAGAAGGTATTACTTTATTTTTGAGTACTTGCTCTTTCCTGTCAACAATTTGAACAGGAATTTCTTCATAAGATAAATATTTTTCAAATTGTAGGGGCTCATATTCAATTACATGCTTGTAATCGGGTTTGTAGGGTCGTAAAACTGAAACATGGAAGACGTTGTGGACATTCTCGAGCGCCAGAGGTAAGGCTACCTCATACACAACTTCTCCAATCCTTCGCAGTACCTCAAAGGGTCCAATGAACCTTGGGCTTAATTTCCCCTTCTTTCCAAATCTGATCTTTCCCTTCCAGGGAGAGGCTTTCAGAAACACATAACTACCAGATTCAAACTCAATATTTTTACGATGTGGATCTGCGTATTTCTTCTGCCTATCTTGAGCTGCTACCAGTCTTGTTCGGATCACTTTGACTATCTCTGCTGTCTGTTGCACCAGTTCTAGACCTAGTAATTGTCTCTCACCAACTTCATCCCAGTATAGCGGAGTTCTGTACTTTTTGTCGTATAACGCTTCATAAGGCGGCATGCCAATACTAGCGTGATAACTGTTGTTGTAGCCGAACTCTACGAGCGGTAGATGATCATTACAATTTCCTTTAAAGTCCATTATACAAGCTCTTAGCATGTCTTCTAATAATTGAATCGTTCTTTCACTCTGCCCGTCTGTCTGAGGGTGATATGCTGTACTCATTCTCAACTGCGTACCCATGCATTCCTGTAGTCGTTTCTAGAAGTTCGATGTAAAGCGTGGATCTCTATCAGAAACAATTGACACCGGAACTCCGTGTCTCGAAACAATCTCTTTGATATATAATTTTGCCAACTAGTCTAAGTTAAATTTGATTCTGATTGGAAGAAAGTGTGCGAATTTCGTCAATCGGTTAACGATAACCCATACTTCGTCATAGCCTTTCTGAGTTGTCGGAAGGCCAACCACAAAATCCATCGTAATATGTTCCCATTTCCATTCTGGGATCTCTAACGGTTGTAGTAACCCACTTGGCCTCTGATGTTCTGCCTTCACTTTCTGACACGTCAGACACTTGGCAACACACTCTGTAACATCTCGTTTCAAATTTGGCCACCAAAAATATTGTCGAAGATCTTGGTAAAACTTGGTACTACCAGGGTGAATCGAATATCGTGAGCTATGAGCCTCGCTCAAAATTTCTTCCTTAATCTCTGGCACTGGCGGTACCCAAATTCTGCTCTCAAATCTCAATATTCCTTCATTGTTCATGTTGAATCTCGGTTCGGTTCCTTCGGATATCTTCTTTTTTGACTTTTCACATTCTTCGTCCTGAAGTTGAGCCTCCTTAACTTTATTCAGCAAAGTTGTACCAGCTTACATCTGGAACAAATTCTCATCAATTTCCATAGGATACTTCACTTCCAATTCCAGGTTCTCCATCGTTGAAATTAGCTCCTCCTGAGCGGTCAACATCATCAATTTCTCCCGACCTTTTCTACTTAAGGCGTCTGCAACCACATTTGCTTTACCCGAATGGTATAAAATTTCGCAATCATAGTCCTTGATTAACTCCAACCACCTTCTCTGGCGCATATTCAAGTCCTTCTGTGTAAAAATATACTTCAGACTCTTGTAGTTTGTATATATTTCACACTTCTCCCCATAGAGATAGTGCCTCCATATTTTCAAAGCAAATATCATTGCAGCTAACTCCAAGTCGTGGGTCAGATACCCCTTCTCATAGTCCTTTAATTGTCGTGATGCATACGCAATGACTCTGCCATTTTGCATAAGCACACAGCCTAGTCCTTTATGCGATACATCACTATAAACAACAAAATTTCTCGTGTTATCCGAATAAGATAACATAGGTGCTGTACTCAACCTCTTCTTCAATTCTTGAAAGCTTTCCTCACACTTCTCCGTCCAAATGAATTTCACAGCTTTCCTAGTCAAATTCGTCAGCAAAGTTGCGATCTTGGAAAAGTCCTGAATGAATCTTCTATAATATCCTGCCAATCCAAGAAAACTTCTTACTTTCGATGGCGTTCTCGGATGATCCCAGTTTATCACGGCTTCGACTTTGGATGGATCTACCGAAATTCCGTCTTTATCAATCAAATGTTCGAGAAATTGTACTCGCTCAATCCAGAATTCGCATTTTGAAAACTTGGTGTACAATTTCTCCTTTCTCAACGCCTCTAACGTTACCTTCAAATGCTCTATATGTTCTTCCTTGGTCTTCGAGTATACCAAAATATCATCGATAAATACCACCATGAATTTGTCTAAAAACGGCTTGAACACTCCATTCATTAAGCCCATAAATGGTAGGGAGCATTTGTTAGACCAAATGACATCACTAAAAATTTGTAGTGACCATATCGTGTTCTAAATGTTATCTTCAGTACATCCTCTGGCCTCACCTTCAGCTGATGATAACCACTCCTCAAGTCTATCTTGGAAAAATATCTCGCTCCCTTCAATTGATCAAACAGGTCGTCGATCCTCGGTAATAGATATCTATTCTTAATCGTGACCTTATTCAGTTCTTTGTAGTCGATGCAGAGTCGCATTGTCCCGGCCTTCTTCTTCACAAATAACACTGGCGCTCCCCACGGCGATACGCTCGGTTGAATGTACTTCTTGTCCAGTAACTCTTGTAGTTGGACCATCAATTCTTTCATCTCTACCGGTGCCATTCGGTACGGTGCCTTCGATATTAGAGCCGTTTCTGGCGCCAAATCGATTACAAACTCAACCTCTCTGTCTGGCGAAAGTCCTGGCAGATCGTCTAGAAATACGTTTGCGAAGTCCCTTACTACTGGTATCTCCTCTATTTTTGGGTTTTCTTTACGACTGTCAACTATGTAAGCTAAATATCCTATATAGCCTTGTCTTAACATCTTCTTGGCCTGCATCATCATCCAATAACTCGCTTGTCTAGGCGACTTGCTATCATAGAATACAACCTTTGACTGAGTCATAAGGTTAATACATTTTCTCTGGCAATCAATTATAGCCCCGTAATTGAATAACCAATCCATTCCCAGAATAACATCAAATTTCCCAAGTCTGATAAGGATAAGATCTACGTTCATAATATTACCATTAATATTAACCCTACAGTTCTTGTGTACGTACTTAATAGGGATTATTTCTCTATTCGCAATTTCTATGTTCATGGGGTATTCTAACTCATCCTTAGGTAATTCTAAGTTCTTAGCAAAGTCATCGGATATAAATGATCAAGTAGCACCCGAATTAAATAATACATAAGCATTAACTTTATTGATCGGAATGATACCTGACACCACTTCACGAGACTGCACAACATCCTGCACTGTCATGTTGAAAGTCCTAGCGATTGGTCTATTGATTGCGGTTGGTCCCGTGATAGTCAGAGCACTTCCACCGCTGTTTTCCCTATTCCCTCTTGATCCTGCCCCTCCAGATCCCTTCTTAGGATAGTCCCTTGCCAGATGGTCCTTTGAGCCACAATTGAAGCAGGCGCCCTTCTTTAGGTTAGGACAGTTAGGTGCTATGTGGCCTTCCTGACCATAATTGTAGCACACCTGTTTTCCCTTCATACAAACTCCCAAATGAGCTTTCCCGCATGTCGGGCATGTTTCAATCCTCTTCTTATGATCTCCTTGCTGATTTCTAGTTGATGAGTTATCGGACCACCTTCTCTTTTGATTGTTACTTCCTCCCGTGTTACTTCTACTAGCCTTATTAATTCCCTCATTTTCACTCCTCTTCTTCTTCTTCTTCTGATCTTGATTGTACTTAGTCACCGCATCGCTTCCACCTTCAGTGAGGATGGCCTTCTCCAGTACTCTAGTAAAAGTTTTCAACTGAAACGTTGACACTTTACTATATAACCAGGGCTTCAGTCCCTGTTCAATTTTTTTTGCTTTTCTCTCATCTGTGTGCACTTGATATGGGGCGAACCTAGCCAACTCATTGAATCTTGCTGTATAGTCTAGCACGGATATATTTCCTTGCTTCAATTCCAGAAATTGTACCTCCATTTGGTTTTACGAGCTTGTCGGGAAGTACATCTCAAAGAACATCTCCTTAAATCTCTCCCAAGTGATCACACCTTCTCCTCCACGGACTTTATTTGCTTGCCACCAATAACTAGCTTTTGTTTTTAGCATGAACGTTGTGTAGGCAGTTTTCTGGTCCTCTTTGACTCTGGCGACGTCAAAAACTTTTTTCATTTCCATAACCCAAGTCTGAGCTTCTATCGGGTTAATGGAGCCTTTAAACTCTGGCAGTCCTACCGCCTTAAAGTCCTTGAATGTTGTATTCGGTGGAGTTTGAGGTTGATTATTAATCGCTCCAGCTAATAAGTTCACCAATTGCTGAACGGGGTTAGCATTGGCGTTGTTGTTGTAATATCCCGAGTATTTATGATAACGATCCTTAGAAAAGGAAATGAATGGGTTAAGAATATATAATACTCAAAATATAATTGAGTTCAAGTGAAAGTTCTAAAATAAAACCTAGAATTTGTTGAAGAAGTGAATGTAGTAGGAAATATAAAACCTATATTAAGGTAATGTGTTGAAGATATTCAACGATAAATTTTAAAAAGAGATTTGATGAAAATCGAGTAAGGGAGATTTCTTTGATTCCGAGGACGGAATCCTTATAAGGAAGGAAGGATGTGATAACCCGAATTTTCATAAGTTATTAAAATAAGAATTTAATAATTAAAATTCTTATTATGGGGTGTATATATTTTGAATTATGTGATTTGGTGTGAAGAGAATTATATATTCATATGTTGGAGAATGTGAGATTTAATAGTTAATTAAACTATTAAAGAAATTAAATAATATTGGTTAATTTAATTAAGTTGAAATTATGTTATGAGATAATATAATTTTAATTGTTATGCCTTGTGGGTAATAGAAATTATTATGAGTTAAGTTTCATAAATAGTGTTAATAATTCACTTAATTAAAATAGTGAATTAATACAAGTATAGTTGATTTAATAAAGTGAGAAGGTAATATATTGCATGAAAATGTAAATGTTAGTATAATACGAGTAAAATATTTATTAAGTACATTAAATATTTTAGTTGGAAACTTTATGGAATAAAATGAATATTTATGGTATTAAATAAATATTTGATGAAAATTGTTATGAGATAGTTTATTTAAGTGTGATAAAATAGATGAGATTTATACGTATTTTATTACGCGAGTATAATGGTGATATTTTAATTTAATTAAATAATTAAGTTAGAGGAGTGAGAAATTACTAAATTATGTTATGATTATAATGGTTGAATAGAAATTATAATTTTACTGATAAGGTTAATTTTATTTCTTAAGGAATTAAAGATACATAATCTAGTTTATATTTCTAGTTTATGTATTCTTGAGTTTCTTTTAAAATTGGGGTTTTGGTTAATGAATTATGATGTGATAACTCAAAAATTTATGAGACTTGTCTCGAATAAATAAATTAAGGTTCAAAGAATAAAACTTAGATGAGAATTTGAGGAATGATGAATTAAGTTAATGATATAAGTATCAAGATAAAACTATGTTAGTACTTAACATAGCTTGAAAGTTGGCCTTGACTAGCAAATAAGAATTTGAATAAGTATAAAAGTCGTTAGTTAATACGATAAGCAATAAGAAGGGAGTAATTTAAAATTTAAAATTTGAGTTAGAGATAGAATTTTGAAGCACGGACTGTTCGGTTGCGTCCGGAACGTCAAGTTTAGTCAGAAATGGACAATAAACATAAAATGTGTAAGGGTTAACTTTTTGGTCAGAGTCAACAGTTGACTTTTTATGAAAAAAGTCAAAATTAGTGTAAGAAGTGAAATATGTTGTGATTATATGAATTATGTGTATGATTAAATAATTATACATTATATAATGTGAATACATTTATTTTGTATATAAAAGTAAATTAAGAATTAAGTTATGTAACCTAATATATAGTAGGTGTAATAATTAAATAACCTAAGAGGTTATAATATGGGAGAACATTAGTATATAAATATATATACTCACATTAAGAGATTTATTTTATATATGTCAAATAATTAATTTTATAACCAAGTCTAATTGGGTTATGAAATTAAAAATGCATAAGGAATTTATTTTCAAGTGTGAGAAATAAAAACCCTAATTAAATGATTAGGGTAAGATATAATTAAATGTATTGGACTATAATAATATCATAGCCTAATAATTTATTTAGAGTTCAAGTGAATTAAAATTTAATGGACTACGGAAGTTATATTATTTAAACGAGCCCGATTAATTAATTAAGTATGTGACTTGTAGATAAAGTGACTAAGGGTGATTAAATTATTTAATCTAGTCCAATATATTATGTGTGGACAAGTATTATAATGACCCAATTTAATTAGGGTTAAAAGCCCAAGTTTGTTTTTGTTAGTAAGTAACACAAGTAAATTTGTTAGCTCAATGAAATTAATTAAGGGCCCAAACTAAGCCCACTTGTGGGAGGGATAATTTAGTCATTAATATGCTTAATATAAAACAAATATGGATGGAAGGTTAAAGCCAAGTGAGCCCAGTTATTAAGTAGAATGTGGGAGAATAATAATATTAGATATTATATTAATTTAAGAGATATATTATTTTTATCTCGAGTTATTAATTTTATAACTTAATTGAAACAAGTTTAATTGGGTTATAAAATTTAATGTACAAGAGTGATGATTTAAATTCTAAATGTTTTGAATGAATACCCTAATTAAATATTTAGGGTGTGATAAGATGGAAAGAATTGAACTATATAAATATTACATAGCCCAAAAGATTAAATGAAAGCCCAAAAGAAATAAATTTTGAAACCCAAATTAAAAATGGGCATTTTGGGCATTTAATAAAGCAATTAAAAAAAATTTGTGGAATGTAAAGAGGCCACATGTGCCAAATAGAGAAGGAAAAAGAGAGGGGTTGGCTAATAAAGATAAGGAAGAGGAAAGAGAAAGAGACAGGAATAAGAAATAAGAGATAAGAAATAGAGAGAAAGAGAAAAGGAAAAGAAACGGAAAGAAAAAGAGAGAAGCCGAGAGGAAGAAAGAGAAGAACGGGAGAAGAAGAAGAGAAGAAGGGGAAGGGGCGGCAGCCCTAGGAAAGAAGAAGGAGGAGAAAAATCCTCCATGGATTAAGAAGAAGAAGAAGAAGAAGAAGAAGAAGAAGAAGAAGAAAAACAAAAATGTATAAAATTCTTTTTCCTAAACTTTCCTCTAATTTATTTTATGGATTTGATGAAAGGGGATTTTTTGATTGGAAGTTCAAACCCCTATAATTTATGTTTTTTTTTCATAGATTCACGTATGGATCTACCTATAATGGGTGTTGATTTGGTTTGAATCAAAAAGAAAAGAAAAATAATTTTTCTAGTTTGAAAACCCTAACTTTTGGGTGCTTTGAAAATCCACCGTTTTTGATCTATGCATTCTTTTCTTGATCCGTCGAAGAGAGGTGCTAGATATATGTGTTGACTAGTAAACCCAAGTGGTAGAACTCAAAAATAACGTTTCTAAAAGTCGTGGTGTGAATTTTAGTGAAAATAGTCCCGTTTTTTTTGTACTGTTTTGGACCAGTCAGCAACGGGGGTATTTTCGTCCACTTTTTGTGCTTTAAAAATTCTTGAAAAATTTGGAGTGTTAATATCAGAAGATATGAAGGTTGTGTAAAACTTTGAGAATTTTTGGCCATACGGTTTGAGAGTTATGGATTTTACGGTGAAGGGCTATTCTTATGAAGCCACCCGAATAACTCTCTGTGTATAAGTCCTAAAATTACAAATTTTTTACTGGAAGTACATATGTATAACAGGAATATACTGTAAAAATTTTAGAATTTTTGGAGTTAATCTCGATTTTTGAAAAATCTGAGAATATTTGGCAATTATGGGCTATTTAAATATAGTAAATGGATTTTAAAATTTTCAGGAAAAATATATGTTAAATATGGAACTATATTCTGTCAAATCTTAGGAATTTCTTTTTTTTGGGACTGATTTGATATTTTTCATCTAAATGATGATAAATGGATAAATAGATTTAATTAAATATATGATGTCCAAAAATATGAAAAATACGATTTTATGACTTGAGACCCTTGAGCATGGCTTATGCAGATTTTTGATGAAGTTTTGGGTCGGGTGTGAAGTGTTGTGATGTTTATGACATTTTAGAATGTTTAATGAGTTAATTAAGGAAAGGAAAACAATTGAACTAAATTGTTTGTTAATGTGATTAATGACTTAAATTATTGTTATATAGCTAATAATATTGGATTAAGATATTATTAGTAGTATTTGACTGGAATATTATTAAAAGGTTAATAACCTTAGCGTAAAATATTATTACCTAATTAATAATATTCGACGGGAGATTAAAATAAGATATTTATGTTATTTTTTAATATAATTGTTGAATTTGGTATTCAATGAACTATATTATGCTTGTAATAGACTAAAATGAGAATTCAGGGTGCTGAATTAGATTTTGGATTGTTGAAATGGTTTCAGTCTGCTGAAATAAATTGTGGTATGCTGAAATAGTAATTTCAGGATGCTGAAATGAAATCCAGTTTACTAAAATGATATTTCAGTTTACTGAAAGGTTATCTAGGTTACTAAGATAACATATAAAGGAAAAACTTATAAGTATAAGTTATAAGTAATGAAAAGATTATCAAAGTATAATGATAATACTAAGACTAAGGTGTAATATCTAATACTTAACTTTGTGAGTGAAGGTTAGACAAGTTAATATAAGATGATGAGATTATAAGTAAGTAAATGAATATGGTGTTAAGATTATCTAATATTTGACTATGTGATTAAGTGTTAGATAGTATTATGAAATAAGGTATGATATGTTAATTGAAAGATCAATCTTATACCTGATAGGTCTTTTCAATAAAGAGAATAAATTAATTTGCGTAGCGGTAATCGACTATGCAGGCAAGTTTCCTTAACTCAAACTCGAGTTATATTTCAAAGCATGTTAGTGAATGATTATTGATGATTATTCACGTCTAAACTGATTATTGATTCGCACTTAGTGCATGTTACATATGTTCATCAGGTATGAAAGCATGATCACCTTCATTACCCTAAGGTTCAGATAAAGTTATCCCTGGTCCTTGTTGACTTTAAACGTTATTAATTAAGTCATTCAATTATTGACATCTTGATTCATGTTTCTTCACAATTATTAAATTGTTGAAAACTTGAAAGCTTATTATTCTTTCAATCATGATATATCTTTATTGAATTTAAACTTGTTGGGCAAAGTAGTTGCTCACCCTTGCTATATCATGATAATAAATTCAGATAAACGCAAAGGCTTGAAGATCGACAGAGACAAAAGTAAAATACAGTAATAGATTGTTATAAGAATAACTATTTAGTTATCTTATTGTAAACCTTTGTAATTTTGAAGCTATGTATTCAGTTAAGGTTAATAAACCTAGGAAAATGCTATAGAATTATGTAAAATAAACAATATATGTTTATTTGTTTCGCATTAGATGATAGAATATGTATGATGATGAAGTACTGTAACGTACCAAGTCCGAGGTTCTTGGGACTCGAATTTGGGGGCGTCACATATAATGTTATATATGTTATTAGATTTTATAATTTCATAACGGTCATCTAAAAACTATTTTTTCCAAAATCAAATTCATGTATTTATGCTAAAGAAAAGGAATTTGGGTTTTGATGGTAATGTGTGTTTTGGTGTACTTTAAGACTAAAATTAATGATGAATTCGTGATTGAAACTTTAAATTAATGGATGATTGTTGTTCTCCTCTATAAAACGAAAATAACGCAACTTGAACGGATCGAATTAGTTAAAAAACAAATTCGTGATGAATGAATACACTTAGCATGTTAAAAATATGAAAAATTAGTATAAACCAATTAGAATTAGTATAAATCAAGTCCCACATCGACTAAATTGAGAACTTTACCTCTTTTTTAAAGCTATAAATAGAAGGGCTTGACCCTTTGTTTCATTCACCAACAATAAGGCCTCCAATTTTGAGAAAGGCTTTGTTGTGGGAGAACTTTTTATAAAGATCTCCTTAGTTAAATCTTGGTCGAGTACGTATTCAGTTTGTGGAACTCGTATTTTTGAGTATGTTTCTTATTTAATTTTTGGTAATGTAATTATTTTAAATATTGTATTTAGTTTATTAGTGAAAGTTTAAATTTTAGAAGTTTAGTTAGTTTTGTTAGTAAACTAGTTAGTTTACTATGTTTATTTTGGTTTGGAATTGATTATGTAAATGAGTTCTAATGATTGTAATTAGAGATATTGAGCCGAGACCTTAGACAAGTCTGATTATGTTAAATAAGACTTATTTGTAAAGAAAGTTGGGTTAGAACGAGTCGAGGCGAGTTTTGGATGTCAAAACGAGAAGTCCGAAAAAACTAGTGGACTGCTGATCTAAAAATGAAAATTCGGGGTTAGCTAGATAGTTTAGAAAACTCTGGACTTTTGGTATGTTATAGTACACTGAATAAGCTTTCCATAGACTCCAGAACGGACTAATTCCGACTTTGGAGGAAAGAGTTATGACCATTCAAAGTAGTCGCGTCAAAACTATCTAACCAACTCGGGGAAGTCACCTTGAACTAATTTTCTGGAATTTTGTGTTTAGAATTTGGAAAAGGTCAAAGAATAAAAGTTGTACTCCCGAAAGTTAGCTTCACGTGGTTTCAAGAATCACTCAAAAATGTTTTGAAACAGAAACGTTATGACTGTTTTAGCGAGAGAGGGTAAAGCTGGGAAAGAATGAAAAATAGTTTTGAACGCCCCTTTTTGAACACTATTTTGGACTGTCTATCTTATCCGAAATGGGTGTCCAATAACTTTTAAAAATAGGTTAATATGATGTTTACAACATATCCAAAGTTGGATCAGACTTATGAGATACAGAGTAAAGTTTACATTACAACTACTATGCGTTGCTATGTGACTAATAGTTGATGTGTATGATTATATAATTGTGTAGGGCACATGAAGTGCAAAGATCAAGGCAAGTCTTTCAGTTCCTATTTGCTATGTGAATTTGTTGATGAACTGTTTGAAATCTTTATTGCAAATAGGATGGTGTGTTATATTAATGTTGAAAGTATGAAAAAGTCAATTTATGACTACGTTGATTGAGTAATGAATGTTGATTGAGTAAGGAAATTAATCTTTATACTTGTTATATGAACTGTAGCATGTATGTTATGCTAGTCCAATGTTTATGAGATGTATGTTGAGCATCTTATTATGTGCTATGTGGTACATGAAAACTCTTTGATTTTGCTGGGCTGTCGAGCTCAACCTTGCAAATAACCACTTTTGCATGTTAAAGATTCAAGGTAAAGTTATGTGCTACTTGAAAGACATGAATCAGATGTGATACTTGAAGATTTATACACTTTGGCTGAGTTATTATTATGTGAACCATGTTTAAGATTCCGAATAATGTATTAATGTTGAATTGTAATATCGTTTTGCGATGTAAACTCTTGTAGTATTAAAATAATTTTGAGATAGTTAGATATAAAGGTTGAAAGTTTTGGGAACGAGAATAGTTTGTAATAGAAAATTTTAATTATTCCGCAAATTTCAATGGTTGTATTATCGTTTAATGATGTAAAACTAGATGTTGAATGTATTGTTAACGACCGAAGTCGAGAATTAAATTGTATGAATTTTGGGTCGTTACAGTTGTTATTGTTCGTCGATTCTTCTTGAGCTGGTTGACGATTTGGTCTTCTTCTTGGCGGCATATTTCTGTTAAAATATATGCTTATTAGATCTTTATTCAATTATCTAAATATTTAAGGTTCAACTCAAACATTTTAACATAAGCACTTAACACATTTTCTCAAATAACTCTGATATATTTATTTAAGTCAAAGGTTTTAACAAACTACGATAGCATCACTGCTATTTACATCAACTATCCCGAGATAAAGAATCTACATGATTTAAAACATCAAAATATTCCTCTGTTTATCAACACATCGGAATTTACATTTTAACTACCAGATATGTTTTCACATAATTAAACTATTCCTATCACTGCCTGTTAAGGCGTTGAATAGCCTTGCTACACTCTTCTTCCATAATGCGGGACATCGTCCCGCGATCTAGCATGTACGATGGTAGTCCTTCGAACTGAATTGGGTATCTCATAACTCGATCTTGGGCCTCATTCATCGCATTTTGAAGCGTAGAGTGCGTCTCCTCAATCTTAGCCTTCTTCGCCCGACAGTTCTCTTCTGCAAGATCTGTACGTCGTGATTCTTTTTCCCGGGCCTCCTCTGCAATGGTCAGCCTTGTTGAGTTCTCTTTCAGTTCATTCTTAAAATCCTCTACTTCCTCTGACTTCTGCTCAGTTTGACCCTTCTTGTGAATTAAATCTCATTCTACGTTTCCTAGACGTGTGTGAAGAGTCACAACCTCCCTATCCCTTTGCTCGATGGTAAGCTGTTGAATAACCATCCGATCCTTCAGCTCTTAAACAGTATCTCGTAACTCTATGTTACGGTCATGTAGCTCGTCGTACATCTCAGCACTGATAGAGTTTGGTGGGAACTCATCTTCTTCCTCTTCTTCCTCAGGATCCTCCTCTGGATCGGACACAGGCTCACGCTCCTAACCAACAACAGTGATCAACGAAGATGGCTCTCTCTGTACCAACTGCTCTCGGATGACATGAATGTCTCGGGGCTCCTCCTCCGTAGGTACTCAGGGTTCCTCCTCCTCAGCTCGACTAGATCCTCCAACATCCGACATCCTGACAACACAGTTTTAATTTTTAGTTACCAATCGATACTCGCGGGCACATAAGTTTATCACATAAGCACATAAAGTCTTCTATTGTCTTTAATGAATTAAGGAATTCATTTCTTAGAACTCGATAAGAGTTTACCACAACTATGTTCTCGATCTCTTATAAGGCTACTACCTAAGTTTGTTCCCCCACCTAAGGTTCATAACCTACAGCTCTGATACCAACCTGTGATACCCCTAAATCCGGGTGCTTCAATTCCCACGAGATTTGGTGTTCATTGTACAAACATCATATGTCTATCTACCTGTAATAATTGAAAACCATAAAATAAATAGAAAAAAATCCTCTCCTTAAGGAGTTACAACATCTAAAAATAAATACATCAATCCCAGGTCATACTAACCTTAAATCTCAAATGCGGAAACATAATCAAATATTAAGTCTTACACAAAATAAACATAAGTCTGAAACATAATATAACAAATAAACAACAAGTCCTCATCACTTGTTAATCTTTCCCTTACCTTTACTAGTGGAAGGCTCGTCGGACCTTTCATTCTTAACTGTAATGTTATTATTACGCAAGAGTGAGCACTATTGCCCACAAGTAGAATAATGTAACAACAATATAATAACATGCAAGTGAATCAAAGACTTCTGAAATAAGAAACTTAACTTCTGAATTAAGAATGAATAACAAGAATCCAAAGAACTTCTAAGGGTCATAAGACCTTGAGCTATGTCCTAGGTTATTAAGAGTTATACTTGAAACCTTTAACAGTCATAAGAATATGGAATCTTCTACTCGTACTTAAGGGGATCAACCCATAGTTGTAACAACCAGATATTTTCTATATAATTAAATCAGAAATTTTGCGTATAATTTTTTATTTTTTTTAAAGATGAGGATTTGTACAAGATATTGTGCATATGTATTTATATGATAAAAAAAAATATATTTATTAATTACATGAATAATTAAAAATAATTTTATTTCAGAATTATTGATTATTATAAAGTATATTCTTATAATAATTAATTTTAAAGTAGAAATATTTTTATTATTTATTTTCTATGAAAATATAATTTTATATTATTTAAATAATATATGAAAAGATTATGGAATAATTATAATAGTTATTTTATATTATTATATGGAATTATTTCAGATTAGTTAAGTTAGTTATTTCCTAACTTAATTAATAATGTCATTTATATAAGATAAATCACATATGGAATTCAAACCCTTATTTTGGATTTTGATCAAGGAATGAGAATAATAATATATTATTAATTATATTTTGATTTTTTAGTGCTATAAATATGTACTGTATGTGTGTAATGTTAATGTGTGGAATAATTTTAATGTAACATGACAAAACCCTAGTATTACTATTAAACCCTAATTCTGAAGTCAAATGAGATTTTAAAAATCTGTTAAGACACTGTGTTATGTGCTATACGATTTGTATTTTAGGTAAAACATTATTATTATAGAAAATCATAATTATAAATTAAAACCCTAATTTTTGAAATTAGAAACCCTAATTTGAAACCTAAACTGGAGTTTGTGATCAGTCAGAAATTGTGTTAATGTGATTAATATCATGCATAATAGATTTTATTGCTAATTATGGAAAACCTAATTAGTAATTTAAAACCCTAATATCTAGAACCCTAAATTGGTAATTAGAAACCCTAATTGTGATTTTGTAACCCTAATTATCAAAATTGTAAACCCTAATTGCTAAATTAGCAAGGTTACTATAATTAGTAAATAATTAAACCCTAATGTTCCTGTATAAGGTAATTAGAAACCTAATCTAATTAAAAAACCCTAATTTTCTATTTTTAGAAACTAATTTTATTTTTATTTTAAACCCTAAATTGAAAGCCTAGAAAATTTAGTTTTTAAAAATCTTAGGGTTAAACCCCAAGGGTTAAACCCTAAAGATCAAACCCTAATAGTTTGTCAAGATTACAAGATTGTCATTAAAATTGTAAGTTTATTGACCAAAATGCCCTTATGTGCATTTTTAATTGATAACTTGTAAATCTTACCAAATATGGAGTGGGTGACCAACTATGTTGACGTTGTGCCAAATATCTCAGCAAATCAGCCTCTCTTTGCCAACAATGTCATCAATATACATTGCACCAATGTATTATAAAAGGATTGAGAGAGAGAAAATGTACTCATTTGCTCATTTTGCACTCTAAGCTCTTAACAACTCTCTCTCACCTAATGCTCCGAAAATCATAAGTTTCTCAGTCCCAAAACCAGCCTCACTATCATCTTTAACCAAATCAGAAGCTAGAATCAAAATTGTTCTTAGAAAGGTATAAAACCCTAACTAGAAATCTGATATTTGATCCCATGTTAGATGCTATTTTTTGTGTGTTAAACATGTTAGATATAGTGTATAATGATGATCTTGGTTGATAGATGTTAGATCCATAACATCTATAGGCTCAGATCTAGTATTTTACAAAATCTAGAAAAAAAAAATTTGTGTCTGACAGCCTCTGTAGATCTGTCTGTTATGTGTTTTTGTTGTTTAAAGCTTTAATCTTATAGTATGCTAATATATCTTTAAGCTGGAACTTAAATCAAGTTCATATCATAAACAGATTGCAAGATAATCGAGGTCAAAAGCCGTTGACCGGCCATGACTGGGCGTTTCTGGGAAACCCAGAAACGGTCTGACAAGATTTTTAAGGCTTCTGATCTTTCAACTGGTTATGATTTTGGCTATGTTCTTGTTGTGATGTTGTAGACTAGTATAAGGACTACACAATAATGCCTTTATATCATCTATTGCATGTAAAGAGTCAAAGTTGTGAAGAGTCAAAGTATCGTTGACCGTCTGTTTGTTGAATTCTGGAAAACCCAGATTCATGAAGAACAAGGTCTCTAACATGGTTTGACCATGCCAGATCGTTTTCATGTGTTATTATTAGAGTAATATGATGTTATATACTTGTACCCTGGCATGCATGCTACATGATTAAACCTTTAAATCACATTAATCAAGCCAGGAAGGCAAAGATTTTAAGCTTCGAAGTAGACACCTAACACTGTTCTTCATTTCTGGGTAACCCAGAAAATGAAGAACAGTTCTGACAATGATTTTGAAGGCCTATAACTCTCTGATTTGTTGTAGCTTGGACATGAACTTAGTATATAGTTGTAGTATTACATTTATACTACACTCCTAACACATTAACAAGCCCAAAATAGAAGAAGATCATAGATCTATTAATGGTAAAATATACTATCCTGCAAGCTGACATGAATGTTCTGGGTAGGCTTAAGAACACCTATAGCGACAGTTTCGTCGCTATAGGGCCCTTTAGCGACAAATATTTTTGAAAATTAATTATTTTAATTAAATAAATAGAAAAAAATAGTTTTAAATTATTAAAAATACATAATAAATTATTAAAAATTATTTTAAAGTCTGAAAATTAGTTTTTAATTATTTTAAGTATATTTCATAACTATTTAATATTTTTGAAATAATAATGGTATTTAATTTATTTAATTATTATATTAAAAAAATTAGTTAAAAATGATTTTAATACTTAAAAAATGATTTAAAATTATATTATGGTATAAGAAAATATTTTAAGTTATTTTTAGTGACTTTAAATATTTTGTGATAAATTTCATTAATAAATTAATATTAATGATAGCTAAGTTATTTAATAAATCATTTAAAAAGGATATAAATGAATTAAAAATATTTTAATTTATAATTAATGACTTTTAATATTTTGATAAATAGTACATTAATATTTAAATATTAATGGTAATTATTTAAAAATAATTTTAATTGTTTTAAACATCATTTAAGGGTAATATTAATACTTTAAAAGTATTTTGAGTTATTATAAATAACTTTAATATTTTGGCAATGGTTTCATTAATAATTAAATATTAATGATAATAGAATTATTTAATATTTAAATCATTTAATAATGATTTCGGTGTTTAAAAATTTATGATAAATTATAATAAATATTTAAAAATTATTATAAGTCATTCAAAAATAATATGACAGATACTTACAGATATTGAACTTTAGGATATAGTTTTAGACTCGATAATTACTCGATAAAGCCGTCGGTACACCGACATGTTTCAGAAATTGATCTAGACTTAGATAATTTGATTAGATATATGTTCGTTTGTGATCTAGTGATTGCTAAACCTATGTGCCAATATGATTAGGTTATGTGCTGACTGCAATAAGTAGTGTTATGTGTTGCGATATGTTATTCTAATCAGTAAAATGATCTTATTACTGATAGGTGGTTATATAAAAGATAAAACTAAGTTGCATACTGTAAGCAACAGACCAGGCAAGTATCCTACCTTTACATTTTCTTTATGCAATGGACATGAGTAAGAAGATTCAGAATTATATTATTATTGTATCAGATTATTAACCCTATTGTTATATATGTTATATCCAAATTATTGATTATCAACATGGTACTATATTGTAATTCAGATATATATATATATATATATATATATATATATATATATATATATATATAATATATATATATATATATTGTTATTTATATATATATTGTTCGTGTATATAATATTGTATTTAATACATATTGATATATATATATATATATATATTGATTGGCAGTATGTATACAGTAAGTAAAAGTCGTCTAAGCTATTTGACTAGCTAGACACATTTAGAAATATCGTTGAATATGATAAAATCTTTTTGTATCCAATCAAATTGTTTTGGTTCGGATTTTCGGCTAAGTATGAACATCCCGAACATTAGAAAACTTTTATGCGCCCAAGGCGGACAAAGTGAACGATAATATTGTTCTTTCATGTAGTATTGATCAATATAGGGCATAACGGGCTGATCACCCCCCGTGCCCGTATATAAGTTATGACGGTTTGCGGATGAAGTTCTGCTAAACCTATTCGAAAATTGAAAATAATGTTCATAGTATGTCACCTTAACCCTATTTATAGTCATTACGTAGTTTCAAAAATTTGATAGAGAGTGGTTAATTTATTATTATTATCGGTTCAGATTATTTCACAACTATTGATTTGTTGTAGAAGGGTAGTACAAAGAAAACATTTAATTCTTTCAGCTAATATTTATAATTGTTATTACTTGCTGGGCACTCAAATGCTCATCCTTGCTTAATTTAAGTGTTTTCAGCTAAGTGTGAACAACCAGAAGGATCATGCAAAAATAAAGGAAAAGGAAAGCAAACAGAATAAAATTTATGGTATTCTTTATAATAATTTGATATTATTAGGACAATGATATATTTTATCTATCATGCTATGTAATGAATGTATTAAAGGTTACGTACTTGGGAGCTAGACTCTGATAAATATGTAAATTAAGTTTGGTATCTATATTATTGTTATTATTTTTAGTATTATTCCGCTCATAGAAATGGTATCGTGAAGTACCGAGTTCGGGTTTCAAGTACCTAAATTTGTGGGCTTTACAGGTTGGTATCAGAACTTAGGGTTAGAAACCTTAGGTAGGATAGTCCTTAGGCTATAACCTTAGAACAGAGAGAAACGTTGAAAATATAAATAACTCATATAGAGTTTAAAAGGAGATGAATTGGATAAATTAATCGTCAAACAAAAAAAAGATAACTTATATAAAGCTATTATTTGCTGTGTATATACTATATGCTAATCAGGATAATTTATGTGTGTGTAGATGCCTGGTGGAAAAGGCTTGTTATATGCTTATAACATGAAGAAAGATCAAATCCATACACCCGAGCTAATATCAAAGCTAATAGTTGAAATAGAGGCTCACGATGAAAATAATTCTGGCGAGTTGGTTATTATAGAAAACATAGTACCATATCGAGAGATGGTGGAGCTGACAGATAGTGATTCAGACACTAAAGTTGAAGCTGATCAAGCATCAACGGAGGTACAAAATCTAAAGAATAAGGTTTCTTCTATGGAAAAGCTGTGGGAAATAGAAAAGCTGTTAAATAGTCAGTTGCGAAAAGCCTTACTAGAAATAATGGAAGAACAAGATAAGCTTAAAATCCAAATTGATCAGATGGGAGCCACAAGTAGCACATCGTGTGCAGCTCAGAGCAAGAGGGGAAAAGAAAGATAGAAGACCACGACGTAGGAAAATTTGATAAGAAGAAAGGTAAAAGAATATGTTACATTTGCGGCTATGCGGGACATACTACTCTTTATTGCCCCGACTATAAACCAGGTGCATGTTTTATCTATGGGATAGAAGGTCATCAGGCAAAAGGTTATCCAAGGAAAAAGTATAGGTTCTGTTGTGTAGGTCTGTTTAATGTAATATATATGATAAGTATGTCTGTGTAATGTAATGTTCCCAACTTTTGTATTAATCAAGGTTGTAAATCCTGACTTTTATGGCCACAAAGGGATAACTGATGTTTAAAGTAGTATGTGCTATGCTATGTAAAGTATTCGCTAAATGAATATGAATCTATGTTTGAGTAATAAAACAAGTTTAATATATTAAACTTATGCGATAAGGTTTAGAATGTAAGTTAATAAAATGTAATTTATGGTTTTTACTTAACCAGGTAATGCCGCAAAGATGTCGAACTTGAAATCAAAGGGCAGAAGATTCTGTCAATAACGTTGAGGGACAACAACAAGCAGACCCGATGCAGCACTTTGCAAATATGATAGCACAAGCTATGTAACAAGGAGTTCCAGCTGCAGGGAACCAGCCGGATAATCGCCTAGCGAACTTTAAGGACTTTAAGGCTGTAGGACAGCCAGAATTTAGAGGTACAACTGACCCTGTTGAAGCCCAAACTTGGGTTAAAGAGATTGAAAAGGCGTTTATGATAGCTAGGGTAGCTGAGGGGCAAAAGACAGCTTTTTCCACCTACATGATGAAAGGTGAGGCGAACTTTTGGTGGTAAGCAAATCAGGCGAGGGCAGGAGAAGGTGTAGTTACTTGGGATAGGTTTAAAACACTATTTTTCAAAAACTATTTTTTATCTAGTATGCAGGCTAGGATAGAGGTGAAATTTTTAGAGTTGAAGCATGAGAATATGACGGTGTCAGAATACGCCAGAAAATTTAATGAGTTGGCTAGGTTCGCTCCGCATCAGGTTGATACGGAGGCTAGGAATGCTAGAAAGTTTGAGCTGGGATTAAAACCCTGGCTCTATAACAAGGTGGTTGTGTTGCAGATTTCTACATTTGTAGTACTCATGGAAAAGGCTATAATAGCTGAGGAGGGGAGTGAGGCCATGAGCCTCTATAACAAGGAGAGAAAGAATAAGGGTAAGATCGAAGGAGCTGGGAAGGTAGAAATAAATAGTGGAGGTAGAAGTGGTAATAGCGAAAGGAAGGGGAACTATTTTGGAAATGTCCAGGTGAAACAGGAAGGCGTAAAGAAGCAGGTGGTGCCGTGTAAGAATTGTGGAAAGAACCATACATGTGAGTGTCTGAAAGGAAAGTTTGTTTGTTATAAGTGCGGGCAGGATGGTCATATCTCTCCCAACTGCCCCAATTCAAGAATGAACAGTGGTTGTTTTCTATACGGGTCGACTGAACGTAAGGTTAAGGACTGTCCAAAAAGGAAAATGGAGGCAGGGAGTGTGAATACTGGCAAGGGTAGCGAGACTCTGGCAATCACGGGACCAACGTCATCATGCAAGCCAACAAAATCTTCTGCGAGAGTCTACAACATGATGGTCCAGGATACCATAGCAGCTGGTGGTGCAGTTTCATGTATTATTTGTATAACTTTTATTTTCTTTTACATAATTTTCCTATATATAGTAAATTATTTTATAATGGAATTTTGAGGGAGGAATTTGAGTTCTTTTAGAAATCAAATTTTTCTATTTAATCAGATAGACAAGCTTCATGTGAATAGTTAAAGATCAGTTCGATCAAAGTTGGTCGAGATCTACTTGTGAAGATTGTGTGTGATATGTACCCTTGTATGTATAGGTTTTAAAACGGTGATTCCGGGGACGAAATCTTTATAACGGAGGGTGAATGTAACAACCAGATATTTTCTATATAATTAAATCAGAAATTTTGCGTATAATTTTTTTTTATTTTAAAGATGAGGATTTGTACAAGATATTGTACGTATGTAATTATGTGATAAATAAAAATATATTTATTACATGAATAATAAAAAATAATTTTATTTCAGAATTATTGATTATTATAAAGTAAATTCTTATAATAATTAATTTTATAGTGGAAATATTTTTATTATTTATTTTCTATGAAAATATAATTTTATATTATTTAAATAATATATGAAATAATTATAGAATAATTATAATAGTTATTTTATATTATTATATGGAATTATTTCAGATTAGTTAAGTTAGTTATTTCCTAACTTAATTAATAATGTCATTTATGTAAGATAAATCAGATATGGAATTCAAATCCTAATTTTAGATTTTGATCAAGGAATGAGAATAATAATATAATATTAAATATATTTTAATTTTTCAGTGTTATAAATATGTACTGTATGTGTGTAATGTTAATGTGTGGAACAATTTTAATGTAACATGACAAAACCCTAGTATTACTGTTAAACCCTAATTCTGAAGTCAAATGAGACTTTAAAAATTTGTTAAGACACTGTGTTATGTGTTATACGATTTGTATTTTAGGTAAAGCCTTATTATTATGGAAAATCATAATTATAAATTAAAACCTTAATTTTTGAAATTAAAAACCCTAATTTGAAACCCAAACTGGAGTTTGTGATCAGTCAGAAATTGTGTTAATGTTATTAATATCATGTATAATAGATTTTATTGCTAATTATGGAAAACCTAATTAATAATTTAAAACCCTAATATCTAGAACCCTAAATTGGTAATTAGAAAGCCTAATTATGATTTTGTAACCCTAATTATCAAAATTATAAACCCTAATTGCTAAATTAGCAAGGTTACTATAATTAGTAAATAATTAAACCCTAATGTTCCTGTATAAGGTAATTAGAAACCTAATCTAATTAAAAAACCCTAATTTTCTATTTTTAGAAACTAATTTTATTTTTATTTTAAACCCTAAATTGAAAGGCTAGAAAATTTAGTTTTTGAAAACCTTAGGGTTAAACCCCAAGGGTTTGTCAAGATTGTAAAATTGCCATTAAAATTGTAAGGTTATTGACCAAAATGCCCTTATGTGCATTTTTAATTGATAACTTGTAAATCTTACCAAATATGGAGTGGGTGACCAACTATGTTGACATTGTGCCAAATATCTCAGCAAATTAGCCTCTCTTTGCCAGCAATGTCATCAATATACATTGCACCAATGTATTATAAAGGATTGAGAGAGAGAAAATGTACTCATTTGCTCATTTTGCACTCTAAGCTCTTAACAACTCTCTCTCTCTCACATAATGCTCCGAAAATTATAAGTTTCTCAGTCCCAAAACCAGCCCCACTATCATCTTTAACCAAATCAGAAGCTAGAATCAAAATTGTTCTTAGAAAGGTATAAAACCCTAACTAGAAATCTGATATTTGATCTCATGTTAGATGTTGTTTTTTTTGTGTTAAACATGTTAGATATAGTGTATAATGATGATCTTGGTTGATAGATGTTAGATCCATAACATCTATAGGCTCAGATCTAGTATTTTACAAAATCTGAAAAAATATTTTTTTGTGTCTGACAGCCTAATGTCAGCCTCTATAGATCTTTCTCTGTTATGTATTTTTGTTGTTTAAATCTTTAATCTTGTAGTATGCTATGAGATCTTTAAGCTGGAACTTGAATCAAGTTCATATCATAAACAGATTGCAAGATAATCGAGGTCAAAAGCCGTTGACTGGCCATGACTGGGCGTTTCTGGGTAACCCAGAAACTGCCCAGAAACGGTCTGACAAGATTTTTAGGGCTTCTGATCTTACAACTGGTTATGATTTTGGCTATGTTCTTGTTATGATGTTGTAGACTGGTATAAGGACTACACAATAATGCCTTTATATCATCTATTGCATGTAAAGAGTCAAAGTTGTGAAGAGTCAAAGTATCGTTGACCGTCTGTTTGTTGAATTCTGGAAAACCCAGATTCATGAAGAACAAGGTCTCTGACATGGTTTGACCATGCCAGATTGTATTCATGTGTTATTATTAGAGTAATATGATGTTATATACTTGTACCCTGGCATGCATGCTACATGATTAAACCTTTAAATCACATTAATCAAGCCAGGAAGGAAAAGATTTTAAGCTTCGAAGTAGACACCTAGCATTGTTCTTCATTTCTAGGTAACCCAGAAAATGAAGAACAGTTCTGACAATGATTTTGAAGGCCTGTAACTCTCTGATTTGTTATAGCTTGGACATAAACTTAGTATGTAGTTGTATTATTACATTTATACTACACTCCTAACACATTAACAAGTCCAGAACAGAACAAGATCATAGTTCTATTAATGGTCAAACATACTACCCTGCAAGCTGACATGAATTGTAACACCCCAGTCCCAAATCGAAAGATAGGGGAAAATTTTGTCTTCATATAAAGAATTAAGTAACTACCAATAGTACCTTCAAGTTATGACCTTTTGGGTGAACCTGTGGTGGGCTACGATGACCCAAGAAGATACTAGTGGACCAGTGGTTTGAGGCCTTATTTTGATGGTTTTGATTCGATTCGGACTTAGGATTTGACCCGAGATTTGTTCCGGACTCGGGATTTGACCCAGGTTGTTTCATATGGTATCAGTGCCGATTCTCGAAAGCTCTTGTCGGGTCATCCGATCGGGTTGCCGGAGGTGGGGACATGAAGGCTAGTGGTATTATCCCACAATGGAGAGATGGAGGTTCGGAGGTGGGGACACGAAGCCAGCCGATATTATCCCACAATGGCTAGAGAGGCAAAGATCTTTGGGCCGTGTGTGTGATCGGTTCTGACGGGGACGCCAGAAATTTAAGTGGGGGAGTTTGTAACACCCCAGTCCCATATCGAAAGATAGGGGAAAAATTTGTCTGCATATAAAGAATTAAGTAACTACCAATAGTTCCTTCAAATCATGACCTTTTGGGTGAGCCTATGGTGGGCTACGATGACCCAAGAAGATACTATTGGGCTAGTGGTTTGAGGCCTTATTTTAATGGATTTGATTCGATTCGAACTTGGAATTTGACCCGGGTTGTTTCATGAATGTTCTTGGCAGGCTCAAGAACACCTATAGCTACAGTTTCGTCGCTACAGGGCCCTTTAGCGACAAATATTTTCAAAAATTAATTATTTTAATTAAATAAATAGAAAAAAAATTGTTTTAAATTATTCAAAATACATAATAAATTATAAAAAATTATTTTAAAGTCTGAAAATTAGTTTTTAATTATTTTAAGTATATTTCATAAATATTTAATATTTTTAAAATAATAATGGTATTTAATTTATTTAATTATAATATTAAATAAATTAGTTAAAAATGATTTTAATACTTAAAAAATTATTTAAAATTATATTATGGTATAAGAAAATATTTTAAGTTATTTTTAGTGACTTTTAATATTTTGTGATAAATTTCATTAATAAATTAATATTAATGATAATTAAGTTATTTAATAAATGAAATAAATAAATAAATTAAAAATGATTTTATTATATTAAAAATTATTTTAAATAATAATAAGGTATTTAAAAATATTTTAAGTTATAAAATATAACTTTCAATATTTAAAGGTAAATTTTATTAATTAATTATTATTAATGATATTAAGGTTATTTAAGAATTATATTAAATAAATTAGTTTAAAAATGATTTTATTATTATGAAAATCATTTTAAATAAAAATAAAGTGTTTAAAGATATTTTAAGTTATAAAATATAACTTTTAATATTTAAAGGATAATTTCATTAATAATTGAATATTAATGATTATTAATTTATTATTAATGATATTAAATTTATTTAATAATGATATTAAATAAATAGTTTAAAAATAGTTTTATTAATTTTAAAAATCATTTAAAAAGGATATAAATGAATTAAAAATATTTTAAGTTATAATTAATGACTTTTAATATTTTGATAAATAGTACATTAATATTTAAATATTAATGATAATTATTTAAAAATGATTTTAATTGTTTTAAACATCATTTAAGGGTAATATTAATACTTTGAAAGTATTTTGAATTATTATAAATAACTTTAATATTTTGGCAATGGTTTCATTAATAATTAAATATTAATGATAATAGAATTATTAAATATTTAAATCATTTAATAATGATTCCACTATTTAAAAATTCATGATAAATTATAATAAATGTTTAAAAATTATTATAAGTCATTCAAAAATAATATGACAGATACTTGCAGATATTGAACTTTAGGATAGAGTCTTAGACTCGATAATTACCCGATAAAGCCGTCGGTACACCGACATATTTTAAAAATTGATCTGAACTTAGATAGTTTGATAAGATATATATGTTTGTTTGTGATCTAGTAACTGCTAAACCTATGTGCCAATATGATTAGGTTATGTGCTGGCTGCAATAAGTAGTGTTATGTGTTGCGATATGTTATTCTAATTAGTAAAATGATCTTATTACTGATAGGTGGTTATATAAAAGATAAACTAAGTTGCATACTGTAAGCAGCAAACCAGGCAAGTATCCTACCTTCGCATTTTCTTTATGAAATGGACATGAGTAAGAAGATTCAGAATTATATTATTATTGTATCAGATTATTAACTCTATTGTTATATATGTTATATCCGAATCATTGATTATCAGTATGGTACTATATTGTAACTCAGATATGTATTCTGTTCGTTAATTTCTAAATATGGTTATTCAAGTGTCCCCACTTGGATAATCATTGTATTTAATCATATGTTGATATATATATATATATATATATATATATATATATATATATATATATATATATATATATACCTATTGATTGCCAATATGTATACAGTAAGTAAAAGTCGTCTAAGCTATTTGACCAGCTAGATACAGATTTAGAAATATCATTGAATATGATAAAACCTTTTTGTATCCAATCAAATTATTTTGGTTCGGATTTCCGACTAAGTATGAACATCCCGAACATGGAAAAACTTTTATGAGCCCAATGCGGACAGAGTGAACAATAATATCGTTCTTGCATGTAGTATTGATTAATATAGGGCATAACGGGCTGATCACACCCTGTGCCCGTAAGTTATGACGATTTGTGGATGAAGTTCTGCTAAACCTATTCAAAAATTGAAAACAATGTTCATAGTATGTCACCTTAACCCTATCTATAGTCATTATGTAGTTTTAAAAATTTGATAGAGAGTTGTTATATTATTATTATTATCGGTTCAGATTATTTCACAACTATTGATTTGTTGTAGAAGGGTAGTACAAAAAAAACATTTAGTTCTTTCAGCTAATATTTATAATTGTTATTACTTGATGGGCACTCAAATGCTCATCCTTGCTTAATTTAAATGTTTTCAGCTAAGTGTGAACAACCAGAAGGATCATGCAGAAACAAAGAAAAATGAAAGCAACCAGAATAAGATTTGTGGTATTTTATGTAATAGTTTGATATTATTAGGACAATGATATATTTTATCTATCATGCTATGTAATGAATGTATTAAAGGTTACGTACTTGGGAGCTAGACTCTGATAAATATGTAAATTAAGTTTGGTACCTATATTATTGTTATTATTATTAGTATTATTCTGCATATATAAATGGTATCGTGAAGCACCGAGTTCGGGTGTCAAGTGTTAGGTTTGTAATATTCATGAACGCAATCAAATTGCACAAAATAAGTGAAAGAATAGAAAATCAGAGTTTAAAAATTTTACAAACCATATACCCGGATCATCCTTTATGCACAATTATTAATTAAACGAAAAGAAGAAGAACAAGAATCATACCCTTGAAGATTCGAGCTTCCTCAGGTACAAGTTCACCTCCAAATCCTTTGGCGTTCAACTTGAATCCACCGAGTTTGGTTCCTTCCTTTGATCAACGTTAGCCACCCAAGTGTTTGGCCTCTAGAAGTGATCCACCAAGGAAGAAGAAATATTCAAGAAGAAGAGTGATTGGCTAAATCCTAGTTTTCTATCTCTATAGACGTACTCTCCAACTATTATAATTGCGTATATTTATATCTGATATAAGACTCCCCTTATAAAGATATCAGGTAACCCTATTAAAAATAAGGTATTATTTATTTAATTAAACTCTTTTAACTAAATGGGCTCCCCAATCTTATTAGGGATAATTAATTAAACTCCTTTAACTAATTTTTTATCCTAATCCTATTAGGAATAAATGAGAGTACTTATATTAAATTAATTCCTAAACTCTTTTAGAAATTAAAATAATAATAATTATAATAATATTAATAAGACTCCTCTTATTAATTTATATTTAATATTTCTAAAATATTAAATAATAAATATTAAGCTATTTAATTTATTCTATCACCATAAATTAAATTAAATATACTTAGCATTATTACGATTATGCCATTAATTTCTTAAATAATTATTATTTCTTTTATAGTGTGACCCTTTAGGTTCTCCATATTAAACCGGTTGTAAATAAATCAATTAGAACAATTCTAATCTTATTTAAATAAATAAATTAAACGATTAATTTATTTAAATAAATAATATTTATTCTATAATAGGGATATGCCTCCCTAGCGATCAACGACTTTCCAGATAATATAGATTTTAACATTAATCATAAAAGAACCTTTGAGTTAATAGTTACCGTACAATACAATCCTTCCACCATACAATGTCTCAATTAAATATAAGACATGAATTACTGTCAAGTCTTATTTTATTTAATTATATGTATTTCGACTCTTAAATGCACAACTCCAAATAATGCAAATTAGAAACTCCTTTCTAATTTCATTCTACCTTGGCCAAGGACTACTGGGTTGTCATTTATCGAATCACATATGACATTTCTCTTCTTTTACTAGAAGTGATAGATTCTTTATTGATCATACATTATCTCCATGTACAACTTATTATACCCAAGCATACCCTTTGATATACCCTAAGGGTCTTAAGGAATAAGTCAAAATATAACTTGTCATACACAAGATACTATGATGATCTCAAGTCCAAGGATCACTTGTACTACTATCACTACAAGAATTTCTATTGACAGGCAAGTAAAACTCCATTAGTTATTCCTTAGCGAGCCACGTTCAGTGAACCTATTCTCTAATAAGCACCTACATACTTGCTTTAGTGTCTCCACATAAATGATCATGAGATCAATCATCCTCATCAAATGAGCAAGCAACGTATGTACCAATCTATCCGGATTTACTAATCCCCAATTTAGTAATCCAACGATTGGAAACTATTTTAGTTTTAAGCTTTCTAAGAATTTAGATCTCATTAGAATGATCATCATCATTATTCTAAAAGCATTGCTTAAAACTATGGGTTTATCACATATTATAAAGCATCATCATGTAGATAATTAAAAGCCTTTAATAAATTAATACTTTTTATTAATAAGTGAATAAGATTGTTACAAAGTATATGCTTTATCATCAAACATGATTGGCTTGTGTGCATACTACTTTCAATCTCCCACTTGCACTAAAGCCAATCGCCATGGTATCTCATACCCTTCTTCTCTAAGTGACGATTATCCTGCTGTTGGATAAGCTTTAGTTAATGGATATATAATGTTGTTCTTGATAGTCCACTATCTCTATAGTAATTTCTCATCTTTCAATGATTCCATAATCAAATGAAAGTGTCACAACACATGTTTAGATCCAAGATGAGACTTAGGAACTTATTCCTAGTTCTGTAATGAACTTTTCATCCAAATAATCAACTTGCAGGTTCATTTATAGCTATATACTTTGTCTTTATCACTAAACTAGCAACTCTTTGCTGTTTGGAATATTTTTAATTCACTGCACCACCGTTCAAGGTAACGCTTTACCTTAAAGTGGATTTTCTGTCGTCTTGGTCTGTCTGAAAAACTTAAGTCTGTTAAGCCCTCTAGTTTTAATTTAGACTCACCATAAATTTTAATCACATCCTTAGTGCCTGAATAAGTACTTTAAGATATTTTTCACTGACTCATAGTGATCTTTTCCAGAATATGACTGATCAACATCAAGTCTCGCACATTTCATTGCATACATGATAGTTACTCATGCGATCTCTCCTTTTGGAGTCTTTGGGGACTATTAAGAGAGATTCACTCCATGACTCATCAACATGAGACATCTCTTGGAGTTTGCCATGCTAAATGACTTTAGAATCAAATGAATATACGTTCCTTGGGTTAAGTCGAGCATGCTCTTAAATCTATCTATATAGATTTGTATCCCCAATTACGATACTCTTCCCAAATCATTCGTGGAGGAATGTTTAGATAACTTTCTCTTTACTGATTGTAGCATTGGTATGTCATTCCTTATCCATAGTATATCAACATATAATACTAGGAATGTCACGATGCTCCCACTGACCCTTTTGTACACACTAGGTTTATTCTTATTTTTGATAAAATCAAACTCTTTTGATCATTTCATCAAAATGAATGTTTTATTTTTGAGAAACTTACTTCAATCCATTTCTTTGAGTGTCTATAACTCTTACCTCATCGTATTTAACTGGATCATCATCTTCTATGA
The DNA here is from genome assembly GCA_016801055.1 of Panax notoginseng. Lineage (NCBI taxonomy): Eukaryota > Viridiplantae > Streptophyta > Magnoliopsida > Apiales > Araliaceae > Panax > Panax notoginseng. The sequence continues at coordinate 139,875,582 of CM029018.1, forward strand.
TGTGTACCTCATCATCATCATCTATGATGAATCCATACCTCCTAGGTATCTTCGGTACTATTCCAAATTTATGATTCGGTTGTGGTATAATAGGTCTATCTACAGGTTCCTCTTATTTAACTTATAGTGTTTTGTGGTTCTTGAACTCTTTAAGATCTATTATCCTCCCACTAGCCCCTTTAATGATAAACACCTTTATCTTAAAAGGTAGCGTGTTTCGCAACAAACACCTTTTGCTAAGTAGGATTATAAAACATATGCCCTAAACTTACTTTAGGATGTCCCACAAATCTGTACTTGTCAAATCTTGTCCCAAGCTTATCCTTTGAAACCTTTTCACATAAGTTGAACAACCCCTTATCTTAACATACTTAAGATTAGGAATCCTCCCTGTCCATAACTTTTATGGAGTCTTGGAGCCGGATTTAGAGGTTACCTTTTTCGTAGATATGCAGCCATTTTTAGGATATGATCCCAGAGGGATACTGGAATGTCGGTAAAATCATTATGGTCTGCACCATGTCTAACAAGGTACGATTTTTCCTTTTAGATACATCAATCAATTATTGAGTATCAGGAGGCGTCCATTGTGAGAAAACTATTTTGAGATGATCTAGAAACTTATTGCACAAGTATTTATTCCTTGATCTAATCAAAGAATCTTAATACTTTGTCAATTTGTTTCACTTTTGAATTCTTTGAACCTTTCAAATAATTCACATTTGTATTTCTGCAAATACACACATTTAACTCTTTGAATGATCATCTCATTTTCTTGTACTAGTTTGTTCAATTTGAAAAATTATTTTCACGTAAGTCAAGTATATAAAATCTATTAAGTAATATTCCAGTTTTATACAAAACATTATTATTATAAATAGAACAACAATTGTTCTTAAATATAATATCAAAGATTTCATTGTCCAACAATAAAATAAAAATAATATTTCTAACAAGAACTGGGATACAATAACAACTTATTGACTTAATAGACTTGCCCGTAGACTGTGCTAAACTATAAGTTCCTATGACTGATGCAGCAACCTTTGCTTCATTTCCCACACATAGGATTACTTATCTTTGTTTAGCTTTCTACTTCTGCTTGGTCCCTTCATAAATCTATATTTATGATAACCAAAGCCAGTATCCAATACCCAAGTAGAACCTTGACTTAAAGAAAAAATTATTTCAATCATGAACAAAAAATTATATTTATAATCGAAGCTTCACTAAGCTTCTTCTGGTTAGCCTCTGCAAGATGCTTCTTGCAGTTTCTTTCCAGTGTCCAGGCTTATTGCAGTGGAAGCAAACTCCTTTGCTATCCATATTAATTTTGTTCTTATTATCCTTTGTTTTTGCCTTTTTATTTACCTTCTTTGAATCGTTCTTCTTTTCAGAAGATCATTTGGCTCCTACTAGTAAGACATGGTCTTTCTTAGTTAGAAAGTGACTCTAAACATTTTTCAACATGTTAAGCAAATCACCGAGGTTGATATCTAGCTTATTCATATGAAAAATTCACAACAATTGTGAAAGGAGTCCGGGAGTGAGTGCAAGATCAAATCTTGGCTCAACTTTCTATCCATGACAAAACCCGTTGTCCTAATTGATCAATCGAATTGATTATGTTAAGGACTTTTATCTGTACTGTAGTGTCATCGGTCATTCTAGTTCGGAAGAGCTCCTTAGATATTTGATATCTATCAGTCCTACTTTTCTCACCATCAACTACTTGATGTGCATGAATATAGTAAGAGCATCCATAGTTTCATGCTGACGCTGAAGCTCGTTACTCATGGATGCAAGCATGATGTATTGAGCCAACTGTGCATCATCTTGCCACTTTCTAAAAGTAGCAATCTTTCCTCAAAGGCATTGTCTGTAACTATTACAGGGATAGGCGTATTAAAAACATAAGATAGCTTTTTAGCCATGAGAATTATTCTCAATTTCTTTAACTAATTCGTTTAATTCGATCCGATTAAATAACATCTAATATGCTTCGCAGTGATAGTAATTTAGACGTTGTAAAATTCTGTAAATGAATTTGTAATTAACAATATTTTAGCATACATTCTTTTATTAATTACCAAAATAAATTAGGTCTTATTTTAAATTGGTATCTCCCATTATTTTCTTCAAACTATATTACCCTCAATTTATATAGTTCGACAATATCTAATTAAAGATATGCTAGTGAGAATAAGGATCTCATTTCAAATGTATATAGCCTTATGTGTGAACAATAAACTATATATAAATAAATAGATAGACAACTCTTGCCAATTATATCAACTATGCAACTCCTTGTATTTTGTCTCTTAAATCATAATGGTCAAGTGTGTGCACATCCGAACTAAAACAATTTAAGTTAAGTCAGACCCAGCATTTCCATATAAGTGAAGAGAAAACTACAGCCCTTGTGTGTGCACAACAAAGCAGTAATGTTCAATTCCTTATAAACATCATATGTAATAAAAATAACATCTTAAATATTTAATACTTGCCTTGTGTGTGCACAACAAACTCATATTAAATATTTAATACTCTATTGTTTCTATCATGCTAGAAGGCGACGTTCGATATTCCAAATATCTTTGAACGTTACAACTTAATAAAAAATATTTGAGGGGTTTGTTATTAATTTGTCTCATCTTGTTTAGCGCGCGCGCGCGCGCACACACACACACACACACACACACACACACACACACACACACACATATATATATATATATATATATATATATATATATATAGTATAAGCACGCACATATAGAATACTATATTCTACCTGGATTGATTATGGACTTTAAATCTAGTTTGGTTCACTAGAGTCATCAAGTGAACCAAAAGGTCAAACCCTAGGGGTGCAATAATTAATATTTAAATATAACTATGACATTTAAACCCGGGCTCCATTACAAACGGGTCTTCAAGTGCTCCTTGTTCATTGATCTCCAATTTTTCAAAATAATCCTAACTATTCCTATTACAAAACTATTTAAAATAAATAGAAACCTTGATCAGCAGTCAAGGGGAAGTATATAGGAGGGAGATAGAATTTACATTAAGAAATATTAGAGAAGACGAGATACGCAGACCCCATTTAATAAAACTCATACATTCAAGCATCCAACTAAAATAAAATCCAATTACATTGGTCAATAGTCCATAATCAATCCCATTTATTATCATACACATCTACATATGCATCAATAAATAACATTTATCTCATGAATAATAAACATTCAATATATATTGATATTATTTAATTGAAAAATTTAGTTAGTATAAAATCTAATTTTGAATCAAAATAAACTCCTTTATTTTAATCCAAATTTAAATCAAAATAAACTCCTTTTATTTTAATTTATCTAATTTTGAATAAAATAAACTATTTTATTTTAATCAAAATCATTAATCAAAATAAACTCCTTTATTTTAATTAATTATGGAATCCAATTCCAAGTAAAAAAAAACTCCTTTATTAAAGGAAACACGGATTCTCTTTCTCATTCACAAATAAACTCCTTTATTTTGAATAATATGAAATCTTATTCCATATCTAAATAAACTGTGACAACCCGAGAATTTTGAATATTTTTAAAAATTTTATTTATTGATTTAAGGTTCAAAATTAAAACCTAGACAGAAAAATAGTGTATGCGTGTGATATTTTTAAGATGGAATTTTGAGGATTTCAAAATTCTGTGAATAATTTAGGTGAATTCTTCAGGATTAAGAAATACATAAATATGTTCTGTGTATATGTGTACAGTATGTGGTTAAGGGTCAAGGGTTGACCAGATAATTGATATCTGTAACAAATCCTAAGTATATATTAAGAACATCAACGTTCGGTTAGAAAATCCTAGTGTTTAATAAGAAACCCTAAAATCGGTTCTGGAAATCCTAATTTCAGTTCTGGAAATCCAAAACCCTAATTCGGTGCATGAAACCCTAATCTGGAAATTTAAATGATTATTATATTGCATAAGTGTTATTTATTATAATATTAATTAGGGAAAAGCTTAATTATTAGCAAACCCTAATTTCACATTTTTGAAAACCCTAATTTCTGGGTTAGAAACCCTAATTTTATAATTCGGGAAAAACTAAGTGTTAATTTAGTGATTTAATGTTAATTAGGAAATATTAATCCTAATTTTATAGTTGTAAGTAGTTAGAAAACCCTAATCTAATTACGAAAATTTAATTTCTATTTTTAAAAAAAATAATTTTTCTATTAGGAACCCTAATTTTGGGTTGTAAACCCTAATTCATGATATTGACCCTAATTGCGTAGTTAGCGATTATAATTAGGAAATACTAATCCTAATTAGCAAGATTTAATTAGTGATTAAGAAATTTTAATATAATTAGAAAATTCTAATTATAATTTAGAAATATTAATTTTCTATTTTTTTGAAAATCTAATTTGGAAATTTTAGAAAATTTAATTGCAAAGTTAAGTTAAACCCTAAACCTTAAAATAGTTCAAATCCTAAACCCAAACCCAAACTCAAACCCAAACCCTAAGGGTTTGGTCATTTACTAGAATGTCAATAAAAATAATTACGAAAAGACCATTTTGCCCTTTTTCATTCTTTATTTAGTTAACTTGCATAGTTTATCCTAGTTGTGGGTTGGTGACCAAACCCTAGCCTAGCTTATGACTTATTGTCTAATTTCCAGCAGCTAGCTCAGCCATTCCACACAACCAAGTGCATTGTATCATTCTATATATATAGATTAAAGAAAGAAAAAAGGCTAATTTTATTTTTCATTTCTCTCTAAAATTTGGAAATATAGAGTGAGAAAGTGAGATATGATAAGCTAATATCATGTCTTAACATTCCATGATCAACATCAAAGAATCAGATTCAAGAAATCAAGCATACATGTATAAACCATAGCTTTATAAAAATTTTAGGATTTGATGTTAGGTGTTGTAATTGACTGTTTAAAGTTATGTAAAAATGTGTTTTTTTTTGTGATCTGGGTTGATAGATCAAGGATCTATAACATTAAAGTGCACGAAAATGATGTTTTGAAAAATCTGGAAAACTAGAAATTTTTGGCCTGACAGCCATATGTCAGGGCCTATAGATCATTTCTTGTTAATGTTTTATGTGTTTTAAGAGTTTGTACTTGTAGTATGTTGTAAGGACTTTGATCTGGAACTTGAATCAAGTCCAGATCATGTGTAGATCGAAAGATATATGTGGTCAAAGGTCGTTGACCAAGCACGACTTCTGAAAATCTGGGAAAACCCAGGAACCCAGAAAGTCTGACATGCATTTTGATAGCCTCTGATCTTGCGTCTGACTTGTGTTTTGGCCAAGTTGTTGTTTGATCTGTGTAGCCTGTCATGTTCACTACATATTCAAGTCCTTAGTACAACCAGATCCATAGCAGGATCAAAGATAATATCCCGATTAAAACCTCGTTGACCACCAGCTTTTGGCAAAATCTGGAAAACCCAGATTTCTCAAGAACAGTCCGTCACCCTTACTTTGACCGACATAAATCGTACTGTTATGATGTTTTTAAGTTGATCAGTGGATTGGTTGTCGTTCCTTGACACAATAACTACATTTATGAACTTAGATTTCGACCATTAATGAACAGAACCATAAAATATGTGAGTCACAAAGTGGTCACTCGAAACTGACTAGGAATCTGGGAAACCCAGAAATCCTAGTAGGTCTCTGACAACATCTTCGCGGCTTGGATATTGCAAATGTGATGCGTAATGACTTAGATAATGGTATATAATTGTAGTAGTACATAAATACTACAAGTTTAATGTCTTAGCCAACACAGAAATCGAAACGAGCACTGAATAAAACTCGATCAAACCTCCTACCTCGGTGACTGACATGTTTTCTGGGCAAGGCTCAAGAACACGCGAAGAACACCATT